>JAYEPQ010000010.1:26957508-27547508 GCA_036321105.1 Dracaena cambodiana | reverse complement strand
GTGAGCCCCATGACAATGAGTCATATTATTTATAAGTTTGCTATTTATAATTTAGGACCAAATTGCCCTTATAATTTTCTTAGTGAGCCCTATTCCTTCTTCTCTCTCAACCCGTTTTTCTTAGTGAGCCCCAAACCTTTAAACTTCCTCTCATTTTTGTGCGAGCTCTCCAGAAAAAAAAAAGGAGAAAAAGGGGAAAAAAGAAGCGACTTAAGGAACCCTAAATCACACACTAAATTTGCATCTCATCGTTTGCATGCAATTGCTAACGTTTTCTTGAATTTTATGTGATTATTTCTTTCCAAATCTAGTGTGGATATCCTTTTTTGAGAGTTTTTTAGTAGATTGAAGAAGATAGAGAACAAGATTACACATTGGCAAAAATCAATGAATCTCCTTATTTAGAGGAATGTTTAAAGTATTTATGAACTCAATAAACAGCCTAAGTTGAATGATGAATGAAGATGAAGATTTATAAAGTTTTTGGTAATATGTATAGTTTCCGCAACTATTTTCTGAAAGTTGGGGCGCAAATCCTGGTCAGGATAGCAATGCCAACCTAAGCAAATCTGGCCGGGATTACTATCTCGGCCAGTAAAGCACTTAGGTCGGACTTGATTTCCCAACCTAGCTAATTTCATATAGTTTTAGCTATATGTTTCAATCAAATGGATTGTATTTGGTCTTGAATAAGTTACATTAAAGTGTTGCATATCCATTGAACTTAGTAATTTTTTCGTTTATTATAGGTTCAAGAAACTATTGAAAATAGTGGAGTTAAGGCTATAGACGCTGACGGTGATTATAGTTTGCATTTCAATACTAGTCAGGTATCTATAAGAGATTAATTTTGTTGTCTGGAGCTTGATTTACTATTTTAGAGGTTTTAATTGATAAATTAAATGTTCAGATTTTAGAAGTCGAGATGAATTATGCCATTGGGTTGGAGATGTAGGTAGGAAGTTTGGATATGTGATTATGATTGCAAAGTCAGAAAATGGTGGATGCAGTAGGCGGAGTCGGGTTTTTTTTGTTATGAATGTGGAGGGAAGCCAAGATTAAAGAAAACAGTTAAAGATGATAGTTTTAGGAAAAGTAGGAAGTGTGAATGCCCTTTCAGATTGGTGGGTCACCAGTTGAGTTTGGGGGTTTCAGAATGGAGGTTGAGCGTTAAGTGTGGTGTGCATAATCACGCGTTAGTGGGTTACCCTGCGGGTCACTCCTATGCAGGGAGGTTATCAGCGAGTGAGAGCTCTGTTGTGGTTGAGCTTTCAAAGTACTATGTCCGCCCGAGGGATAACATTGAAGAATAAAACTCGATGAATGTCTCTATAATGAAAACTATCTATAATGCTCGACACAAGCATAAAGTTCTTGAGCAGGGAGGAAGAACTCAGATGAAGTTACTAACTCAGATGAAGTTACTAACTTATAATACAAAGTTTCTGAAGTGAACTACATTGAATGGCATTAGAGAAATGAAGTTACTAACTCTGTAACTGATCTCTTCTGGGCACATCCTGATGGTGTTGAATTGTTACGTGCATTCCCAGGCATGATCATCATGGACAGCACGAACAAGACGAATAGGTACAATTACCCGTTGTTGGAGATAGTTGGTGTGACATGTACAAATATGATATTGGCCAATACTTTCGCATTCTTTGATCGAGAAAAGGAGACTAATTATGCTTTGGCACTAGACAAACTCCATGGGTTACTTGTTGACAATTTTCAACCCAACGCCATTGTCACGGACAGAGATTTAGCACTTATTAAAGTTGTGGAATCCATCTTCCCCTCAAGTAAGCATCTTCTATGTAGATGGCATATCAACAAAAATGTGTTGGCAAATTGTAAAAAATATTTTCAACAGCAATCAGACTGGGAAAGTTTTACAAGCAATGGAAGTATATTATGTTGTCAGATGCAGAAGAGGAATACAACCAACTTTTGACATCTTTCAAGAATGATTTTCAGACATGACTCGATGCGGTTGAGTATGTGACATCAACATGGTTAGAGCCGTACAAGGAAAGATTTGTTGCATATTGGACAAATATGTGTCCTCATCAAGACAACATAACCACTAGTAGGGCACAGAACGCACATGCTAGGTTGAAGAGACAACTCCGATCAAGCCAAGGAAACTTCGAGGTCTGTTGGAGCAATATCCATTCCTTATTAGAAATCCAACAGACTAAGATTAAAGCATCTTTTGAGAAGAGTTTGACTATTGTTCCCCGGACTTTCATGTTACCTGAACTGAGGGAGCTACGAGGTTAGTATCAAATTATGCCATGACCTTGATTCTCAATCAGGTTAGAAGAGTTGAATTTGTTGGTGTTGATGCAATTGCCTATGGGTGCATAATTCGATAGACTCATAATCTTCCTTGTGCGTATGAAATTGCAATGTACAAAAGAGATAATCAGGCAATTCCATTAGAGTACATTAACTATCATTGGAGGAAACTAGACATTCTACCCACCACTGCACTACCAGCTGAATGTTTAAACTATAAGAAAGATGTGGATGTCTTCGTAAGTTCCTTGCTTAAATCTGATAATGATTCAACACATTGAATGATTTGTAAGGTTAGAAAAATATCAAACCCCATCAGTATCACTCTCGGGGATCCAATTGAGAAGTTTCCTGCCTGGGGAAGAATGAAAAGAAAGGCTAATAGCTCAACACAATGTGATCTGTCTGCATTTGAGATGGTTGAAGTGGTCGTTGATAGCTATTCGCCTCCATTGCAATGTCTGTGCATGTCAAAAAAAACTGGGCGACACAAACTACTGCCAAGACGGCCATCAACAAAAGAGATATTAATTAATTTAGTTTTGAAATTCATTGGGCAATTGATATACTGAGGCTTATTGACCAACATATCCATCTATGTTGTTGTAGGATAAAGTTGAAGTTCCTGATCCAGTGCCCTTGCTCACCACTATGTCTCAACATGTGGTTCCAGACTGACACCATGTCACATCATGCTTGCGATATAGTGACTCACTTCCTGAGTTTTTAATACCTTATGTGTTGGAAGTGGGGGAGGTCCAAGCAGATGGTAATTGTGGCTTCAAAGTTATTGCAAGCTGCCTCGGACTAGGCGAGGGCCAGTGGGCACAGGTTCATAATGATCTAATGGATGAGCTTGAAACCAACAAGCCTCTGCATTTATGAATATATGGAGAAGATGAACACATATCCGAGCTTTTGAAAATTCTAAATTATTTCATTGATTGTCCAAGAGTCAATCACTGGATGACAATGCCAAATATGGGGCACTTGATCGCTTCTCTGTACAATATTGTCATGTTCTTCATATCCAGAGCGATGTGCTTGACTTTCCTGCCACTTAGATCCCAACCACCCTCAGAGAGGCCACAGATCGAAAGGAGATAGCAATGGCTTTTGTGGCATCGTGTTATTTTGTGCTGGTATAATCAAGATATTTCTTTGTTTTCATGTCATATTATGTTTGAAACTTATGATCAAACTAATACCATGTAGACAATTTTGTTTCCTACAGGTTATTCTCAAACCTCAATATCTAATTCTAAATGTGGTTGCTAACTGGTATCGCCATCATCTTCCTGATGCTGCCGGTTGGGACACACCATACTTGGAACGTATCAATGAATTTCAGCGAATTGGTTCACTAGTCATGGCCACTAAGGAGATAATAAAGTTGTGACTGATAATTTGTATAGCTATAGCAAGTAGTAGTAGGTTGTAAATTTTGTAAACCAATTTTTGTAAACTTTGTAAATTTTGAAAATTTTGTAAACTCATTTTTGTAGCATCAATATGATAATGATATAACAAACTTGTTAGATTGAAAATGATAATGATAATTTTCTTTTTTAGGATATTTGGAAATTCATTGGCCGGGGTGGAAAACCTGGCCAGTGAATACCCTGGTCGGTATGCACACCCGGGCCAACAATGATGCACTTAAGTGCAGCATGCGGCCAATCGGGGTACACATCTGGCCAAATTTGTCACTTTACAGGACTATAACCCCATCCAGAACAATGGTGGGCCGGGATAACAATCTCGGCCAAGTAGTTTTAATTTTCTGCATAAAGTAACTGGCCGGTGTTTCAACACCGCTATAGATCTCATTAGCTGGGGTTGTAACACCGGCCATTGTTTTCACTGGCTGGATTTCCACACCAGCCAGTGAGATTCCAAATTTTCTAAAACCAAGGCAAAGCCCACTGGTCGGGTTGTGCACACTGGCCAGTGTATTCACTGGCCGGGGTGCGTACACTGGCCAGGGTGTTCACTGGCTGGGTTTTCCACCCCGGCCAGTAACATTCCATTTTTTTTTTAAAAATTACAAAGCCCACTAGCCTGGGTCACCAGCCAGGTTGTACACCCCGGCCAGAGTTGTTCACTGGCCGATACTAAAATCCCGACCAGTGAGCGTATCAGAAGAATTTTTGAGTTTTTAAAACTAGCATTTGGGTTCTTAGTGTGCCTCAATTTCTAAGTGACGTAAGAGTTTACAGCTATTTCATTTCCATTGCAATTGAGTTATATATTGCGAAAATGGCGAACATGATGCAGAAATCACGAATATTAAAAACCATCAAACTAAAACATCAATAGAGAAAAACATATAATATTGACAAAGTATTGAAGTTAGCAAATTATAAATATTCAATACAAATGATAAAGTACAATAACTAAAGTTAAATTGTTCATTACGTCATAATTACAAAGTTACATGTAGGGAGAAAGGAAGGACAAAACACTATCACCTAACGAGTTTTCGTACAGGACGGCAGGTTTGTCTAGCCGTTGTTGGCGACTCCGGAGATCTAGTGTCGACTTGGTCTTCGACATCGGTGCAACCTCGAATGACTGAGAAAATGCGGATCAGGGCCTTGTATAAGATCTTGGGACGTTTTTCACAATTTCTGGGGCCATCAGCAATGAGTAGATTGATGATGTCTTCTCTGTCCCTCATCCTATGCAATAACTATAATTTGATCATTTATGTTAGAATCATACATTAATCCATGAAAGAGAAGTACAATAGTGGATGAACAATGAAAAATATACCTGGTCAATATCGGTTGAAGACTGCTCAGGAAATGTTCCTTCATCTGCATGGAGACTTGGCCCAATGAAATACCGAGAAATGCAAGAATATCATGCCATGTACTCAACCATGCACTCACTCGGATTAGCAACCACTACACCTCGGTGCTTCTATGACAGAACGTGATCTTTCCAGTTTATCCATATTGCCTCCGTGTGCATACTTCACATAGTAGCTATTGCTTGTTTTACCACAACTTTCACGAATGGTTCAGAATGGAGGAGGGGGTACATATTGCCTACACCCAAATTATTGCAGGACACAGACGAGATGGCAAGGTTTAACCTTCTCTCTAATCCTCAATGTACCCATATATAATGCAACATCCTGATGTGAAAAATCTACTGCAAGTGCACAGTGCCGGTTATAGTGCAAACAGGTCATTCCTACGATAATTAAGGTGTTTTTGCATTCTTACTAATTCTTTAGTCCTAACGAATTAACTAAGAGTTCTAAGATGAATGAGAGTTATTCTAATTAGTCTAGGATATAGAATCCACTAGTTTACAACCAAGTATTACTTCTATTATTTTCTTCCTATCATAAAAAATTGATCTTTTAGTTTTAATCTTTATTTTAAGTGTTCTAAGTATGTGTTATCAAGTGGTGTGTAAGAATAATGCATCAAAGATACAACTTTTTATAAAAATAAACTAAATCATTAGATAACTCTATAATAAAGATAAAAAAAAAATCAACAATCCCAAACTCTAAGTAAGTATAGGCTATCAAGAAACTTAACTCAAGTATAACCTATCAAAATATTAATTTACGAGTTATTGTATTTTAATCTTTTCATAGAAAAATCTTATCTTTATTATTTAATTTAGGAATAAAACACTATAGAGCAATTATAGGGTGGATTCCTAGTTTCATCTACATCCTAAAGCTAAACTAAATTAGCTACTCATAGTTCTAATTAGCAAAATCATATTTTTATGATTCGAAAACATTAAAAATCCTATTTTTCTATGAAAGCTATAAATAATCAATACTAGAAAGTAGTTAAATTTGCCTAAAAAGCAAATAAAATAATTAGACTTACAAGAACACACTTATGAACAATGGCACACCACTGGAGCACGGTATTGCGGCCGTCACCCCTTCGGCAAACCCTAATTTTATTGAATATTTTTTTAGTACAAAATTGCATGATAAAAAGTTCTAGTTTGCAAAGATACGGCTAATATATAAGCCTTAGAGAATCAAACTCTACTTTTAGTAAAACTAAATAACTATAAAATTTCAGCGAATACCCCATAAAAATTTTATCCAATTTGGGTTCATTACTTCCGCCAATTGACAGCAAAAAACTAGAATATTGGCTCCTCGTTTCTTTTGCCTGAAGTTCTGGTCCTTTTCTTTTGATATGAATGACTGAACTAGACTTTGGCTCTCTGTAATTTCAAGTTCTTGTAACTTTGTTCAATTTTAGCACTTTTCTGAACTGGTTTCCTAATCCGCCTCTGAGTTTATGTCATCTCCTTGTAGAAATAGCTTTCAACTGAAAACACACAAAAAATACCTTAATAGTATTATTTTTATATATAAAAATATAATATGAAGGCTATAAATATACAATATATGACACTCATTAAACCCCCATACCTATTTTTTGTTAGTTCTCGAGCAAAACCTAGACCTAAAAAAAAAAATCTTAACTCACTTTCGCAGAAATTGCGATTGCACTTAGTATGTGCAACAAGCCGTTAAACCCCTAGGTTACCCTAGTGAATGAGTCGTGTGTCGTGAGGGTTGCAGTGAATATATCCACAAAATTCGTGAAGAAGATAGATTAAGGAATAAGGAAAAGAAAAATAAGGATAACTAAAAATTAAGAAGAATAAAAATTTTATACGAAAGAAAGAAAAATCTTTTTTTTTTTATATTTTCTTCAATTAATCTCACTAATATATAAACTCTAAAATGCATTTAGATTATCAGTTTTCAAGTCAAGTATCATATCAAATAAACCTATCATTTTAATCAAAAATTCAAATTTTATCTTTCAATACCTACTAATAGATATTGGTTTCTACATATCTACGTGCATGTGTGATAGTCTACTTTCGTTTTGGACTCAAACTCTAACTCATAATTCATCTTTTCTCCCTAAACGATTTTTTCTTTTTTCTCTTTTTTTGTGAATATTTCAACTTTCATGCGAAAATTCATGCTTACTTAGGAGCAAATACCCGATTACTCAAATCATACACTTATTTTCTTTTTTTTCATTTCTAAAGAATTATTACCTTAAATACTAAGCTCATACCCTTTTTTTTCTTTTTTTAGGATTATTGCCTTAAATACGAGGCTCATCCCTTTTTTCTCTTTTTTTAAGGATTATTGCCTTAAATACCATGCTCATCTTTTATTATTCTTTTTTTCTTATTTAGAGAGAGAAAACTACTAAATCGTTATCATCTTTGTCCTTAACCTAATAAACTATTGCGAAGTGAAAATAGATGTATACTTACCTCAAAATTACTAATAGCGGTATTTATTTTTCAAATTTTTATTTTTTTAAAAATTCTAAGTCAATTATCCAATCTACTCTCCCATCAAACTTCAAATCTAAATTTATTTTTTTATTTGTAATTAGGTTGATTTATTGAAGAAAATAATTTTGCATATTTTTTTACTTTTTTCAGATTTTTTTACTTTTTTATATATTTTTTAAAAAAATTACACTAAAAACTACCCAAAGTGTAAAATAAAAAACCTAAAAAATATCTAAAAATAAAATAAAAATCCTAGAAAAAACTAAAAATCCTAGAAAAATGTAAAGAAAATACCCTAACCCACTCTCCCACACCTAAACTCGTGTATGCCCTCATACACGAACCAAGGGTGGTAAAATAAATATGAAAACTATTGTACAAACATTATACAAATAATGAGAGTCATGAAAAATTACGACCTCAATTTATCACCCTATTAAAGCATGAAAAGCAGTTACAACCTCGCGATCGCTTTCAACTTTTATAATGTCTGCATTTTAAATGTGAAGTGGATGCATTGTTGTGTCTCATCATCCTCCTATAAGTTACGAAATTAGCTTTTCACTTCTTATACCATCTTCGGTTTTTCTTGTCTATATGTAAGCATTAATAATTGGGTTAAAAAATTCTTCATTTTAAACCTACCAATCGTCATTAGTAACAAGCACACATGTGGGAATTCGTGAGGTGTGAAGAGTGGAACATGATCAAGTGAACCAACTGTAAAGTGTAGTGGCTCTTCTAACTCACGAAGTAATACAAGCTCCTCTACAAACAAATCCTCAAAAATTTGCTCATAAATCAATGTCACACTTACACAAGTATCATCATACGTAGCGTTAGTATATGCCAATTCGTCGAATAGCATGAGCTTATCCTCAAAAATTTGCTCAAATGAGGGTTTATCATCAGAGCAAGAGGTAGAATGAGAGTGCAAACTGTGAATCATGTTTACCTCAATGAGGGAGCTCATTGTGTGCTCATTCATATTGAATATGTTCAATGCCACAGCCATATTTCCAAATGATAGTTTCATGAGACCACTCATGTAATCAATTAATGCATTTGCTATTGTAAGAAATGGTCTGGCCAAGATAACGGGAATTTAATTTTGTGGATTGAAAATTAGCTCAGTTTCTAAGACAATGAAGTTTACAGGAAAGATGAACTCACCGACCTTAATTAGCACATCTTCAACCATACCAAGTAGTCTATTGATCAAACGATCAACTATCTATAATGTGACCTTGATAGGTTGAAGTTTCATAATCCCAGTTACTGATAAACAGTATAAAGAAGTAAGTTGACACTTGCTCCTAGATCAAGCAATACTCTTTCAAATGTAGTGTTCCCAATCATGCATGAGATTGTGGGAGAATTTGGATCTTTGTATCTGACAGGTAAGGAGTTAGAGAGGATTTGTGATATATTTGCAGCAAGAAAAACTTTCTTATGAATATTTCTTGCTCGTTTCTTATTACACAAATTCTTGAGAAACTTAACATAAGTGGGAACCTGTTGTATAATATCAAGGAGTGGATTATTAAGCTTCACCTGCTAAAATATTTCAAGAATCTTCTCTACTTGTGATGAAGGCTTCCTAACCTGATTGGGATATGGTGCTTTCGATTTAGGAACAGGTTTTTCCAAATGAGCATGTGATGGCAATGGAGGAGATGGATGTGGAGAAAGAGATGGAAGAGATGGTGCAGCCTGCAGAATAGTAGGAGTGAGATCAGGGGGTATGGCCATATTATTATTCACTTGCTTGCTAGATATGAGCGTGTGAATGGCATTGCATTGGTGAACATGGGATGAAACAGACTGAAATGATTTAGAGTTGGGGTTCATTATTAGTTGCTCGGAAAAGTACCCAGCCCTTGCTCACTCAGCTGTGTAGCTAGCTGTCCAACCTGCTGCTCTATATTCTTGATCAACTGAGAACTTGTAAGAAGTTGTTGGTCGGTCCATTGTATAAAGTCAGTAGACACTTTCATTAAAATTTGTATTTGTGTCTAAATTGGACGTCATCTTGAAAAGGTTCTCCACATTCCTTTCAAGTGTTGTTAATCATCTATCACAATCATTGTTAGACCCCTTATGTGAATATAATTGATTATGTACAGGTGGTCTATTCTGGTTATTCTCTTGATTCATAGCATTTGGGTGTTGATATACACCCACGTTAGGTCTTGGAAACTGACTATTAGGTGGAGCCGATATATTAGGGTTGGAGGCTCCTTGAAATTTTCCTTGACCCCATGAGAGATTTGGATTATTCCTCCAATCCGGATTATATGTAGGAGTGTAAGAATTGTTCATAGGTCGTTGATATAAGATGTTAGCCTGCTCAAGTGTTTGACCCATAGGATTTATTAATAATAGACAGTCCTCCATAACATGATTTGGAGTTCTGCAATTAAAGCATATAGAATTTGAATTTGATTTACTTGACCTACTGGTGGAGCACTAGAAGTCTCCAAATGCCTCAATTCTCTACATAAGGGCTACAATCTTAACTTTGGCAGCTATCGAGCTGTCAACGATATAGATCCCACCTTTATTTGTAGACATTGATGCATTGGGTTTCTCAGCAGGACTCCCCCACTGCATAGTTTTCCACGATACGTCCTCAAGGAAGTCCGATGCTTCATCTTCATTCTTTCTCATAAACTCCCTCTGACACATGGACTCAAGAAGAGTTTTGGATGTGTAATCGAGTCCTTCGTACACGATTTGACATAACTACCACTTTTCTATCACATGGTGGGGGCACAGAGCTAACAAATCTTTGAACCGTTCCAAGTATTTCAAGAACGGTTCTCCCGACACTTGATGGAATTGATTAATTTAATTTCAAATTTTTACCATCTTGTGAGTGAGATAATACTTATTAAGAAAAACTAAAATGAATTCATTCCAAATAGTGACTGAATCAGTAGGTGATGTGAAATATCTACTGCAAGCGCATAGTATCGGTGTAGTGCTATATAGGTCGTTCCCACAGAGATCTAACGTATTTTGCTATTCTTACTAATTCTTTAGTCTTAGCAGATTAACTACAGTTTTTAAGTTGGATTTGAGTTATACTAATTAGCCTAAAATATAGAATCCACTAGTTTCTAATCATGATTACTTCTATTATCTTCTTCCTATCATAAAAATTTGATCTTTTAGTTTTAATTTTTACTTAAAGTGTTCTAAATATGTGTTATCAAGTATTGTACAAGTATATCGCATCAAAAATATACTTGTCATAAAAATAAACTAAAACATTAGATAACTCAATGACAAAAATGAAAAGTAACAATCCCAAACCCTAACTAAGCATAAGTTATCAAGAAATCTAATTCAAGTATAACCTATGAAAGTATTAATTTTCGAGTTGTTATACTTTAATCTTTTCATGGAAAAATCATGTCTTCATTATTTTATTTAGGAAGAAAATACTAGAGAGCAACTACATAGTGGATTTCTACTTTCATCTATATCCTAAAACTAAACTAAATTAGCTACTCATAGTTCTAATTAGCAAAATCCTATTTTTATTTATGAAAGCAATAAAATCTAATCTAGAAAACAAGATTAATCTAAACTAGAAAGAAATTAGTAGAAAATTACCCAAGAAAAATTGATAAATAGCAAAGGATACCTCTGGAGTTTGGTATGGCAGCCATCACCCCTTCGACAAAATCCTAATTTTATTTATAATTACGAGTACAAATTATATCATGATGAAACCCTAAATTACAAAAATACGACCAATATATAGGCTTCGGAGAATCCTAATTTGAGTATAAGTGAGAAACTACAAAATTATATCGAAACCCCGTAGAAAAATCACCCAGGGTGAGCCCTAAGGAGCTGCCAATTAGCGAGTAATGCCGCCAAATAGAGGTAAAAGTAGCTCTTCTGGGCTTCAACTTTCTTCTGCATGAATCTTTTATTTTTTTCCTTTGATTTTGATGACTGTATTGAACATTGACTCTCTGTTCCTCCCGGCTCCACGTCGGGCATAGGGTCGTCGATTAGCATTATAGTCTTGTAGTTTTATTCATTTTTAACTCTTTTCTGAATTTGGTTTCCTAATCTAGCTCTGAGTTTATACCATCTCCTTGTACGAATAGGTTTACCTGAAAAACACACAAAAAATACCCGAGTAGCATTTTTTAAATACCAAAATAGATAATATGCAGGCTATAAATATATAACATATGGCACTCATTAGTAGGCATACTGTACAACCACTTATTGGCATTATCTTTAAGAACAAATGGAATGAAACGGAGCTTAATTGCATCCTATGATAAGTGTTGCAATTTAATCATTATGCATACTTCCTAAAATTCACTGATAAAGAGATATACATCCTCAGAATCAGAACCAGTGAAATTAGGAAGCATGCTAATGTGCTGCGGTTTTAATTCATAGAGATTACCCGCTGCGTGTGGAAGTTTGATGCATGACGGTAGTGATGTGCACAATGGGTAACATCGATCCACAAGAATCGTGATCAGTTGGTCCTTATTGTCTCTCATAAACAAATCTGATCTCACTAATCGACCAAATTAATCACAGGTTCAATGTGACATGAACCAGCGACGGTGAGTGGAAGCGTGAGTTTTCTAAGCTAATGCAAGAAGTGAGGTGTAGTGAAGATGAAACGGTGGAAAAAACATAATCCAAGAAAAATGTGATGTCCTACAGTTTTTAATTTTTTTTTTATTTTTTTTACAAAACTGAAGACCCAAAACACAGAACGTGAGAAAAATAGGGGGAGATTTTCACCTGCATTGCCGCCAAACGGAGGCAACTAACGCATTTTGGTGGCAAAATCAGGGACATTGGCTTCCTACTTTTTGCAATAAATAGAAGATATTCCTATGGTCCTTTTTAACTTTCTGTATTTATAATCTTAAGTCTTTGTATACACAACACACACTGTTAATCCACAAAACATTAGAAAAAGTAAGAAACACCATCGATCCCCAGTAATGGCACCAAAAACTTGATATGAAAAATTTACTTCAAGTATACAGTGTCGGTTGTAATGCAAACAGGTCGTTCCTACGAGGATCTAAGGTATTTTTGCATTCTTACTAATTATGTAGTCCTAACGAGTTAACTAAGGGTTCTAAGTTAAATGAGAGTTATTCTAATTAGTATAGAATATAAAATCCACTAGTTTTCAACCATGTATTATTACTTCTATTATCTTCTTCCTATAATAAAAAAATTAAACTTTTAGTTTTAATCTTTACTTTAAGTGTTCTAAGAATGAGCTATCAAGTTGAGTGCAAGTATAACTCATCAAAAATACTACTTTGCATAAAAACAAACTAAATCATTAGATAACTCTATGACAAAGATGGAAATCAACAACCCCAAACTCTTATAGGCTATCAAGAAACTTAACTCAAGTATAATCTATCAAAATATTAATCTACGAGTTGTTATATTTTAATATTTTCCTAGAAAAATCTTATCTTTATTATTTTATTTAGAAAGAAAACACTAGAGAGTAATTACATGGTGGATTCTTAGTTTCATCTACATCCTAAAGTTAAACTAAATTAGCTAATCATAGTTCTAATTAGAAAGATCATATTTTTATTATTTGAAAGCATTAAAAATCCTATTTTTTTTTTAAAGCTATAAAAAAAATCAATACTAGAAAACAGTTAAATTTGCCTAAAAAATAAATAAAATAATTAGACTTATAAGAACACACTTCTGAACAATAGCACACCTTTGGAGTATGGTATTGTGGCCTTCACCCATTAGGCAAACCCTAATTTTATTGAATAATTTTCAAGTACAAAATTGCATGATAAAAAACTCTAGGTTACAAGGATACAGCCAATATATAGGTTTCAGAGAACCAAACCCTACTTTTAGTAAAACTGAATAGCTATAAAATTACATTGAAGACTCCATAAAAATTTCATCCAGTTTGGGACCATTACTGCCGCCAAATGGTGACAAATACTGTTAAATAGTGGCAAACACTAGAATCTTGGCTCCTCATTTCTTCTGCATGAAGTTCTGCTCCTTTCTTTTCTATATGAATGACTGTACTAGACTTTGGCTCTCTATAATTTTATGTTTTTGTAACTTTGTTCACTTTTAACTATTTTCTCGACTTGATTTCTTAATCCGGCTCTGAGTTTATGTCATATCCTTGTAAAAATATGTTTCACCTAAAAACACACTAAAAGTGCCCGAGTAGCATTATTTATATATAAAATAGATAATACGGAGGCTAAAAATATGCAATATATGACACTCATCGCATCCAGGAGAGGGCGGGTGTCTCTCAAAAACCGATAGGGATCTGATGTTACCTACATTTTTTTATATAACAAAGCAAGCGTATATCATCTTAGTATGAAAAAAAGGTTAACCGAATGATGTAAAAGAGCATGAAAAATGAAAAATATACCTCATTTGGACTGAAGGCATCCAATCTCCCACGAATAACCTTTATGTGCTCACAGGAAACATTATTATCTCATCTACTAAGCCAATGACACACTTGGGGCTAATCCGGCTTGTATGATATGCAGGACACAGGCATTAGTGTTGGGAAATGTGCAAAATCCATGCTTGGAGAAACGTTAGATGGCTAGCACACTGAGCGACATCAGCTCTTGATGCAAGACCTAATTGTCTATATATAAAACAAAGAGCGGCGGCTCCCCATGCATACATGTGTGCAGATTGAATATCACCTAGAAAAACTAAGTAATCTACAGACACCCTGGTCCGACTCTTATCCCCAAATAACGTGCAACCTAGAAGATATAACAAATAAGCCCAAATAGCACAAGTAATTCTAATTTCAGAATCATTATCCGTGACCCCGCTAAAACTATCTTTTAGCCACTCAAGGCGAACTGAGATCCCACTCTTCGTGTTGAGCCCATCCCTAGCTTCACTTTGACTTACACCTAGGTAATTAACAATAAGGTCAACGGGAAGTGGAGGATCCTCATCTTTCGGCAAACACACAAATTTACCTATTACTGGCAAGCTAAGGAGACATGTAACGTCATCCAGTGTGATCATTATCTCGCCGAAAGGCATGTCGAAATTATTCATTTTCAGATACCATCTTTTCACAAATGTTGATATCTCAATACTACTTATATAATCGTAGGAACATAAAATCAGTAGGTACAATGAAGATTTTTTTATTAGCTCGACAAACCGTGTATTCGACTGGCTCAATCTTAGTGGCCATGCAGCTATTTTCTTCGTATGATTGATATACCTCAATAGTTCTCTTTCCTGACAATAATTATTACGTTAGATCCAACTACACAAATATGGAACTTCTAAATATACGAATTAAAGTGAGTTGACGTACCTCTTTTTTAGAAATGAAAAAAGCAACATGAGTCTCGAAGCTCTTTAGGATTGAATGGTCTACTGGTCCATCGTCCGTTGACAATAGGAATCCCTCTTCTGAGCCTCAAGATCGACGTTCATAGTCTCATGTGATGCAACAGGTTCCTCTTCAAATTGCCAATCAATTTGAGCGTTCGATAGATTTGTCACAATGTTCTTTCTCTGACAGCTTTAGTGTTCGGTAGCTTCGTGCCAGCTTTCTTTCTCCGATACGAGACCGTCGGCCTAATTCTAAATAGCTCAGGTTGATTCATCTGCATAAGTGTTGAGTATACATTAATCCAAAATTTCAACAATAACCACACAAAATTGGTCCAATATTGATTTCGGAAATAATGCAATTTTTCCAATTCCATAAAAATCCAACTAAATATTATCACATCAGAGGCGATAAAATTTGGATGTTCAAATTATCAAATCCTAAATCCTACTCAAACTTGGATATTCAAATTATCAAACCTAAATCCTAGCACTATTAAACAACATAAAACTTCAAAATAAAATAAGAGGAAGGAGATGGGAATAATACCTTCTCGGCGGGGCTCAACAATGCGTCTTCATAGGCTTATCTTCACGGCGAAGGGAGCGACCACACTGAAAGGGCCGAAAATGGCAAACGTCATTGAAGACAGAAGAAGAAGCCTGCGCGCAAGAAGAAGAGAGCGAGAGGGGAGGAAGAAGAGAGAGAGTGAAGAGGAAGAAGAAGGGAGAGAACAGGTAATTGAAAAGCTAATCTCCTAGTGAGCCCCATTTTTTCTTAGTGAGCCTCATTTTCCCTCTCAGTTCTTGCATTACTAGTTACAAGAGCAAAACTGCAAAAATCATAGGGCTCACTAAGAAAAAAAATAGGCTATTTCAAACTACTCTAGAGCTCACTAAGAAATTGGAGCTCACTAGGAAAAGTATGGGGCACATCTAGCAACTCTCTTTTTCTAATCCTATGTTATTGCTATATTAACAGATCCTTATATTACGAAACAGAACTTCCACATAATTTTTGATGGGGAAAATGACTAAAACAGAAAATAGTTTCTAAAAGAATTTAAAGATATTTGAATTAACATTTCAATGAATCCAAAATGAGATTAATTAAGGTATTTTCAAGAATAATGTTCAATTAAGTCCATGGTGGATTTTCTGCATTTTGCAAGCTAACTTACTGGCGATTAGAGAAAAAATGGAGAAGGAATTGGGCCATAAACCAGATGAAATAAAGAGGATGAAGAGAAGAAACTTGTGTAAACATTTTAGATTTTTTTGGATTTAATTTAAGGAGTTAAACATGTAAGCTAAAATAATGCATTAAATGGTTTTCAACTTTCCAATTATCACCAAGGGTCAGGTATGGTTATTCGGGATAGAATGAAGAAGACCGGAGAAGTTTAGAAAATGAAAATTTGAATTAAATTATTATTTTAATGCGATATAGGTCCAAAAAATGCCTAGTCTGAAAAAATTCTAGAAAATTACATAAAATAAACAAAAATAAGGTAGTGGGTTACTGTTCTGTGAAATGGGAATTAGATTAAGAGATCTAGGTCGATTTACACAGTATTTGTTGATATTGATATTTGGATCGAATAGATATCTAACAACCCGAATTGATACTGATGAACTTAGATAATCTGATAAAGGAGTAAAACAACTAGGTAGTTTACAGCCTACTCATATATAAGAAATTTCATCCTCAAATTTAAATCAGTGGTCAAAAGATAGAATAAGTAAAGTCAAATGAATGAATAATAAGGCACAAGTGGAATAAAAATCAAATAAAAACTAACACTTAGTCATTGGAACAATTAGAGATATTTGTTAGATGCCATCTTCCTGCTCCCAAGTTGACACTCAAGGAGAGTGTATATCTCAGGATATGAGAACAAGTAGGATTGTGCAGTTCTTGTGCCCTTTCTCCCAGTGATCCATAATAGCAATGGGCTTTTGCTAATATAGAAGATCCAGCCTCCATTCCACCTCAGAAAAATCTAGAACCCGTGTCTCATCTCCAAAACATTCCCATGGCTGTGAGACATGGAAGATATCATGAACGTCTTTCAATCAATGCAGGTTGCATTTGAAAGCAAATTCTCCAATCCTCTTTGTTTCTTCGAATGGCCCAATATGGTAACACCCCAATCTAACATTAATTTTTCATAATAATTTATCTTATAATTAAAGTAATAGTATTATTATTAAGATTAGATGGTTTGGATTTATCTTTAAAAGATTCTTTAACAAATTGAAGTTATAAAAAAATATGGTTACTGTAGATGATAAAAATCTATTAAGATTGAAATGGATTAGAAGAAAGAAACTAAATTCTAACTAATCTTATCTAATGTAAATAAAAGATATATATTAAAAAAACAAACTCTCATCTCTCTCACATCTAACAATCAAAACAAAAGGAGAGAAAAAAAAAACTGTTCATTCCAGAACAAAGAAGGGAAAAAAAAAAAAAGAAAAAACAAGAAGGAAAAGGGAAGATGAGAAGGAGAATGCCGCAATCCGAATCGTCTAGTAAAAAGCAAGTATTTTCTTATTGAATTTTAAATTTTTAAAGATATCTCTATATATCTTCAATGTATTTATATTTGGATCGTTGAATCTCACATCAATACTACTAGATGTCCTAGGTAGATGTAGCACCCCATTTTCCTATGCAATATTTTTGTGTTTATTTATTTTTAAATATATTATCATAAATATTAATGTGTATTTATTATTATTATTTAACCAATATTATCTTTTATCTATCTTACGATTTGAGTTTATTTAAAATATTAGTTAATTTGATTATCACAAATCTGACTAAATCTGGATTAAATTTAGGAAGATCTATCGTATATCTAACCTTATCCTAAACTAACATAAATTTATAAATATTTATAAAAAAATTTAAAACAAGAAAGGGGGGACTAAAAACATGTTATTCTCTTCAGCCACAAGGCAGAAGAAAACAAAAGGAAAACAGTGAAGAAAAAAGAGAGAGAGAGAGAGAAAAAAGAAAGGAAAGAAGGGGGGAGAGAGAGGTAGAAAAAAGAGATCCAATCCAAATCGTCATCGGTCAGTCTTTTGAGGCAGTGTTATTTCCATTCTCATCTATCGTACCTTCCTTTTTACCCTTTTACATTTTATTTGAATAAAAAAACTAGTGCAGTTTTCCTCCTTTTATTCATGTGTATTAAAATTAACTTAATATTTTGTACATATAATTACTCATTAAATTTAGACCGATGGTTGCCCTAAGCCTGATACCATCTGCTCCTATAACATCTGATGTGTGATCCATGATGGTATATGATGACCGGCCCACAACCAACATCATAAATTTCTTTTCAGAAAGTTTAGAACGTGATATTACATTGAAACTTGAATATAACCACTAATTTGAATTGCATCAATATTTCTTTTTCTCACAAGCACAAATAGGATCCACTGGTATGTTGAAAGGTGATTTTCTTTATACCTGTGATTAATAAGCCCAATTGCTATCTATCTATTAGTATCGTTTAATGAAAAAAGGGTAACAAAGTACTTCTCTCTATTTATTCACTAAACAAGTTGAGAGAAAAATCTATAGCTGTTATTATCTATAGCTGTTATTAGGACATAAGCAACTTTAATATTTTTAATGTTCATGGTATACCATCCCAAAAATCTTTATAATATTCATGGGTCTACAGTAGATAGCTGTTTATTATTGTATCCGCCTGATATATGTGAAAAAGGTGATCAAACATATCCATATTTGTTTCCAGATGTTTAAAATATCCAAGTCAAACTCATGACAGTATAACCAGTTGTTCATGATAGACATCCAATTAGGTTGCCTCACTATGCAATTTGATAGCACTCATTCAGGCACAACAACTTAAACTGTGAAATTAGCTACTCAGTGAGGTGACTAAGCCACAATGCATGTATATTTCTTTATTTTGGCTTCCCATCTCTTTCCAGTAGTTTAATTCATAAATTTTGTGGGTAAAGCTCTGTTCAACTGAAATGCCTTATCACTCACTATGACCGATTGCGGAGTCTAATGAAAAAGGTAAGATTATGTATACAGTATAACCAGCTTCGTCTCGTTGAGGTAATCTATCCTTGAATGAGCTAGAGAAGCACAAGTTGTATAAACAAGCTCTATGTGAAATGGTAGGGACAATTGAAAATTCACCAAACCTGAAGCTCACACATTTGTAAGCATCCTGCATGTACGTATTCCAAGCATCCCATGATTTTATATCAAGCTGAGGTTTCATGAGAAGGCCTTTCTTGTTTTAAGAACATGCAAGCATGCCCTTGACATAACATTAAGAGATAAAAAAAAATAAAATAAAATAAAAAAAAAAGAATGAGCTAACATGCAAGCTCACACTTTCTGCATTATTTAAGATAAGGATGATTATTTAGTATGCAACTAGTGGGTTTGGGAGTGTTTTTTTGATTGCATATTTTTTCCTTAATATTTTTAAATTCCAAATATTTGTATGTTGTTTGTAGTAGACCTTAATATTTTTAAATTCAAAATATTTATATTTGTTTGTAGTAGACTTACATATCTGTACACTCAATTGAATACACATATTATATACATGGACTTTTACATGTAAACTTGATTAATTTATATACATATCATCAAAACAAAATAATGAGGTCATGGGAAAACTAAAAAGAGAAAGTTGAATACATATATTTTAAGAGGTTTATCTTTTTAGGCTGCATAGCTGAATTTTAAGGACATATCATGGAGGTTCCGGGTGATTACTAGATCACCATCATTTCATGTTATAGGACTTCAGACCTAGAGTGTATGCTCGTCCATCATTTTTGAGTACCTAACGGTATGTCCTAGGGCAGTATCAGGAGTCATGGAGTTATGGTCCTGGATATGTACGGGACCCTCTTAAAATATATGATTTTTCGTCTTAACAGTTCCAAATTAATGCATAACAGACATCAATAATACATATCATATCTTACATACACATTTATTTCTGTTTTTCTATATTGGATATCATATTATTCATAAAATGCATACACTACACATTGACCATTATCATCTTAAAGATGCTAATAATTAAATCCATAATGCAATTTACAAGACATAGTTTTATTTAATTATTTATTTATTTATTATTTTGCCACATATTCTCCATATCATTTATTTTAATGCATATGAATATATATACACCACACATAGTGTATCTGTGTGTTATTATTCTCTAGTTTGACTCGTCCAAATGCTAATTAGCAGGTTATCGAATAGGAAAAATTCACCACAGCTGAAGCCATATTTCAAAGAGTTAGTACATTCTCAATAAATATGTTTGTTGCAAGAGAGCCACGAGAGAGACTCTTTCTAGTATTTATTGTTCTTAGAAACTGTGTTGTTTATCCTTGTTCAAACTTTAATTTTATGATTATGTAATAAGAATTCTCTTTGGTCTTCTATATACGTGTTCTGATCATTATTCGTTGAAATGAGTTCAGTTATAATTCCATATTGCTCTTTCATTATATATGTGTATATATTTGTGACAGTTGTACCTATGTATTCATGTGTTTTAGACTTGACGTATTCATTTATAATATATTACCGAACTCTATCCGTATCTTAGAATATGGGTGTTACAGCTGGTATCAAAGTCAGGTTCGATTTTATCCACTGGTTAGAAGTCAATATTTAGGATTACTGCCGCATATATACATGCATATACTACAGTTACCTTTGATTCTTTTTCCTGTCCTATTTCCTTGGTTCCTTACATTCTTTATCCTTTGTTTCTCGATTAATTCAAATCCTTTATTTTTTTAGAGAAATGACGAGCTGTTGTATCACTTCCTTAAGTATCACTCCCCAAGCAGAAAATCCCAATATGATGGAATTACTTAGAGGGCTTATTAAGAATCAATAACAATAAACTGAGATGTTGCGATAGGAGTTGGTGGCTGGAAGATAGAAAACGGGCAGTGTCTCGAACTTTAGGAAGTTGAACCCGTTATAGTTTTATGGAACTGATGAATTTATGATCGCAGAACAGTGGTTGGTGGACACTAAGAACCTATTGGGTGTAGTATAAGTAGTAGATGAACACCGTGTGGAGGTGATCAAAATTCAATTCATGGATATTGCTTGCACATGGTGGTTGGCCGAGGAGAATCAGTTGGCAAAACCGATAACATGGGACGCCTTTAAGGAGAGCTTTTATATAAGGTTCTTTCTGCCAACAGCATAATGGGACCTAGAACAGAAGTTCATCCACTTAGGCAAGGAAATCGGACAGTAGATAATTATGCAGTAAAATTTATTCGGCTGGGTAGATTTGCCCCCTTGTTGGTAGCTCAAGAAGCAAATAGAGTACGAAGATTATAGAATGGACTGAATTTTGAGATTCATGAGTGCATAGCCACTCCACAATTCAAAACTTATGCTCAGGTTTTAAACGCTCTTAGAATTCAAGAGCAAATCGCAACCAGGAAGAAAAAGGCTCAGTTTGGATGCCAGAAGAGGACTATTACACAGGTAGCAGGAGATTTGGCTAAGGATGATCCCACTACCTGAAAGATGCTAGTTCACTCAACAAAATCGATCATTGGTATGTGGTTATTATTCAAGACTAGGACATACTCAGAAAGAGTGTAGGCAAGCCCACATCTGTGGTTGATTTGTGGATCGGCAGAACATCGGATTGGAGCATGTCCTCTCAAAGCGGGTGGGAGACATGTCTCGAACACCAGCATCATAGCCACAGCATGCAAGACTTCTAGCACATCTACAGCAATACAGACTCCTAGCGCCACCATAACAGGGACCTCTGGGGCCTACTCAGGGCGTCCTCCACTTGCAACTCAGCGACAAGACTTTTCAGAGGGCACGTGTAGGAGAGAAGTAAATACAAGGACATGCATTCACACCGACAGCAAAGCAGACCAATGAGAATAGTGATACGGTGACATGTACTATTTTGATTTAGATTATATTCTATCTGATTCATTGGCTTTATTCAATTCCTTCTTTAACTTCTTATCCAATATAAAAACCGTTGGGTTTTTGTGAGAGTTGACAAATCCTCTCACCCTTATCTTTTTAAATAAGTGTGCACAATGAAAGTTGCATGTCCTTTTCCATGTTATATCTTCTCTTATTAATATCATTATCCCAATTTCGCCTTAAATTAAATTTTGAGGGTGAAATTTTCTTTTAAAATGGGTAGATTGTAGCACCCTATTTCCTTATACAATATTTTCTTGTTTATTTTTTAAAATATATTATCATAAATATTACTGTGTATTTATTATTATTATTTAACCAATGTTATCTTTTATTTATCTTACGATTTGAGTTTATCTAAAATACTAGTTAGTTTGATTGTAATAAATCCAACTAATTTTGGATTAGATTAGAAAAATCTATCATATACCTAACCTTATCCTAAACTAATTTAAATTTGTAAATATTTATAAAAAAATTTAAAACAAGAAAATGGGGAACTAAAAACACGTTATTCTCTTCACCCGCAATGCAGAAGATAACAAAAGAAAAATAGTGAAGAAAAAAAAGAAGAAGAAAATAGAGAGAAAAAAGAAAAGGGGGGAGAGAGGTAGAAAAAAAAGGATCCAATCAAAATTGTGATCGATCAATTTTCAAAGTTGGAGTCTTTTGAGACAAGTACTATTTTCATCCTCATCTATTGTACCTTCCTTTTTACCCTTTTATATTTTATTTGAATAAAAAAAAACTAGTGCAAATTATCTCCTTTTGTTCACGTGTATTAAACTTAACTTAATATTCTGTACATATAATTACTCATTAAATTTAAACGGATGGCTTCCCTAAGCCCTGCACCATCTGCTCCCATAACAACACTATCTGATGTGTAATCCACGATGGTATATGATGACTGGCCCACAACCTACATCATAAATTTCTTTTCAGAAAGTTTAGAACATGATATTACATTGAAACTTGAAAATAACCACTAATTTGAATTGCATCAATATTTCTTTTTCCCAAAGCACAAATAGGATCCACTAGGATGTTGAAAGGTGATTTTCTTTATACCCGTGATTAATAAGCCCAATTGCTATCTATCTATTAGTATCGTTTAATGGAAAAAGGGTAACAAAGTACTTCCCTCTATTTATTCACTAAACAGAGAGTAAGTTGAGAGAAAAATCTATAGCTGTCATTAGGACATAAGCAACTTTAATATTTTTAATGTTCATGGTATACCATCCCAAAAATCTTTATAATATTCATGGGTCTACAGTAGATAGTTGTTTATTATTGCATTCGCCTGATATATGAAAAAGGTGATCAAACGGATCCATATTTGTTTCCAGATGTTTAAAATATCCATGTCAAATTCATGATAATAACCAGTTGTTCATGATAGACATCCAATTTGGATGCCTCACTATGCAATTTGACAGCACTCATTCTGGCACAATGACTTAAACTACGAAGTTAGATACTAAGTGAGGTGACTGAGCTGCAATGCATGCATATTTCTTTACTTTGGCTTCCCATCTCCTTCCAGTAGTTTAATTCATAAATTTTGTGGGTAAAAATCTGTTCAACGGAAATACCTTATCATTCATTATGACCGATTGCGGAGTCTAATGAAAAAGGTAAGATTGTGTATACAGTATAACCAGCTTCATCTCATTGAGGTATTCTATCCTCGAATGAGCAAGAGAAGCACAAGTCGTATAAATAAGCTCTATCCGAAATGGCACGGACAATTGAAAATTCACAAAACCTGAAGCTCACACATTTGTAAGCTTCCTATATGTGCGCATCTCAAGCATGCCATGATTTTATATCAAGCTGAGGCTTCATGAGATGGCCTTTCTTGTTTCAAGTACATGCAAGCATGCCCTGACATAACATTAAGATTAAAAAAAAAGACCTTACAGATAAAAACTGATCAGATTATTTTGCATGATTAGAGAAAGGATGATTATTTTGTATGTAACTAGGTGGATTTGGGAGTGTTTTGTCGATTGCATTTTTTTTCTTTAATATTTTTAAATTCCACATATTTCTATGTTGTTTGTAGTAGACCTTAATATTTTTAAATTCCAAATATTTGTATGTTGTTTGTAGTTGATAAGTGTTATATATTGCATATTTATAGCCTCCATATTATCTATTTTTATATTTAAATAATACTACTCGGGTATTTTTAGTATATTTTCAGGTAAACCAATTTCTATAAGGAGATGGCATGAACTTGAGCCATATTAGGAAACCAAGTTCAGAAAAGAGTTAAAAGTGAGCAAAACGTCAAGACCATGATACTGCAGAGAGTCAAAAATCAATACAGTCAATCCAATCAACGGAAAAGAAATGCAGAAGAAAGTTGAAGCCCAGAAGAGCAACTTTTGCCGCTATTTGGCAACATTTGCCGCCAATTGGTGGCTAAGTGGGGCCCACTTGCAATGAGATTTTTACGTGGGTTTCGATGTAATTTTATAGTTTCTCACTTATACTCAGATTAGAATTTGATTCTCCAAAACCTATATATTAGCCGTATCCTTATAAACTAGGGTTATATGATGTAATTTTGTACACGAATTTTATTGAATAAAAATTAGGGTTTGCTGAAGGGGTGACAGCCGCCATACTGACTCAAGATGTATCCTTTTCTATTCATCATTGTTTCTTAGATAAGTTTCTTTTAATTGCTTTCTAGATAGATTTATCTTGCTTTCTAGTGTAAACTTTAATCGCTTTCTAGGAAAAATATGATTTTTTTTAATTAGGAGTATGAGTAGCTAATTTAGTTTAGCCCTAGAATGTAGATGAAATCAGGAATATACCACGTAGTTGCTATCCAATATTTTCTTCATAAATAAAATAATAAAGATAATATTTTTCAACGAAAAGAATTTTTTTAACAACTCATAAATTAATACTTTGATAGATTATATTTGAATTAGATTTCTTAATAGTCTACTCTTACTTAGGGTTTGGGATTATTACTTTTCATCTTTGTCATAAAGTTATCTAATGATTTAGTTTATTTTTATGAAAAGTTGTATTTTTGATGCGTTATACTTGCACACCACTTGATAACACATGCTTAGAACACCTTAAGTAAAGATTAAAACTAAAAGATCAATTTTTATAATAGAAAGAAGATAATAGAAGTAATATATAGCTGAAAACTAGTGGATTCTATATTCTAGGCTAATTTGTATAACTCAAATCCAACTTAGAACCCATAGTTAATCCGCTAGGACTAAAGAATTAGTGGGAATAGTAAAATACCTTAGATTCCTATGGAAACAACCTGTACGTGCTACACCGATACTGTACACTTACAGTAGATATTTCACATCAAGTTTTTAGCGTTGTTGCAGGGGATCGACGGTGTTTTTCTTACTTTTTCTAACGTTTTACGGGTTAACAATATGTGTTGAGTGTGCAGAGACCTAGAAGTTCAGATACAGGAAGCAAAAATCGACGAGAAATATCTTGGAAGTACACTGTAAAAACCAGGGAGCTAAACTCCCTGGTTTGCCGGTAAACAGCGGCAAGTGCCGCCATTCAGTAGCTAGGTTGGTGAGTTTCTCCCCCCCTTTTTCTCTCTGATTCTATATTTTGGGTCTCTGATTCTGTAAAAAAATACAAAAAATAAAAAAAATAACACAGTAGGAAACATATCTTTTCTTTGATCATATCACTTCCACCGTTTTATTTTCACCACACCTCACTTCTTGAATTAGTTTAGGAAACTCATGCATCCATGATCGCTGGTTCATGCCATATTGGAACCGTGATCAATTTGGTCGATTAGTGAGATCAGATTTGTTCATGGAAGACAAGATGGACCAACCGATCCTTCAAGATCGATATTACCCGTTATGCACATCACTACTATCATTCATCAAACTCCCCACACGTAGCGGATGATCACTATGAATTGAAGCCATAGTACATTAGCATGCTTTCTAAATTCACTGGTTCTAATTTTGAGGATGCATATCTCTTTATCAGTGAATTTCAGAAAATATGCATGATGATTAAACTGCAAAACTTATCGGATGATGCAATTAAACTCTGTTTCATCCCATTTATCTAAAAACTAATGCTAAGAAGTGGTTGTACAGTATGCCTACTAATTCAATCACTACTTAGGATAAATTCGTTGCAGTGTTTCTTAAGAAGTATTATCTCATGAATAAGATGGCAAGATTTGAAATCAAATCAATCAATTCCGTCAAGTGCCGGGAGAACCCTTCTGGAAATACTTAGAACGGTTCAGAGATTTGTTAGCTCAGTGCCCCCACCATGCAATAGAAAAGTGGAGATTGTGTCATATCGTGTACGAAGGACTCAATTACACATTCAAAACTCTTCTTGAGTCCAAGTGTTAGAGGGAGTTCGTGAGAAAAAAATGAGGATGAAGCGTGGGACTTTCTTGAGGACCTATCATGGAAAATTATACAGTGGGAGAGTCCCGCTGAGAAACCCAATGCATCAAATTATGCATATAAGGATGAGATCCATAGCGTCGACAGCTTTATAGTTGCCGAAGCTAAAATTGCAGCGCTTGTGCGAAGAATTGAGGCATTAGAGACTCCTAGTGCTCCACCAGTTGGTCAAGTAAATCAAATACAAGGTCCCACATACTTTAATTGCAGAACTCCAAATCATGTTATGGTGGAGTGTCCACTATTAGTAAATCCCATGAATCCGACACTTGAGCAGGCGAACGTCTTATATTCAAGACCCATGAATAATCCTTACACTCCTACATACAATCCTAACTGGAATAATCTCCCAATCTCTCTCAGGGGGTTTCTAACCCTAACATGCAACTTCCAGCTAATGGTCAGTTACCAAGACCAAATATGGGTTCTTATCAACATCCAAATGCTTCAAATCAAGAGAACAAGCAGAATAGACCACCTACACATAATCAATCATATTCACAGTAGGGGTCTAACAATGATTATGATAGACGGCTAACGACACTTGAAAGGAATGTGGAGAATCTTTTCAAGACGACATCCAATTTAGACACACAAATGCAAAATTTAATGAAAGTGTCTACTGACTTTATATAATGGACCGACCAACAATTTCTTACAAGTTCTCAGTCGATCAAGAATATAGAGTAGCAGGTTGGACAGTTAGCCACACAGCTGAGTGAGCGGAGGCCAAGTACCTGTTCTTAAGCCGAAAGCATCATATCCCAATTAGCTTAGGAAGTCTTCACCGCAAGTAAAGAAGATTCTTGAAACATTTCAGCAGGTGAAGATTAATATTCCACTCCTTGATATTATACAATAGGTTTCTACTTATGCCAAGTTTCTCAAGGATTTGTGTACTAAGAAACGATCAAGAAATGTTCCTGAGAAAATTTTTCTTGCTGCAAATATATCACATATCCTCTCTAACTTCTTCCCTGTCAAATACAAAGATCCAGGTTCTCCCGCAATCTCATGCACCATTAGGAACGCTATATATGACAGGGCATTGTTTGATCTAGGGGCAAGTGTCAACTTACTTCTTTATACTGTTTATCAGCAGCTGGGGTTAGAAAAACTTTAACCTACCAAGATTATATTACAGCTAGCTGATCGTTCGATTAAGAAACAACTTGGTATGGATGATGATGTGCTCATTAAGGTCGGCGAGTTTATCTTTCCTGTAGATTTCATTGTCTTAGAAACTGAGCCGATTTCCAATCCACAGAATCAAATTTTCGTTATCTTGAACAAACCATTCCTTACAATATCAAATGCATTAATTGATTGTAGGAGTGGCTTCATGAAGCTATCATTTGGAAATATGACTGTGGCATTGAACATATTCAATATGGATGAGTACACAATGAGCTCTCTCATTGAGGTAAATATGATTCACAGTTTGCACTCTCATACTACCTCTTATGCTAATGATGAACTCTCATTTGAGCAAATTTTCGAAGATGAGCTTATATTATTAGATGAATTGGCACATACTGATTCTATGTATGATAACACTTACGCAAGTATGCTATTTATTTATGAGCAAATTTTTGAGAATTTGTTTGTAGAGGAGCTCGCATTACTTCATGAGTTAGAAAGAACACTACCACATTCACTTGATCATGTTGCACTCTTCTCCCTTCACGATATTTCTACATGTGTGCTTGTTACTAATGATGATTGGTAGGTTTATAATGAAGAATTTTTTAATCCAATTATTAATGCTTACATGTCGACAAATAAAAAATGAGAGCGGCATAAGATACAGATAGATAATTTTGTGATTTGTAGAAGGATGATGAGACAATAATGCACCCCTTCATGTTTAAAACGTACACACTATGAAAGTAAGAAGTGATCGAGAGGTTGTAACTGCTTTTCATGCGTTAATAGGGTGACAAAATTAAGATCGTAATTTTTTACGACTCTTATTATTTGTACAAGAGTTTTCATATTTATTTTAGCACTCTTGGTTTGTGTAAGAGAGTATATACGAGTTTAAGTAGGGGGAGTGGGTTAGGATATTTTTTTCGTGTTTTTCTAGGGTTTTTAGTTTTTTTAGAATTTTTTATTTTATTTTTAGATTTTTGGGTTTCTTTATTTTATACTTTGGTTAGTTTTTAGGGTAACTAAAAGTAAAAAAAACTAAAAAAAAAGTAAAAAAAAATTATTATATATTTTTTCAATAAATCAACCTAATTATAAATAAAAAAATAAATTTAGATTTGAAATTTAATAAGAGAGTAGATTGGATGATACACTAAGAATTTTATGAAAAAGATTAAAATCTAAAAAATAAATACCGCTAACAGTAATTTTGAGATAAGTATACATCTATTTTTCACTTCACAATAGTTTATTAGGTTAAGAACAAAGATGATAACGATTGAGTACTCTTCTCTCTCTAAACAAAAAAGAAGAAAAAAATGGATGAGCCTAGTATTTAAAGCAATAGCCTCAGAAATGAAAAAAAGAAGGATGATTCTGGTATTTAAGGCAATCTTTGAGAGAAAAAAGAGTATGATCCGAGTAATTAGGTACTTTGCGCCTAAACAAGTGTGAATATTCACATGAAAGTTGAAATATTCATAATATATAAATATATAGAGAGAAAAAAGAGAAAAAAATTTTGTTATGAGAGAGGAGATGAATCATGAGTTAAAATTGGAGTCCAAGGCCGAAGTAGACTATCACACGTACACGTAAATGTATAGGAGCCAATGAATTATCTATTAGTGGGTATTGAAAGATAGGATTTGAATTTTTGATTAAAATGATAAGTGTATTTGATATGACGCTTGACTCTAAATGCGTTCTTGAGTTTGTATATTAGTGAGATTAGTTGAAGAAAATATCATAAAAAAATATTTTTCTTTCTTTTGCATAAAATATTTATTTTTATTAATTTTCGTTTATCCTTATTTTCTTTTCTTTACTCCTCAATCTAACTTATTCACTAATTTTTTCGGTATATTCATTGCAAACCCTCACGAGACACAACTCGTCCACTAGGGTAATTTAGGGGTTTAACGGCTTTTTGCACGTGCTAAGTACAATCGCGATTCCTGCAAAAGTTAGTTAGAATTTTTCCTTTCCTTTATAGATTTAGGTTTTGCTAGAGAAATAGCAAAAGATAGGTATGGGAGTGTGATGAGTACCATATATTGCATATTTATAGCCTCCATATTATCTACTTTTATATTTAAATAATACTACTGAGTATTTTTAGTGTGTTTTCAGGTAAACCTATTCCTACAAGAAGATGGTATAAATTCAGAGCCGGATTAGGAAACTAAGTTCAGAAAAGAGTTAAAAGTAAACAAAACTATAAGACCATGATACTGCACAGAGTCAAAAATCAATACAGTCAATCCAATCAAAAGAAAAAAAAAATAAAAGATTCATGCAGAAGAAAGTTGAAGCCCAGAAGAGCAACTTTTACCGCTATTTGGCAGCATTTTCCACCAATTGGCGGCTAAGTGGGGCCCACTTGTCATGATATTTTTACGAGGGTTTCGATATAATTTTGTAGTTTCTCACTTATACTCAGATTAGGGTTTGATTCTCCAAGGCCTATATATTAGCCGTATCCTTATAAACTAGGGTTATAGGATGTAATTTTGTACTCAAATTTTATTGAATAAAAATTAGAGTTTGCTGAAGGAATGACGGATGTCATACCGACTCCAGAGGTACCCTTTTTTCTTCATCATTGTTTCTTAGGTAATTTTCTTCTAATTACTTTCTAGATAGATTTGTCTTGTTTTCTAGTGTAAACTTTCCCGGTTTCTAGGAAAAATATGATCTTTTTAATTAGGAGTATGAGTAGCTAATTTAGTTTAGCTCTAGAATGTAGATGAAACTAGGAATCCACTATGTAGTTGCTCTCTAATATTTTCTTCCTAAATAAAATAATAAAGATAAGATTTTTTCAATGAAAAGATTTTTTTAACAACTCGTAGATTAATATTTTGATAGGTTATACTTGAATTAGATTTCTTAATAGCATATACTTAGTTAGGATTTACGGTTGTTATTTTTCTTCTTTGTCATAGAGTTATCTAATGATTTAGTTTATTTTTATGAAAAGTTGTATTTTTGATGCGTTATACTTGCACACCACTTGATAACACATACTTAGAACACCTTAAGTAAAGATCAATTATTATGATAGGAAGAAAATAATAGACAGAATACATGGGTGGAAACTAGTGGATTCTATATCCTAAACTAATTAGTATAACTTAAATCCAACTTAGAACTCGTAGTTAATCCGCTAGGACTAAAGAATTAGTGAGAATAGCAAAATACCTTAAATCTCTGTGGGAACGACCTATACAGCGCTACACTTGCAGTAGATATTTCACATCAGTAGTAGACTTATGTATCTATACAAACTTTTAGACTCAATTAAATACACATGTTATATGCATTGTTTTTACATGTCAATTTGATTAAATTATGTACATATCATCAAAACAAAATAATGGGGTTACGGGGAATTGAAAGGAGGAAGTTGAACATATATTTTAATAGGTATATCTTTTTAGGTTGTGCAGCCAAATTTAAAAGACCTGCCATGGAGGTTCTGGGTGATTACAGGATCACCGTCATGTAATGTTATAGGGCTTCGGATTTAGAGTATATGCTCGTTCATCATTTGTGAATATCTAGCGTATGTTCTGGGGTAGTAGCAGGAGTCATGGGGTCGTGGTCCCAGGCATATATGAGACCCTCTTAAAACATGTGATTTTTCTTCCTAATAGTTCCAAATTAATGCATAACAGACATCAATAATACATATCATAACATACATACACGTTTATTTCTATTTATCTATATTGGATATCATATCATTCATAACATGCATACACTACACATTGACCATTATCATCTTCAAGATGCTAATAATTAAATCCAACAAGACATAGTTTTATTTAATTTTTTTTTCAATCACATATTCTCTATATAATTTATTATAATTCATATGAATATATATATATATACCACATATAGCTTGCCTGTGTGCTATTATTCCTCCTTTTTGTAGCACTTGTTAGGTCGTTCTGACGACCCTGATTTGGCATGCCTAAATGCTAATTTGCATGTTATCGAATAGGGAAGATTCACCACAACTGGAGTCATATTTTAAAGAGTTAGTAGATTTTCAACAAGTATGCATATTGTAAGAGGGCCACGAGAGAAACTCTTTCTAGTATTTGTTGTTCTTAGAAATTTTGTTATTTATTCTTATTCAAACTTAACATTTTCGTTTATGTAATAAGAATTCTCTTTGGTCTTCGTATCGACGTGTTTCGATCATTATTCGTTTAAATGAATTCATTGTTATTATTCCATGTTGATCTCTCATTATATATGTGTATGTATTTGTGATAGTTGTATCTATGTATTCATGTGTTTTAGGCTTTACGTATTCATTTATGATACGTCACTAAACGCTACATGTACCTTCGAATGCGAGGCATTACAGTAGAACTTTTCGTCAATTTAATTTTAGTCTACTCAAATCATTATATACACGATTTAGTTATTTCATGTATTCTTTGATAAAACAAAACAAAACGAAATAAATGAATGGAAAATAAACAGTGCTCTTCTTTGGACTGAACATAGAGGAAGAAGGAAAAAAAAAGAAAAGTAAAAAAAAGATATAAAAACAAACTTTCCTTTCTCTGTGCTGCAACATCACAGAGAAAGAGTAAATGAAAAAAATAAAAATTAATAAAACAATAATTTAAATAAAGACCACAAAAGAAATTTTTTTTGAATGCTGAGCATGTATAAATTCTTCTTAAAAATATATAGGAATATATGTACGAAGAGCTGTTTATTAAACTTTTTTTTAAACATATTTATATTTTTACAATGAGTGATCCAGTAAAGTAATTTAGTTACACCATTAGGAGAACTAATGTCTAACTCCTCTATTATTTTACAACTTTAAATTTTGTACAAGCTAATTTTACTTTATTTCGTTGACTCTTAAGTTAAAGTAAATATAAATTTTACATCCAAAATGCATGTTACCTTTCTTGATATTTCTTGTTAGGATCATGGGTATAGTTTTAGAGCTCTCCAATAATTTGTGTTTTATTTGTTAATATTAATTATTTATTAGGTCACTAAATCAAAATTATATATTACATAAATTCTCAACCTCCAGGCATGACACATGATTCATATGCAACTTATACTAAAATAATACTACATGTTTGTTGCACTATAGGAAGGAATCATTAAAGATAAGGTTTGGTAAGATAATTGAATTCTTAGATTTCCTTTTTTCATTGAACCTATAATTGCCCATAAGATTTGGTTCTTACTATGGACTACTAATAACAAGCTCACGGTAAATTTTATTAGAGAGTGTGCTTTGTAAAGAATCATTGAACTTGATTTTCATCTCTATAAGCTATATTCTCGATCTTACTATTAATGTTACTATCTTAAAAACATTTTGCTTAAAATAAATTTATTTTAATACAAATAAACCGATTTCTTTCCAGAAGAAATTCTTAGCATGCAAATTAGTCATTGATACAATTATTTATGCAAAACAACAAAGTTTTTTTGACCTATTATAGACTTTTTTTTTTGTAATATTTCTTTGAAATGAGATTTTATCATATCATAATAAGTAATTTTTCCTTGGTAGTTGATTAGTTAACTAGTCAACGACCGTACCATACAAAAATTTATCTTTTATCATATTATCCTAATGAATAAAATCATAAAATGAATTTATGGGTTATAGGGTAACTCGAAGAAAAAAAAACTGTACATATATTTTAGGAGGTACATTTCTTGAAGTTATACAATCGAACTTAGGAACCTAACTATGAAGGTTCTGAGTAATTAGTGAATCAACTATATACATATTTTGGGAGGTACATTTCTTGAAGTTATACAATCAAACTTAGGAACCTAATTATGAAGGTTCTAAATAATTAGTGGATCACCATCACTATATAAGGTTGTGCACTTGGAGCTTAAACTTATCATAGTTCATATTTTATTAGTACCTAGTGGTACATTTTAGAGCAGTACCAGAAATCATAATCGTAGTTCTAAGTATGCATCGGATACTCGTAAAATGCATAGCTACTTCAAACAGTTCTAAAAACATTAATAACTGACTATAATAATACATTTTATTTTATTAATTTACTTCATTATTATTATTGTTATGACCAGCATCCACATGACATTTATTCTTTTTTTTTATTGAGATGACCACTTTGACATTCAAGAAAAGATATTTTCAAGTTATTTTCTATCTTGTATCTTATCCATGCATTATACATAACATGCTTATATATATATATATATATATATATATATATATATATATATATATATATATATATATATATATATATATATATATATATATATATATATATATATATATATATATATATATATATATATATATATATATATATATATATATATATATATATATATATATATATATATATATATATATATATATATATATATATATATATCCTTTTATTATTGTACTTGTTAAGTCATTCTAACAACCATGATTTAGCAGCTAACTGCAATCTAAATTGTATACTCCTAAGTGCAAGAGATTGACAAGTAGTATAAGGGTAGTAATTCAAGATCATTCTCTCGAGGATAATTTTGATTATTGTGTTGACACTAAAAAAGAGTAAATTATAAAACTAAAAATAAAGATTGGATTTTTATTAACTAAAACAAAAGCTAAAAAGGTTTTAAATCTACTTGAAATAAAATTGTTGGTCTGATGGGTTTAACTCTCACATAGAATAATTTATTAGATGTGTTTATACTTATTTTATCTCAGTTGCATAGATCACGTGGTCTTCTTACAACTGAAAATTTTAACATTGAAGCACACAATCTAACAAAATTGCAAATTTGATACTTTAAATAACTTTTCTTAATTAATCCTTTATGTATTTTAAGTTTATCTTGCAAATTTGATACTTTGAATAACTTTTCCTAATTAAACCTTTATGTATTTTAAATTTATCTAAGCATGCAATATAAATAACAAAAATAAACATTCAAAAACTAAGCATATGTCGTGCCTAAAAAGTCTACGGTATATAAAAAACTAAGTAACAAATAATCGTTAAACACTAAAAAATCAAAGACTCAAAAATATATCTTAATACTTTTAAAGATAATAGAGAATCAAAGATATCAGTTATACACAATTCAATTAAAAACAGTAAGCATAAAAATCACATACCAGTAAATTATTTAGAGTTTATTATCTCATATGATCCAATATGTAAGAATTTAGCAATCATACTCATCATAATCATGAATAAATAAAAAGAAATTCTTTTATTTATTTCTATGAAATACTCTATTGATACCTTTCTTCATTCATTCGATATATCTTTGTCAATTACATTGAATATTTATAGTCTTTTACAAAATCCTAGCATGAATTCTATTTATAAGAAAATTCTATTTTTTCTCAAAAAAAACTCTAACAAATCAAACTGCAGACATGGCCTTTAATAGCTCCAACAACAGTCACCCTCGGGTTACATTATAGTTGACGGCTATCGACAACGAACAGGTAGCTGTCGACAGTCGATCTGTAAAATCATAGTTCTAAGCTAAAACTTAAGATACGCTTCGATTCTTCAATTTCTTTGCTTATTAAACCCTGCAAAAAATCTATATAACACTATAAAAACATTATAGTGAAGAATTTGATTAAAAAAAATATTTTTTTATTAATTTTTTGTATTAGTCACCAAAATTGATTACGCATGCAAAAAAATAAACTAAAATAACTACACATTTCAAGCATAATCACACAACCAGATACAAATTTGTTTCGAGGAGAAGAACCCACCACAACTAGAACTATATTTCGAAGAGTTAATCTATACTCAAAACGTGCTTCTACTGGCTCATATTAGAGAATCTTCATTTACTTTTCTGTTATTTCAGTAAACTAGACAATATCATCCACTTCAGTTTATTATTTTCCAGATTCGAAATCTAAAATTATAATAAGTATCATTATCCTTTTGGATCCTTTCATATATATCCTTTGATTGAATTGTTTTTTTGTTGGAATTAATTATTTTTGTGTCTTCATATTATTTATTTTGTGCATATGTGTATATGACATTGTTGCAATAGAATTCATTTTATTAATTGCATTTTAGACTTGGCATATTTATTTATGATATGTCACCGAACACTACCTGTACCTTGAGATGCGAGGCTTATAGATACGATGAGGACTAAGTTTCCATCATCTTCCTAATCAGACTCCCTTATTGTCGCACCTTTAGAAATATATAGTCACCAACCTGGCAATTCATGAGCCTCCTATGTAAGCATGTTCATTTCTTTTGTCTATCTTGAGCAATATTGAAGCAATCTCTGACTGTCTGGACCTTCTCAATAGACTATGTAATCAACTCTGGTCCTAATATAGCTCTCTCTCTAATCTCATCCCAACAAATAGACGATATGCACTTTCTACAATAGAGAGCTTCAAAAGATGGTATCCTAATGTTGGCTTGGTAGCAGTTATTGTAAGAAAATTCCACCATTTATAGATGATCTTTCCAATAACCTCTAAAATTTATAATACGGGCTCTAGGCATAAATAACTCTCTCTATTCGAAGATAGAATGTTGAAGATATGCCCAATTTTGTATCTAGACTCTCTTTTAAACTCCTCTACTAATGAGATGTGAACCAAGTATCTTGATCTGAGATGATCTCTGATAGAACTTCATAGAACTTCATCACCTCCTGCATATGTCTCTGAGGAAGGTCTCTGTGGACTGTCTAACCCTAAAAGGTGTGGAGTGTGCTGACTTCATAAGTTGAGCTACAATAGTCCACACTGCATTATTTCTTTTGGGACTCTCAGATAGTCCAGTTACGAAATCCATAATCACTTTCTCCCACTTCTAGTTGGGAATGGATAAGGGTTGTAGCAATCCCATCGTACTTTGGTGCTCTGCCTTGATCTATTAACGTACCAGGCATGTGGACACATCTAGCTATCCCCTTTCACCAAAAATGTTCTCAGGTCACGATACATCTTTGTACTCTCTGGTTGCATGGAGTATCTGGAACCACGCATTTATGCCAAAATCCCTCCTTGATCCCTAAGGAACATATTGCCACATTAAAGGGAACCATCGGCATGGATGGAAATATCTGTCCTCTCTCCAACCTCCTTTATCTGAGCCTTTGTAGTTTTGGGTCTCCTACCTGGGCCTCTCGAATTCAATCTACCAATGGTGATTGTAGCTGAAGAGCTTTGAGTTGTGTTATCACCCCTTGTAAAACTATCTCTAATCCTAAATTGTCCTTATGTTCCAAAATCTTCTTTTGTTGAGTTAAATACATTGCCATATATCTCTGGCTCAAAGCATTTGATATAATATTGACCTTGTCTAGACGGTAGCGAATATCAAAGCCATAATTAACAACAAGCTCTAACCACTCCCTCTATCTCATGTTCAACTCTTTCTGGATGTAACTATACTTCAGACTCTTATGATCAATATATGCCTAAACTCGATCCCCAAAAAGATAATATCTCCAAATTTCCAATGCAAAAGGTCACCACTACCAACTCTAAATCATGAGTAGAATAGTTCTATTCATGTGATCGGAGATGTCTGGAAGCATATTTGAGTACTCAGCCAAGTTGCATCAAAATACAATCAGATCTCTACTTGAAAGATCATTGGATTACCATGCCCTGTCCCTTGAACTATCCAACACTACTAGCCTTGGACCTAAAGTCAACCAACATTTTAATTTCTCAAGTGCCTCATTACACTCATTAGTCCACTCAAATGTCACCTCCTTCTAAGTTAAGTATGTCAAAGGCATGGCTATATCAGTGAAATCCTGAACAAACTTCCTTAGTGGGCAGCCAACCCAAAGAAACTATGAATTTCTATAATTGATTTTGGTATTAACCACTTCTGAACTCTACCTTTTTAGGATCCACTGGCACTCCAGGATCAGATACAATATGTCTCAAGAAGGCTTCACTCTCCTATCAAAATTCATACTTGCATAGCTTTCCATGCAGCTATTCATGTCTTAAGAGTCTTTTACACTATCCTAAGATACTCAGCATGCTCCTCTTGGTTCTTAAAGTACACTAGTATATCATCACACACATGGACAATACTAGTGCGCTGGTAACTCCAAACGACATCACCAAGAACTTATAATGCCCAAATTGGATCCGAAAAGCTGTCTCAAAATGTCCTCAGCCTTGACCTACACCTAATAGTATCCGGAGCATAAATCAATTTTCGAGAATACTCTAGCGCCACCAAACTAATCAAATAAGTCATCAATCCTCACAAGTTGATCCTTGTTCTTGATAGTCACATTGTTCAATCCCCTGTTGTGACACCACACTATCCGAAATGTGGATAGCCAAGTCGTTAGGCATTATGTGATAATACGGTTAGTCTGAACAATAGTACAATTACAGTATAGCAGAATAGGGCAAATAATAAATCCAAAGATAACAATAACTTAATTCAAATTAATATAATTTTGCATAAAATATTATCAAAAGAAATGTAGGAAATGAATCTAGTAACATGTAATCAAGCCACTAAACCTACCAAAGGTACTTATTTCATCTTTAATCTACTGAAATCATGTCTTAAAGATAAATCCAATTAGTCAAGTAGTTCTTAGTTCTGCAACTCTGTTTGTCCCTAAAAATGAGCTAAGTTTTGCTCCATTTCAGTGGATCCATCTCTAAATCATGATCTGTATCTAGTCATATGGGATGAGACTTTTGAAAGATGATCTACTAATTTTATTTTTGAAACACGTTTCACATATCTTAGTATTGTCGAAAGTAGTATGTGGCAAAATCTCTAACTAAATTTTTCTTAGAGAGTTTTTGCAATAACCCCATGCTAGCATATTGACGTCTCGTATGCCATAGCTCAACATCCTCTCCCCATCTAACGAGACCTTTTACATCTTTAAGATATATATCATTAAAGTTTAAGATGTAAATATTAGCATATCTTTTTCCAATAAATACCATTAAGCATGTTTTCTGATTTATTATAGAACACATATTTAATAAGAATAGACATACCTTTATCATAAAGTTTGCTAATGGAGATATGACTATGCTTTAAGCCATCGACAAACAAAATATTACGGAGTTTAAAATCGTCATTACCTATTTCACCAACTTCTAAAATATTATCTTCACCATTATTGCCAAAGATTAGATATTCACCTTCCTTATTTTCTAGGCTAAGAAATACATTTGATTACTTGTCATATGTTGTATGTAGTCAGAATCGAAACACCATGTAGTCCGTATTCCCTAACCCGTCAATGCATATACATGAAAAAAATTAAAATATGACTTAGGTACCCATGTAGGCTCAATCTAGTTAGAATTAGTGTATTTCGGTATCCAAATATGGTTAAAAAAAATTGCTCAATATTATGTGCGACACGAACTTGATAAGTGCCCCCATTAATCCACAGAGTGTGCATGTAACAGAATAAGCATTATACACAGGTGTATGAAGTGTCAAGTTATTTCTTTTTATAAAAGAATGTTTGAAACTCTTTTTCTCTATTGAGTATTAATACCCTAGCTAGTCCGTGTTAAACCCTTATAAACAGTTGATTAGACAAGACTATATTTAATCATTTAGATCAAAGAGAAAATTTTAATAGTTTTTTCTAAATTAAATACTATGGACTTAATTAACTCATTCTCGGATATAATTATGGTGCAATAAAATTCAAATTTCTTTTGTTCTTAAGAGAGGTCACGCGAAAGTGTTTCTAACTTAGAAACTCGTTTTGCATTTTCAGTTTAAGCGCATTTAATTTGTTAGTCAAATTCTCATTTATTTCTCTATAAAGAGAACATTTAAAGCAATCACAGAAGCAAAGTAACTTGCAGTTTGAGACTCACTCAGCTCTAAAGTAATTTTTTCTAATTTCCCTTTTAAATCCAAATTATCTTTCTTTAGGCTAATGTTTGTCTTTTTCTACAGTTTGTATTTATTAGCATGTTTCTCAAAATCACCTAGTATCTCCTCGTATTTATCATAAAAATCATCATAGCTAGGTTATACCTCCTTTTTAGCATAATCGCTATTTTCATACTTTCTCGAAGCATCCCACTTTTATACCTGTCTCTCATATTCGCTAGAAAAAGATTCCGTCTCATTCTCTCCACTCGATATCTCTCATACTGTGGCCATGAAATTCTTCTTCTTAGCTTTAAAGTTCTTTTTGTTTGGGGGCATTTATTCTGGAAGTGATCTGATTTCCTGCATTTATGGCAAACAAGAACATTGTCAGAACTTGAATTTTGATTTAATTTACCTATTTCCCTTGTTGTTTGATTTCTCCTACTCTATAGGAATTTTTATCTTTCTTCAGACTTAAAGAAAGTCTTGAAGCCTTTGACGAGCAAACTAGCTTCAGCATCGTCCTTTTCATCATGTGAACCGGAACTCCAATCAATTTTTGCCTTGCCCTTTTTTTCTTTAGGAGCCACTTGCTTTAAGCATTTCATGTGCTCCTTAAGTCTTGTCTTATATGTAGTAAAAATTTCATATAAGATTTTCAAGTACCATCTTAGACAAATCATGAGATTCTTCAATAATAGTTATGTTGGAGTTCCAATCTGATGTGAGAGAATGAAGGACTTTGTGAATCTAACTCTTTCTTACGAAACCCTTTTCCTAATGTTCATACTTTGTTCACTTTGTTTATGAATCTGGTGAAATTGTCTTGTAACCTTCATCTGAAAATTATCCTAGTGCTTCATCATTATCATAATTTTGATTTCCATGGCTTGAGATATCCATTCAGTCCTTCATATCTTCTGGGTCCTAACACAACCTGAAATATTATTAAACTCTTCAATAGTTAGTTAACAATAAAGAGCATTCATAGGTTTGGCATTAATTGAAAAATCTTCTTATCATTGGCATTCCACTTATTTCTAGCTTTGGTCACAACCGAATTATCAATAGTTATTATGGATTCATGATAACTAACCCAATGCCAAACATCATAATCACTGGATAATAAGAAAATGATGTTCCTAAGCTCGCTATATAACTCATGCCATCAAAATGTTGGGATAGTTAACTCGTGCCATCCCATTTTCATTATAGCTTTCCAATATGTGTAATTCGTGCCATCAAAAAGTAGGAGATAGATAATTGCATAACCTTCAGGGAACATAGCAGATGAGGTTCCTCGGCTTTCTATACAACCTTTGGCTTATATACTATTGGGATCAATATGCAAGTCCGTAGTGGATGCGTAAACATGACTGTTATAATTTTAAACTTTAATTGAATAATTTTTTATTAATATGCGGAAGAAATAAAAAGAACTCATAATAATAAAAAATCACACAAAATAAAACACGAGATTTTATAGTGGTTTGAGAACTATCTACGTCTACTCTTCATCTTATCAAGAGGGTCTTTCACTACTATTATAGAAAATTCTAGATAACAACCAAATCCAATAAATAATAGAAGATGGTCAGTAGTCTACCCAATTAGTCGTCTCTGCAAAATAATCCTATAAAACATGTCACCTCTATAGCAAAGCTTTTATCGCTCAATTTACACTAATATGAGTACGCCGAGAAAACTACCCAATAAAAAATATTGTAAAATAAAGTGCTTGAAACCTTACACAAACCAATATTAATTAAGCACACAAAATAGAAAGATCTCACAATCGTTCTTGCCATCTTTAAAGATATTGATTGAAGAATAGTGAAAATAGTGAAGAAAATAAGTTTCGACTATAGCACTCACGAATATCTGAATTTGTGTTGAAACGCATCTCCTTGAAGTTTGTAGATGATGAAGAAAAAGCTCTAAAATTTCTTCAAAAGACTCCTCCTTGGTTCCAAGATCTCAACCATAGAAGCAATAGAAGGGAAAATTATATCCATCAAACCTAATTCAAGTCATCCAAATATCATTCTATGCTTAGGAATTTTTGGAAACATATCTAATTATTATCGAATTTGAAAGCTTCTTAAAAAACATTCCACAAATCCAATTCTAAGCAATTTCAAAATCTTCTTGAAAAATGCCCTAGAAATTAACTTTATAATTATTAAAAACCTTCTTTAAAAAACACACGTCAAATCTAATTTCAAAACAATTCAAAACCTTTTTTAAAATGCCTCTGTTTATTCTGGCTATTTCTAGTCTATAATAGTTTATATAAAAAAAAAAAAAGATATCACCCACATTAGAATTTTGACTAAGCTGATTTTGGCGGCATTTTGAAAATAATTAAGAGCTCTATAATTTTATAATATATTCCACCACTTGATCGAAGTTGTATCTTTGTTAAATAAGCTCTAAATATTACAGAAGCAACATCCCATTGATATCGTTTGTTGTTTTCGCTTGATTCTTGCGCATCCATCAAGCCTATACACAACTCCACAAGATATGTCATACTGTCATATGACTTTGTTATTTCAAATCAAGGTATTTTATGAATATATATCCAACACATACTATAGTAGAAGGGCTCAGGTATATGTATAGGAGTTATTTGACGAGTTTAGGTATCAAAACAACCTAGATGGTTAATGATTGGTCATCTAGGTGGTCATACGTACCACCTAGATAGCCCACCATTGGTTGTGGGTACCCGAGGACCCCCGAACAAGATCCGACTGAATAGTGTAGTTTTGATGTGAAATCAATTGAAGGATGTATTTAGTTAGACGGATTTTATCAATAAGGATAATTGTGATTTCATTCTATTAAGAAGCTGGACTTTCTAGATTCATTGAGCTTGGATACACTCTTTGGATGAGCATGAGATGAGCTATTCTTGTTAGAATCTAATTTAAATTGAGATGAATCATATCACAGATCATAATGGATAAGGATGAACATTACTAAACGGAGACAAAAATGCCGACAACTGACTTAAACTTTAAACCGGCATCCCTCACCTAAAATCCAAATATGGGCCTTAGGTTTAGATTCTTGGTCAACTAATAGCTGGCCGTCTAGATTGTCTAGATAGCCATCTATTAGCCTTCTAGACACATGGGCCCCATGGGCCCAATTCTTAGACCCAAAGATGTTCATGGGTGTTCTATCAAAATTTGGACTCAATCAAAAGTTCTTTGGGGCTCGCTCAAATGGTTTGACCGAAAATCAATTTGATTTAATAAATAGAAATCCAAGTACTCAATTCTTTTGATCATATTTTCTTATATTAAGGTAGAATCTGACATATAACCAGTTGTTTTGAGGAACTTAAAGTAGCAAATTGAATGGCATTGCCAGATTGGAAAGATTTAGTCATTTAGCAAAGAAATTTGAGTCTAGATATAAAATCAATGAACTTCGAATTGATCGTCAATGGAATGTGAATGAGACAAAATGATGTGATCAAGAAAATAGAAGAAAATGAAAGGGAACTGACTCTTGAATGGAACTCTTTGGCATTAAAATTACACAAATTGTGAATTTCACAATTATGAAATCCGCAGAAGTACATGTCAATAGGGCATGGGCTTATTTCCTAGGGAAGCGATAAATAGAGAGAGAGAGATTAGAGGGATAAAAGGAAAATAAAAAGGAGAAGGGTAATTTAGGAATATAAGGAAATATACTTAGAAAAAACATCCATTTTTTTGAGTTTTATAGGGTTTACGGAGTATTGGATTCGAAGTCATTTCAAATTGGAGAAGTTTATATAGGAGTTTCGTAAATAATATTTTTTAGAAATTTTCCAGGAAAATGCTCTTTATTTTGAAGACATTTCAAATTTGCAAAAATATTTGAGAGGCAAATACCTAAAAGTATAGTTAATTTAATTTAGGGTTAATTACAGGTAGACCACCTGTAGTATTGGAGATGTGTCACTTAACACCCCTGAAATTTGAAACTCTAAAAAAACCTCCTGAACTTAGTTATTTTCACTCTCCTTTTTTGATTAAAGTGCACTCTTATCTCTCAAATTCTTATTCTACCATTATCTCTCCTTTTAATAAGTATGCTGGTTAAAAAAAGGGATGATGGTAGAATAGAAATTTAAGTGACAAGAGTGCATTTTAGTAAAAAAAGAGAGTGAAAATAACTAAATTCAGGGAGTTTTTTGAGAGTTTCAAACTTCAGGGATGTTAAATGACACATTCCCATACTACAGGGGTCTAACTGTAATTAACCCTTTAATTTATGCACACTAAATACGGATAACTGGGAAGGGCATATTCTGTAATTTGTTTTGTAATTGAACCTTGGAAAATTCTAAATGAGCACACCACTTGACTCATTAGATTAGTGTATGAATGGTTTTCAAATCGTTCGGAAATTAATTTTCGAATAGTTAGGGCTTAGTCGTTAGTCCGTAAATGGTGTTAGGACTTGGAAATTAATTTCTCAATGGTTTTAATACTATTCGGTATTAATTTTCGATCAAAATAAAATACACGGTTAAAAAGAAAATAAACTTGGTAACTTTTACGATTTGGGCGGTGGGCTCACTTAGGACATGCTCGAATATCCAGTAGGGTTGGGTTGCAGAGGAAACGATAGGGAAAGCAAAAAAAAAAGAGGCAGCAGGATGCGGGGAGTGGGAGGTCCGCTGCTCTGCATCGGCGATCTGCTGAACGACGTCGGCGACGATAACAACCAGGGGAGCGCCGGCGGCGGCTGGGCCCACGAAGATGACTTCAATGACGCAGATGCCTCCCCCTCTTCCCCTTCTTCTCCGACCATCGGCATCAGCGTCAGCATCAGCAGCAGCCCTCTCTCTACAGGTCTCCTCCGCCCCTCCGATCTTCCCCAGTTATTTGAGGTACTTAATCAATTTCTCATCAATTTAATTAAATTAGTTGTAGACAATCTTTTTTCTTTTTCTTTTTCTTTTTTTTTGAAAATTTCGGAATTGCCCAATTCTTACCGCAGCTCCAAGATTAGATCGAACTTGCGCAAGATGCAATTTTTTTGAATTTTTAGATTTTTCTCAGCTGAACTGTAGGCATATGATTAAGTTGGGAGGATATTTTCAGAAACAAATATAGTGCCATGAAAATAGAGTCATAGTCTACAAAACTTTTTCACAGCAAACCCACACCAAGCACAGGGAATCCAATTTTCACATGGACCATGGTATCTAAGCCTACCAAGCAATGGCCAATCGCCCATCGACACTCCAAAAGTTAATCAAGAATCTCCACCTCTCCTTTATTTTCCATTTTAACCACAAACCCACTTTATTCTCTACATCTCCAATCTTTTAACTCCCTTCATCCCTTACCCTTGCTGCTTCAGTCCCCTAACTCCTAACCAACATGCCAACTAGTGTTGTGAACTCTATCCTTAGTACCAGTATCTTCTCGCTTCTGTACTTGGCTGCATTCGCTACATCTCAAAGGACTTGCCCAAGATGTGGCTCAATGGAAGTCCCTTACCCTCTAAGCACCAACCCCAACTGTGGAGACCCTAGCTACTCTCTCTCTTGTGATCCTTCGACTCAAAAGCTCTACCTCATTGCTCTCAATGGGAGCTCCTACCTCGTCCTAAAGATTCAACCCCTCTCGCAACGCTTCATCGTGCAACCATCACCATGGGTGAGAGGAACTTGCATCACACAAGACATGCTCAAGAGTGAAGGGTTGTCACTCAACCAATCTCTCCCTTTCAATATAACCAATGCAAACACAATTTTCCTCTTTAATTGCTCACCTAGACTATTGGTGTCTCCTCTCAATTGCACTTCCACTAGCCTTTGCCATCGGTACTTGGACGAATTGGCACGAGTTGATCCGGAGAACGAGCTTGTGTGTGCTAGTGGTCCTGGCCCTTGTTGCACTTTCATTGCTGGTGGACTGCCTTCTTCATATAAAATTAGGCTCCATAGCTCGGGATGTCGTGCTTTTAGAAGTGTTCTACGACTTGACCCAATGAAGCCTGCAAGCCAATGGGAAGAAGGCGTGGAGATGCAATGGGCTTCTCCCCTCGAGCCTATTTGTCGAACACAAGCTGACTGCGGCCAGTCATCGGCTTGCTCCGCAAGTGGCAGTTCTCATCGTTGTATCTGCAACAAGGGATACTATTGGGATGCTAATCTTTTAATCTGTTCAAAGATAAGTGGTCATCACTCGCATTCTACTACTAGAGTCAAGCTAGTGATTGGAGGACTAAGTTTGTTAACGTTGGTTGTGATGGTGATGACTATCATATTGAAACTTAGATGTAATAAGTTATCAAACCGATCCAAGATAGCAAAAGAGCGAGAAGACATGCTCAAGGCGAGCAATGGGGGAAGGTCAGCTAGGATGTTTGAATGGAAAGAGGTGAAGAAGGCGACTGAAGGATTTGCAAAGAAGAACCTATTAGGCGTTGGAGGATTTGGAGAGGTGTACAAAGGCGTGCTTGAAGATGGAACTCTTGTTGCAGTCAAGTCAGCTAAAGTTGGGAACCTCAAGAGCACCGAACAAGTGCTTAATGAGGTTGGCATCCTCTCTCTTGTCAATCACAAAAATCTTGTTCGACTCTTGGGTTGTTGTGTAGAAGCCAAGCAACCATTGATGATATATGAGTACATAGCCAATGGCACTCTTCATGAGCACTTGCACAATAGGAGAGGTGACCACATATTGGATTGGAGAGCTAGGCTAAAAATTGCACATCAAACAGCTGAGGCCTTGGCATACTTGCACTCATCTGCTCACACTCCAATCTACCATAGGGATGTTAAGTCAACCAACATTCTCTTGGACATGGAGCTCAATGCTAAGGTATCTGATTTTGGGCTCTCGAGGCTAGCGCAACCTGGCTTGAGCCATGTGTCAACTTGCGCTCAAGGGACCTTGGGCTACCTTGATCCTGAGTACTATCGTAACTATCAGCTAACTGATAAGAGCGATGTATATAGCTTTGGGGTGGTGTTACTCGAACTTTTGACATCGAAGAAGGTCATTGATTTCTCCAGAGATCCGGATGATATTAATCTTGCAGTCTATGTGATGCAGAGAGCCAAGAATAATACAGTTGTGGAGGTGTTCGACAAGAGATTGTTTAATTGCAATGCAATGGAAGCCGTGTTGAAAAGTGCGGAGATGTTTTGTGAGGTTGCAATTGCTTGCTTAAAGGAGACGAAGGAAGAGAGGCCCAACATGAAGGAAGTCGCTGAGATGTTGCAGTATATTATGCAGATGGCACTTCAAGAAAAATCAAGTGCAAACAAGCAACTATAATGAATTACTTGTAAGTCTTAATTAAGAATATGTATAGTTTCTGTGCAAAGAAAAACCTAGCTATAGAATAGGGCAGGTGTATTGTCCATAATGACAAAGTAAAGAGCTTTTGTTTGTGTGATTCAGTTGGAGTGGCATGAAAAGAGAAAGAAAAGGTAGAAGGAATTTGATGCTTCATTTTATGTGTGGAAAGCTCCTTCACATTTAAGAATTTGCTTTTTGTGGTGTAGCAGGAAATTGGTCATGTAATTGTGAAGTCAGAAGTCATGTCCTTTGTCTATTTGGAGGATGAAGAGAATGCTGATATTCTCTATTTGGGGAAATGATTGGAATCAGCATGCACCTGATGCTTTTCAACTTCTTTTTAATTGCAGTGGAATGAGGTAATTGGGAGGTAATTATCTCATTGGATTGGAGCTACAGATTAGAAGAGGTTTTTTGGCAGATCATGACTATCCATTACTTACTCACGTGTGGCCATGATTAGTAAGCTTTAAAAATAAAATAAAATAAAATCTGAGTGGTTGGGTGGATGATTCTTCTTGCTTATCATGCTTAAAGCTGTCCGAAGACATCAGTAACGTGCCTTGATAGCAAGCATACCGTGCAGAGGCAGAGATTACTAGGGATAGAGCAGAATTCAGTCTTCTTGAGAATGCAATGATCCTAGAACAAAAATGGATAAGTTTAACGTTTGATCATTGTCTACGATATTAGTCTCCTTGTCTCCCTCACAAACCAGAACTTTAATAGCCTCCTCTCATCTAAGCATGTCTACACATAGGTAGTAGTACCCTGTAAAAAATAGCCTGATATTGGCCAATACAAATATGACATTGGACTTTGCAAATAGAGTACAGACTAATGATTATGAGTAAAAAGTGCAGTTATTTTAATTTATTTTGTGTACTTGTAATCTAATTTTGGTGATTAATATAAGAAATTAGTGATAAATTATTTTTATTAATTAAACTTTTTATTTTAATATTTTTCTAGTGTTTTATAATCTTTTTGAAGGATTTTAGATGTAAGGAAATGAAACGAGCGTGCATGCATGAGTGAAAGATATACAACAAATCCACCAAAGGGCTATTGAAGCGGCTTTCGACAGCCTGTCAAAGTTTTATATTATAATTTATACCTGAGAGGGGCTATCAAAGCGGCTGTCGACAGTCCAATACAGCCCGCACAGCAGTCCGATTTCATATAGATATAATTAGAACCGGAAAAATTTGTGTAGGACGAAGTTGTAGAGTTTTGAACTCTCTTTCCAATGATAGCAAGAGCAACTCAATCGGAGTTCAAACGCAAAAATTATGACCGTTTTACTGAAGTGCTACGTAGCAGAACAGTACCTTAGGCAATTTTGTTCCCGTTTTGTACTTGTTTCCTACTCATATTTGGACTCGTTTTGTACTCAGTTTTGAACTCAAATCTTAGCCATTGAGATCTATTGGTTGTGGATCGAAGGGATCGGATTATTTTAGGTTTTTCTTAGGAGTTTATAAACTATAAATAGGAGAGGATGTGCCTCTCTATGGAAAAGTAATATATATATATATATATATATATATATATATATATATATATATATATATATATATATGAGAAAAATGGAAATAAGCTGACAGCTCACGCAAGTTATCTGAGCTGTAGTTCATTTTCACTATCTCTAATAATTTTTTAAAAAAAAATTTCTTTTAGATTATGATCTCGACCCCCTAGGGTTCACTCATACCCAATTTCTTGGGTTTTAGTATCGATTTGGTCCTCCATCAAGTTAACACAAAATTAACGGTTTTCAATGAATACAATATTTTGTATGCACTTAATGAAATGGTAAATAAACTTCAAAATTTATGAAATTTTATCCGAAAGAAGTTAAGCAGGTAGAGATAGTAATAATAAATAAAATTAAAGAAAAATTATTGGATTATTATAATTTTGCTGCTAGCCCACGTAACTTTTCCTGAGCTGGCGGCTCACCTACAGTAATCCCTATATATATATATATATCTTCTTTTTCTTTTAATAAAAATTACTCTTTTTTAGTCGTGATTGGCTAAATTCTTGGTGAAAGGTGGATGAAGATTCTCTAGTTTTTCAATAATGGTTTGTCTACATATTTTCTAATTTTTATTATAGATTCTTATTATTTTACGTGGTTAATTAATTATAGTTTTGCATGTATTCGAAACATTCTATTTTTTAGGGCATGATTTGTGTTTTCATTTAGAGATACATACCATGATTCTAGATATAGATTCTTGATTGGATACATGGGATTATAATAATATGATCATAAAATAAAAAGATCTAATTTATTTTTTGTTTCTTATCTAATATTTGATTAATTATAATTTTTGTGTATACTTGAAATAGTTTATCTTTTGGGATATGCTTCGTATTTTCTTTAAATAGGGATTCAGATCATGATTTTGGATATAGATTATTAGTGAGTATATAGGGTTATGATAATTTAAATATGAAAGAAAGATCAAGAAGATGATTTCTAATGTTTAGACAACCAAAGTAGAGAACTAGAGATGAATCTATCATCTTACCCACTTTTCTTATTAATTTTCGTACTTTCAAATAATTGTTCTTTTCCTTACTCTTATTCCATCAACTCGTGTTTTTCAATCCCAAATTGTCCTTGTGGATTCGGCCTCGGACTTACGGAGACTATATTACTTGTCGATCTTTTACACTTGGAAGTGTACGATTTAGATTCGATCAACTAATACACTACTGTATAGTCGATGTTGACCCTACTGATTTTGTGCAGTCCATAGACAATGGGTACCTCAAAGCTCAATATGATATTAGCGATATGGGTAAATTATCCATCAGTATTTGATAAATTGCTTATGAGATAAAATATATAAAATATTTAAAACGATAGAATAATATTCAAACCTGTATATTTGATCTTATAATGTAAAAATTACTATGAATAAAAAAAAAGGCATTCAGGGAGCTAGTCTTTATTCTGTTTTCCTTGAAACCACAGCCTAAAGCCTGAAGGTGGAAATATTAGACAGTAAACCCCATGAAATCATGAAAGTATGTGCTATTTCATAAGTAGCATCCGCACCAAAGAAACATAATGATCCTCATTTCATTTACCAATGTACACATTCTATCAACATTTGGCCTACCTACAGTTGGAGAAAACCAAATACAACCATATTATAAATATGCCATTCTAATTTCTAAGCATTACAAATATTGTTCACCTATTTCTAAGCAGTATGATTGATCATGTTAATCAAGATTGATGCTAAGATATTCTTATATCGTTATTCTGTTAGTTCCACAAATCATATTTGAACAGTGTTATGTGGGCCCTATGGCACATTGTAAAACTTGTTTACACATTTCAAATACCCAGTTGATCTGTTACTCGTCTGATGAAGGCTCAACCTGGGGTCATGTCTGGCTAATGTCATGTTGAGCCATTTATTTGTACAAAATATAAGGCTTGTTTATGATGGTTTAAACTAAAACCTATTCACGACAGTCTAACTCACCCTATAATAATTGGAAAATAGCTACTTTTGTAGAAGTTGCCAGGCTATAATGTTTCTTTATCTGATTTTGGCGGATATGATTAATTCTCGTCCTTTGCTTTGGGGCTAGAGGCTTTTGCATTTTGTAGATATGCATTATACTCTGGAATTTATTTAGTCTTTGATCATCAATATTTTAAAACCCAGTTCATTACAAAATCAGGTGGAGAGCGAGTAGTGATATTCAGAAAACTAGATGAGTACTTGGATTACTCGTTAAAAACTTGAAATATTAATATTTTGAAATATATATGCAAAAACACTACATATGTAATACAAAAACTTGTGATCTCAATACTAAAAAATCAAAATAACTTTAATGTAATAAAACAAGCTTCGTACTTCACAAATATTATCTTCATAGCTTTTTAACAATATTTTCAAGTGGTAGATTTGAAAAGAAGAATATACTTATCTCTAAAGATAATAGACAAAATATTTTTAGGAGAATTAAAGAAACATACAGTAAGGGTATTAAAAAAAGTCATGCAGTAGTGGAGAATTATAAACTCTTAGTCCTTTTTGATGTTTGGAAGTTTGATTGTTTATGATATTGTAAGTATTTATTATCATAACGATAGGTCGAGTAAAAGATTCAAGAACAGTTCTGATTTTTTTTATTATCACAAAATTGATCTATTTCCGGACTTGACTCTCCACTTAATGAATTTGAAAACTATTTCAAAATAATCTGAAAAGGAGAATGGAATGAAAATAAATTTAAATTATTAATAAAAAAGAAAGATAAAATTAAATAAAATAATAATAAAAAGGATCGTTTTTACCTTCTTGTTGAGCTTGAACTACTTCGAGATGCCAACCAGCTGATCACCTTCGCTCTCTGGAGCTATTGCCATTGCCACTGTACGAGTTTCTGTTGCTACTACTTCGTTGATCACACTGCTTGAAGCTGCGTTGATGATTGCCGATTCTCCACAGTAGCTATAGAAACTCTCAACATTTTCTATAACAAAAACTGACGGATCGACATTGGTTAAAAGTATCCCGAACTAGATTGAGTCAAATTTGTCCTCTTTTTGAGCAAGTTCCTACACTCCGTGAGTTCGTAGAATGGGTCCGAGTACTTAGATGAGTTCTCTGGGTTTAGAACATTGTGAATCATTTAACTGTGGCAACATGAGATGATGTGCAAACATGAAGTTTGTAAACACTTGTTGGAGTGCCCTTGTAGTTTGCATTTTTTAATTTGAGTATTTATCATGGAACTTAGTCTATTTAAGTGGATAGGGTATTGGTTCCATTAGATGTGGTGCATGAAGGTACAACAACAACTAAGCCTTTTATCCCAAGTGTTGGGGTAGGCTACATGAACTAAGAAGAGAATTATACCAGATCAAACACATGGATATCCTTCTCTAATCATTCCTATCAAGAATGTTGCCCCATTAAGGCCTTTAACATTTATATCTTTTCATATCACTTCCATCTATATTTTTTTTATCATCTCTTCGCTCTTTTAATGTGCCCACGTTGATAAACTCCACCCTTCGAAGTAGTGTATTTGTAGGTCTGCATCGCTATGAACAAACCATCATAGGCAGTCTTATCACATCTTCTCGTTTATGGTTGCTACGTCTACCTTAATAAGAATATCATTATTTCTAACACTATCTCTCCTAGTATTACGATACATCCAACATGCATATCTTTGCTACATTTATTTTTTGTTATAGTGTAACATTTCATGCCATATAATTATAGAACTAAAGTATCTAAACTGATTGCTTATCGATATTTCATGTCCAATATCAGTCTTGGATCTTTTATTTGTTGAATTTGCACTTCATAATACTCTGTCTGAATCTGTTTAATCTAAACCTCGAAATTCTAAGGTTTTCCTCCATATTTCCAATTTAATATTTATCCCTACTCTCATCTCGTTGACCAGGACAATATTATTAGCAAATAACATTTACCAATGTATCTCATTATGAATAGCTCTAATCAACTCAATCATCACTATGGCAAAAGAATGAACTAGATACAAATCTTTGATGCAATCTAATTGTGATAAAAACATGAATAGCTCTAATCAACTCAACAATAACTATGGCAAAAGAATGAACTAGATACAAATCTTTGATGCAATCTAATTGTAATAAAAAATTACTTGTTAGGCTATTACAAGTTCTGACATTTGTCCCTAGTGCATTGTGTATGTCCTTGATTATGTCTATACTTGATGAATACTCCCATTTTTATCAACACCCACAACAATATCTCAATCGATATTTTATCATTTGCTAATCTAAATCAATAAAGTTCAATTGCAAATTTTTACTCCTCTCTTGAAATTGCTCTATAAGTTCAAGTAAATAAGTAGCCTCTGTTGTTAATCGCTCTGGTACGAATCCAAACTAGTTCTCTTATATCTTGACATTCTGCTTTAACTTGTGTTCAGTTATTATTTTCCAAAGCTTCATACTGTGACATATGAATTGTATTCAACGGTAACTAGAACAATTCTACAAACCATCCTTATTCTTAAACAGAGGTATTATGACACTCTTCCTCAGCTCATTTGATATTTTTTTAGTAATTTTTTAAATATCCTCGATATGACTGATATCTTTACTAATATATCATTATTTGGGGGTTCAACCAAGACAGTACATTAAAAAGGGGTCATTATTTTTGTGCATGTTAGTTGATATTTGCAATATTGCCTAATATATCATTCCTATATATCAGCCAATATGATTTATTTCTTAAATTAAGTTTTTAATTTTGAAGTAGATTTAGTGTTCATACCCAATATTAATCCCATGTATAAGAGAAAATCCAAATTCTTTCGGCTCTTTTTAAATCAATTAGATTTTTAAATTGTTTCCATGAAAATTTGAGAGCAAAACGTGGAAAGAGTTACAAATCATAGAGATATCTTTTGCGGAGCTTACTTAAGGACTACTCAAGACTTAAAATCTACTTCAAAAGACTCTTCTTTCACTTCTTTTCTTTTTATATCTTTACTTACTCTGCTATTAACACTTAAAATTTTCTTTAATATTTTCTTCTTCAACTTGTCTCTTTAGTTTGTTGCTCGCTCAGCTATTTTTGTAGTCGTTGCTACTATTATTGTTCTCATCATTACTGTTATTACAACCAATCTACGTTAACTACTATCTTTGTCATGGCTGAATTTAAATTATTTATGTAATCCATGTTTCAGTTTATTTATTAAGTTATGCTTGTACACATGAACATGTTCCTAATACATTTATATATATTTATATCATACTAGTTAGATTGGTAAACTTAAACCATCTCTAAAGTATGAAATTATATATTTGACGTACATATATAATGTTTGATGTGAACGACCGATTGAGCTTATATCCCTGATATATCTGATATTCACTATCTGATATGAAAAATAACCTTTTCAATGTAATCGCGATGATCCGATATTTAGAACTTTGCTCTTTATTTTGCCAAATTTTGTTAAAAAGGCTTGTCAGTCATCTCACACTAATCTCTCATAGTTTTCTCAAAATCTCAGGAAGAATTTCATCCGGATCAACAGCTTTCCTAAATTTCATTCATCCTCTTTAAAACTTCTTTAATTTCATATTCTCTAATTTTGTGTGTAAAATTATGATTCATATCCTGACACTGAATTGTAAAGTCACCCATCTTGAGTATAACTACAATTATACAATATGTCAAAATAATTTTTCCATCTTTTTTTGATATCTCGAACTAGAATCTTGTAATTATCATTCATGGCACACTTTACGATACATAAATCTCTTAACTTTCTCTGCCTTATTCGAGTAATTTTGTATGTATCATTTTAGCATCTTTGGTATCCAACTCCTTTTATACTTTTTATAGACCTTAGATTTTGCATTCCGAACAACTTTCTTAGCTCTTTGGTTAGTTTATACCCTTCAAAGCTCATTCCATTATTATTTCTTTTCAAATTTACATAAGAATCCTGCTTGATTTTAATAACAAATTTTACCTCTTATCCACGATGATGTGCCTTTTCATAATGGAGCACCACCCCTTGACTCGGCTAGTATATTTTTAGCTACCATTTTAATACAGCTAGCCGTTTTCTTCCAAATTGCATTGGGATAATTTTGCCCTTTCAATATGCTTCTTGTAGCACTCCATCTAGAAAACCTCCTAGATTACATTTTTTTTAGCCGCCACGACTTAATTTTATGATCTAGCTTTTATTTAGTCTTCTATATTCCCTTCTAATCCGAATATCTAAAATTAAGAGCCTATACTGGGTTACTACACTCTCACTCAATATTACATTATAATTGATACTACTATCTTTATCTATCTTTCTAGTTAAGAAGAACCTATTTGGCTTGCACTTGATTTAGTTCTAAAAGTGATCAGAATGAGAAACTCTCTTTCTAAGCGAAGTATTCTCTAAAATCAAGTAATAGGACAAAGTAAAATCATGAAGATATTAATTTGTCACTCATTGTGGACATTCTTCAGTTGTAATCTGGTTTTGCTTTTACTCTTTAAAGAACAAGAAAAAAAAAATAAAGAAAGGTTCTGCCTTAATCCCTGTTTTATAAATAACCTGAGAGCGAGCATGTTCTTTTAATGCTTTAGAAATGGAGTTAAATGGAGGTGAATGAATTTTCTCTACTAAAGGAAGAAGGAATCAATAATTTGTGAGCTTGCACATGCTTGCTTGATGGAAAGAAGGAAGAGAGGCCCAACATCAATGTTTACATATTAGATATTGGTGATATATCAGTAGGCCAAATTCTATGACGGATATCGTATATCAGGTAATATATTACATTATTTACTAAATATTTGATGCCATATTGGAGGTCTTCCTGAATGATAAATATACATATTATGCCTACATAAACCTTATAAACCTATCCTAAACTAGTTAGGACCTAAAGAGATATCTATTTTAACAATTTATATTGAGTCAATAAATAACTTGACATTGTATAATCTTCTCAAATGCATACAAATTAGATGCCCAACTTCAAAATGCAAAATTAAAATTAAAAATATTAGTGTAACTGTTGGTCAATGTGATAGAGATAAAATTAGTTATTAGATTGGATTAGGAATTTGGTTAGATTTTAAAAAATTTGTTATTATCTTATTGCATTAGGATTTTATATATATATGGTTTGTAAAATCCTAATTTAAAAAGATAGTGGATTTTAAAAAATTTGTTATTATCTTATTGCATTAGGATTTTCTATATATATGGTTTGTAAAATCCTAATTTAAGAAGATAGTGAGATATGATGAATGAAATTGAGAGCATGTGATTTGCTTTTTATCAAATCTTTCTATCGAATGATTCGTGAGAGAGTGGGCGTGTGATTTGACTGGATGTGAGGTCCAAAACCCCCAATTTATCCTAAACCCTAAGTTCTTCCCAAATTTCTCCACCACAAACATTAAATTCGCTTTCGTCCTGCGTCAAATTGGTATCAGAGCTAACCTGGTATCCTAATCCATCTCTATCTTTTTCTCTTTCCATCTTTTTTTAATTTTTTTTAGGTTTGAAAGGAAAAAAATAAGAAAAAAAACTGAAAAAAATAGAGAAACAAATAAAAAAAAGGAGTGTAAAAAAAATTAAAAGAAGAAGAGAGCAGAAAGAAAAGAGAGAAAGAGAAAAAAAAGAAAATAGAGAGATCAGAGAGAAAACAAAGCTAGAGAGGAGAGAGAGAGAGGGAAAAAAAAACCAAACCCTCTCTTTCTCCCGCAGTAGCACCTCGTTCCCCTTCCCATGCTGCCTCTTCGCCTCTTCATCAAAACCCACTAGCATCAAAGAAAAAAAAATTTCTTCAATCTTCTCCCAACCTGCTTTCCCCCGTTCGACCCAAAATCCCTCGACTAGCTTTCCCCTCTCTCTCGTCTCCTTTTTCTTTTGCCATAGGCCGCCCACCTCCTCCAATTACCCAACAAAACCGACAACAACAACCAAACCCAATTCCACCTAATCAGCCCTGAGCGAAGCCGCGACCACCACCAACATCACATCTTTCCTCTTGATCTTTCCGCAAAGTTCCCCTCCCGACGTCATCACCAGCAACAGCAACTTCGCCATTCGACAACATCTTCCTTGTGCCCATCAATGCAATCGTCTTCCTCGAACCAAATCCACATCTAACAAGAACTTTGGTCAGTCCAAACAAATTGGGTTTCAAGTAATCCAATCCGAACTAAAGTTCAGCAGACCCGTTAGAGCTAAACAGACCCGTTAAGAGTTTGAGAGTGATTTTGAAGCCGGTTTGAACCCCGGCTCGCATCGGATTCGAGGTATAATCGACATATTCCAATTTTGGTATTTTCTGAACTTGCTTTAAAATTTTCGGAATTATGGGAGTCATATTTTGTGGAAAATACATCAACACTGATGTCAATTTCAAGTGAAGGGTGATATATATGATACAGTCCCATATTTTCATGTTATAATGATCCTAGTAGTTATGATAATTAGGAGAGTATGATAATTAAGAGAGCAATTTGAAGCAATTTTTCTATTACTTTCTTTTGACTTCAGAGCAGAAATACAATTATGCTAAATTAAAGTTGGTTGGAGAAGTTTTTGATTGGTAACTCAACAACTATAAATCTCGTCCAACTTGAAATTGTTTGCAGCTTTTTCTATATGCACGGTATGCTTCGAATTGCATGGTATGCTCCGAATCTTGTTTTTAAACAGTGCTCTAAATGTGAAGGATACAGACACTCGACTTATCAGTGTCCTTTCATCAAATGTTCAACATGTAGAGAATTTTGACATTATGAATATTAGTGCTTTCGAAGAGTCCAGATATCGACACATCAGTTTTCGAGAATTTAGGTGATTATGTTATAATTGAGATTGAAGCCATCATAGAGCCCGTCACAGGTCCAAAAGTTATTGATCCGGTTTTTCTATCAGAGCCAACTACAGAAACATTCAATAGCCCTGTTCATGAGGATCGTATTTTCATTGACTCTCCAACTCATTCTAAATTCTACATTTTCTATATAAGCGACAGATTTTGACTTCTCTTCAGACCTTTCACAATTGTTACTGTCGTCACCATTGAAATATAAAACAGCATATATTTGGCTACAGATTTGTTCGACTTTCTTATATTTAGTTCTGTGGAAAGATTTGTCAGATCTCGGAAAAATTGATCAATTTCAGTTGACCGTGCTTGACTTTCTTTTTGCTGTCATTCACCGGGTGGTAAATGTTTCCAAGTGCGGGAGAATTGATAGAGATAAAATTAGTTATTCAGTTAGACTTGATTAGATTAGATTAGAAATTTGGTTATATTTTAAAAAAATTGTTATTATTTTGTTGCATTTGGAGTTTCTATACATATGCTTTGGAAAACCCTAATTTGAAAAGATAATAAGATATGATGAATGAAATTGAGAACATGTCATTTGTTTTTTATCAAATCTTTTTTTTGAGTGATTCGTGAAAGAGTGGGTGTGTGATTCGCCTGGGCGTGAGGTTCAAACGCTAACTTATTCCAAAAACCCTAATTTTTATTCTAATTTGCCACCATAAATCCAAAATCGTTTTCGTCCTGTGTCAGTCACTAGAATCACTAACAAGTATTGCATCTCACGATTATTGCTCGTGATGGAGGAACAATCGATGAAAGATGCACGAGGTTACTAATGAAGCCCTGATTCTCTCTTTCTTATGTACATAGGTCATTAGATTTATAAGCTAACCAATTAGGTTAGATTCTTTTGCATAATTGAAAAAAGATATAATTATAATTTACTGATTATTGGACGATATTTCGAGGCCTAACTATCACCAGATATCTTGCCTTCGAGCCGGTCCATTTAAGTCTAAAACGATAAATGATATTAAAACATACATATCATACTGGGTAGGAGCAAAAATTAAGATATCGGCCGATATACCGGTGTATCGGCTGATATTTAAAACATTGCCCATCATGGTGAAAGTGGCTCAGATGTTGCATTATATTATTGAGATGGAACTGGATCAAGACAAATCTAATTTAAGAAAGTGAAGATAATATATTACTTAAAAGTGTTACATTCTTTATATGTTTGGTTTCTAAGTGAAGAAAAGCTAGTTAAAGAATATGGCAGATGTATTTCCTATAAGGACAAAGAAGCGAGCATTGTTTTATGGGATTCAGTTGGAGTGGGCTTTATTAAAGAGCAAGGAAAAGATAAATGGAATCTGATGCTTTGTTTGATGTGTGGAAAGGTCTATAGAATCTATATAATTTGCTCCTCTGTTGCACTCAAAATTTGGTCACATGTAATTTTCAAGTGATATTCTGTTTCTGTGGAGGATCAAGATAATGCCAATCATCTCTGTTTGGGCCAGTGATCTGAATCAGCATGCACCTGATGCTTTTCTATCATTTTTATTGTAGTGGAATGAGGTAATTGGGGGGTAATTGTCTCATTGGGGCCAGGGACTAGAAAGAGGTGGCTTGATGGATCATGGCAATTATTTTATTGGGGCCATAGATTAGAATTGGAGTTGAGTAATAAAAAATACATCATCCTGCCCAAAATCAACTTATGAATGATGGTGAATCATGAAAATCCCTTCCATGATCCTTAAATGATAGTTTTTGAAGTAAAACTTCAAAAAAGTGAGCTGAGAAAAACTTATTCATGTCTTCCTTCTAGATTAGGTAAATTTACACTTGATATGGTCTTCCATATATGGGAACCTTTTCTCCCCTTCACTTACTATTTGTTCGCAGCGGAAATTTGCTTCCCTTCCATTGAATACAACTTGGATTATAACAAAAGTGAACAAGAAAAGAACAAATGAGAGGATTTATAATTTATCGCTCTCTTTTACAATAAAAACGTGGGATCTCGTAGCGATGGGATCTAACTAGTAGTTCCTTTGGACGATCTGACGATGATCTTCTCTCTTGAAGATGACGACCGACTTGATCTTGATCTTCTCTGGTCTTCACGAATTCAAGGCTCTCACGCGTAACTCGAATTCTCTAAGATGCGAAAAAAAGATCTCTTAAAGATTGATGATCATCTATGGATTGATTTATTATTGATTCATGATCTCTAAAGTCTCCTCAAAGAGGGTATTTATAGACTTTAATGGTTATGAGAGTTTCCATAGGAATAAGAATAAAGATTTCCATAAGAATATGAATAAAGATTTCCATAGGAATAGGAAAAGAAGGTTTTTGTATTTATCAAGGATTCTAATCAAATATTTAATATTAATTTAAATCTCTTGATTTGGAATTCTGATTGGACTCAATTTGGGTATTGGATAAGTCCAAATCGCAATCACAATCAATTTGGAATTCTAATAAAATCTGTTCACGCAGAGTTAACGTGGAACTAAATTCATCAGAATGCGGAGCTATGAATTAGCTCCACGTTTTGCTCAAACGCGAGGCTAAAATAGCCAAACCGGAGCTACAGAGTTATCTCCGCGCTCTGTGTAGAAAATTTCTTTTTACTTAGAAATTTTTACTACCAACAGAACCCCCTCCAAAGTTTTCAAAATGGCTTAAAACTTAGCAAATTTTGAAATACTTTGGATTTTCAATTTGGTGATCAGGTTAAGATCAAGAAATTCGGCAGAGGTGTCTAATCGGACATGCTTGGAATTTTAATGGAGGCGGTTCAAGGCTCTCATGCGTAACTTGAACTGCACACGCCAAGATGATCGGATCATGATCATCAGATTTCGGCAGAGGTGCCTAATTGCACATACCTAGAGTTTGGTGGAGACGGTTCAAGACTCTCACGCGTAACTTGAAGTACATCTCACTGTCAGAGTTAGGAACTTAACATGACAGAATTTATGAGATTTTTAGCAAACCCCCAATTATCAACGGATTTGATTAGCCTTTATCAATTACCGTTTGATTTGGGCTAGCCATACTATTCCCATCAGCATAATGAGTTGTTGAGGAATTGATTTCCTCTCCCCTTTGCTTTTAATCAACATTGGGTAGTTAATTTTATACTTTTACCCCCAGTATGATAGAATTGGCGAGGAATTTGATCTCCTCTTCCTACCGCTTTAACATTGGGCAACAAAAAATTTTATTTATAGCACTCAATTAGCCATTCTAATGGCTAGTAAAAGTAGCAGAAGCAACATGATATTTATCATCGTTAATATTTTCGGCACCCCTAGCCAAATCCGGCTGCTATCCAATGAGGACGACTCGATCGCAGCTGTGCTTCGGAGCGTATCCAAGGGGCCAACATGCAAGTGCGGGCTGCCCGGTTTTGGTGTCGATATTGGCTTCCCTACTGGTACAGGGATCGCTCTGGTAGGAAACTCATTAGTTCCTACCACTAAAGTTGCCATATTTGCAGAAACTTTTTTCTGTTTTTCTTTAAGTGTGAGAATCCCGGCTTCTATCAATGCCTGAATTCGGTTCTTAAGAGGATAGCAATTCTTAGTTGAGTGCCCGACATTCCGATGGTACAGACAATAGTTAGGGTTGTTGGTTTTACTAGCGTCTTTTGGTTTTTGATTCTCCAGAAGCTTCAACAAGCTCTTTCTAAGGAGGAGATTGAACAGAGTACCGGTCTGCTCAGTTTTGAATGTATAAGTTCTATCTTGTCGGGGCCTATTTTGACCTGCATTTCTCGGATTCTGAGTTCTTAACTTCGGATCTGCAACTGACGTCATCACAGCCTTCTCTTTATTTTTAGGATTCTGTGCATATGGCCTGTTATTCGTAGAGTTTCTCATGCCACGAGATTCCTCAATTCGACGAATTATATCTTCCGCCTGCTCTCTCTACTTTAACAGGTCTTTCCAATTCTTAAACTCTACAACTCCCATTCTTATCAGCACGCCAGTCCTGAAGTTATACTTACAAATTTCCATCAGAGTTTCTTGGGTCATACCATGTCGACAATACACAGATTTTTCCCTGAAGCATTCTATAAAGCTTTTTACTGTTTCCTCTTCTCCTTGTTTTGTCGCAAGGAGGGAATGAACCGATATTTCGGTATCATCCTCAAAGAAACGTGCCAAGAACTGCTTCTCAACATCATATCAACTGTTTATGGTTCCCGGGGGCAACTGCATAAACCATATCAAGGCAGACCCTCGCAGGGTGCTAGCAAATATCTTGGTCATTATGGGGTCATTTCCCATCAGATGACCAGTTTGTGACAAGAAATAACATATGTGCTGGTTTGGGGATCCCTTCCCGTCATATGACTCCAATTTGAGGGGTTTGTATTTTTCTGGATAGGGGGCGAAGTCTCATTCAAGCGGGTACGGTCTCGAAATCCCCGATTCTTTCAATTCTTTCTTGTGCATCAAGGTATCAAGTTGGCTTTGTAATTTCTCAATTTTCTCTTCATGAGGGTCATGAAAAAAATATTTATCTTCGTCCTCATGTGCCGAGTAAGCTTTTTCTTCCTTCATTCACCTTAAATGGAGTTTCTTTTTCTTTCTTTCGCGGTGACTCTGAAGAAGTTTTGGCTTTATCTTCGACTATTTTTTGGGTGTTTTCGACCACCTTTACAAGTATCGTTTTGAGATCCTCGATCGTTTTTTGTTGATCTCGGATCATCCGTTCTTGGGTCTCAAGTCTCTGATCGATATCGTCAGATTTGTCCATCATATGTGATGCTGATTTCTGCATTCTAGATGATGCCGAAGAATGAGAAGAAGCTATGGCCGAATTGTCGCTGTCATCATCATAAGATTTTTTTACAAGTTTCTTATAATTTCGAGCTGGGACAGCGCCTGACTTAAGTCGGGTAAAATGATTAGGTTTTTCATCACTTGATTCTGAATCATCATTCCTTTTTATGATTTTCTTCCCCTTTCCGACCATGTTAAAAGTTACAATTCTCCATGCTTTTTCTTGGGGAGCAGTTTTTGTCTTCTTAGCAGGGTTTTTGTCCGACTAAGTTAATCGATCGAACACCGATACCCTGTTCTTGCTGCAGTAACAATTATTCTTCGCTGCAGAGCTGCTTGCAATGACAAGTAGGATTCGACTGAACTTGATTTATGCTGCTTTTCTTGATTAAGTATTCTCTGAGGTCAGTGGCGTTGGACACGGAATCGTGGGGTCCACTCATCTGTTGAGAGGGTCCCGGGGCCCACTGAAACTTTTTGGAATCATTAGTGTCAAGTTTTGGTCCAATCGTGTGATTATCAACCCTGATTTTGTATTTAGATTGATTTACGTAGAGCTGAGAAGTAGCTTCGCGTTTTGTTATGCGGAGCTGAGAACTAGCTTCGCATTTTATTACGCGAGGCTGAATAGTAGCTTCGCGTTTTGATACGCTAGCCTCGTGTTTTACGCTGGCTTGGCGTTTCTGCAGAAGTTTATCTTCTGCAATATTAGCCTCGCGTGGAAGAAAATTCTTGCACTCTGGCTTATTCTTGCGATTTACGCAAGTCATATCTTCGCGTTTAACGCGATTCTTGCAATTAACGCAAGTCTAAAAATCATCTTCGCGATTTACGCGAAGGTAAGGAGTTTTGCATTTAACGCAAGTTTCATCAGCTTCGCGATTTACGCTAAGCTCAGTCTTAGCCTCGCGTGGAGAATCACCATCACACGCTGGCTTTAAAGAAAGTTTATCCTCGCGATTAACGCGAGTGTTAGGAATCTTGCGATTAACGCAAGTCTTACTGGCTTCGCGTTTATTGTTAAGCTCAGTCTTAGTCTCGCGTGGAGAATCACTATCACATGCTGGCTTTAAAGAAAGTTTATCCTCGCGAGTAACGCGACCTTCAGGAATCTTGCGATTAACGCAAGTCTTACTGGTTTCGCGTTTATCGCTAAGTTCAGTTTTAGCCTCGCGTGGAGAATCACCATCACACGCTGGATTTAGAGAAAATTTATCCTCGCGATTAACGCGAGTGTCAGGAATCTTGCGATTAACGCAAGTCTTACTGGCTTCGCGTTTATCGCTAAGTTCAGTCTTAGCCTCGCGTGCAGAATCACCATCACACGCTGGTTTTAAATAAAGTTTATCCTTGTGATTAACGCGAGTGTCAGGAATCTTGCGATTAACGCAAGTTTTACTGGATTCGTGTTTATTGTTAAGCGCTAAGCTCAGTTTTAGCCTCGCGTGGAGAATCACCATCACATGCTGGCTTTAGAGAAAGTATATCTTCGCGATTAACACGAGCGTCTCTGGTTTTAAGTCCAGATAGAATAGGCTTGCGTGGAGAATCACACACTGGCTTGTCCTTGCGATTAACGCAAATTGCAGCTTCGCGTTTATCGCGATATTGACTGGTCTTGCGATTGACGCAAGCCAGTTTGCAAGGGACTGTAGCCTCGCGTTTAACGCGGGCTTTGAGGGCCTTTCGCCTAACTCTCTGATTTTGGTTCCGGAGTTGGGTTCTAGTCAATCCAGTTCCCGAGCTTTCTTCGGCAGTAAAGAGGCCATCCTCTGCTAGGGTTTCCTGTCCAAACGACGGTTCTATGACTGTGGTCTCCAAGGGTCCTCGATTAATGATGGATTCCCGATTACCCGATTCTCGAGTATTGGAGCGCACGCGACGATAGAGCCGTGTTTCGGTCAGGTTACCTGACTCAGAGGAGAGATACTCCTTGTACTTTTATTGGTCGATCTTTACGACTAGTATGTTCACGTCGGATCCGATCCTCTCGACGTCAGATTGCGCCACGATTTCTTCTTTGGTGAAAGAGACTTCTCCCACTGTGATCGTCAGTTTGTTCACAGCGGAAATTTGCTTCCCTTCCATTGAATACAACTTGGATTACAACGAAAGTGAACAAGAAAAGAACAAACGTGAGGATTTATAACTTATCGCTCTCTTTTACAATAAAAACGTGGGATTTCGTAGCGATGGGATCTAACTAGTAGTTCTTTTGGACGATCTGACGACGATGATTTTCTTTCTTGAAGATGACGGCCGACTTGATTTTGATCTTCTCTGGTCTTCACGAATTCAAAGCTCTCACGCGTAACTCGAATTCTGTAAGATGCGAAAAAAAGATCTCTTAAAAATTGATGATCATCTATGGATTGATCTATTACTGATTCATGATCTCTAAAGTCTCCTCAAAGAGGGTATTTATAGATTTTAGTGGTTAAGAGAGTTTCTATAGGAATAGGAATAAAGATTTCCATAAGAATAAGAATAAAGATTTCCATAGGAATAGGAAAAGAAGGTTTTTGTATTCATCAAGGATTCTAATCAAATATTTAATATTGATTTAAATCTCTTGATTTGGAATTCTGATTGGACTCAATTTGGGTATTGGATAAGTCCAAATCTCAATCACAATCAATTTGGAATTCTAATGAAATCTGCTCACGTGGAGTTAACGCGGAACTAAATTCATCAGAATGCGGAGCTATGGATTAGCTCCACGTTTTGCTCAAACGCGAGGCTAAAATAGCCAAACGCGGAGCTACAGAGTTAGTTCCGCATTCTGTGTAGAAAATTCCTTTTTACTTAGAAATTTTCACTACCAACACTATCCAACTATTTACTACTGCCCTTCTTTAATGCTCAGTTTGTGATGTCTTTAAATTGTAGCTAGAACCTGAGAGATGGATTTGTAAGGTTATCTGTTCTTTTCCAAGTGAATGTTGTCATTCCTTCAGCTCGAGACAACAATGTGTTGTAGCCCGTTGTTGCTACCAGTCGGTATAATTCTAGCTGTCTGAATTTCATATTTTGTTTTTTCACAGCCTTGTAATATCTGCGCCTAACAGATTCCATTCGGCTTGATCTTATCCAGTATAATCGTTGGTCTTACAAGTACATAGCATTGAGAAAATTACGAGTATCTATGATTAAACAATTGACGCTATTTAGTCTCATTAATTTGTTGAATGATTGCTGAATACTAAATCCACAAGTAGCAGTCATTAAGTAGGCAACAAGTGTAAGCTGATTTGATGGTTATTGTTATTTTGTGGTTGATGTGAACTGTAATTGCCAGATCAGGGATGTATCCAATAATTTTATGGACCTCTAGATCACATTAGACTTCGTCTTTAGGCTGGGAATGGTCGAAATATTGTAGGAAAATCTCATGTGGGCAAAATAAATACATTATGTTGTTTAATTATTGCTGAAATATTGAATAAATTTTTAGGAGTTACCTTGGTCACTGCATAATTTATAGAGGTTAAGCCAAGTTTTATATGGGAAAGGCTTGCACATCCCTTGAATACTCTGAATTTTTTTCCCCCTTACAGTGAACATGAATATTATGATTAAATGCTGCTCCTCTATTGTTTTACTTGGCTTCTTTTCCATTCTAGTTTGCTATTAATATCTTTCCTTAACAACATTCTCTTTCTTGCTGCATGTACTAGGATAACTACAGTCAGTTGATCGAGTCACTAGAAGGGGATGATCACTCGTGGACAGCTTTAACTCTGAAGGTTTGAACTTCGTTTTTTTCTAGGAACTTTTAGTTCAGTAGATGTGTTTCATTTTGTTCCAAGTCTCTGATTTAGGTTTACATTTTAGTTATGCACAGCTTTAAGGATGGCGAATAAATTGGTCAATTCTGCTAGTTCCAACATTGAGTCACTGGTAGAAGAGGTAGAAGCACTTCAAAGCATTGTGAAGCGAGGTGACTCTGCGGTAGCGACTGCAAAAGCTATCAAATATGCAGATAGCGGAGAGAAATGCTGAAAGGAATTGATTATGATGTAAAAAGTCTTGGCGTCTGGGAAAAACATGCGAATTAACTATGTTTTTTTTTTTTTTTTTGGTATGAATTGGGAGCGTAGTCTCCATCTTTCTCACAAACTCATTTTTCTTGAGCTTACCTCTTGGATTTCTTTAGCTCTGTTATATAACATTGTAAAAGATCTACGTGGCGTTATTTCTTTGCACAGTCTATCCACTCTACATACTGAACAAGCCGTGTAGATTTTGATGCACGGTCACGATAGCTCTCACAAATATACTGAGATAATGTGCAGACCTGTTTGCAAGTCACACGTCTTACCCTTTTTGACTGCACAAGTTCACCCCCAACCTATGCTAACCCTGCATGTTTATGTGATAGCGTGTCACTAAATATTGAAGGAACAGGTTAGCCGTGTAACTGCCCAAGAAGGATACGGTGGGAGTGGCGAGCGGCCTGTCTTTCACCAATCGTCACCAAAGACGAGACATATGAACGAATGGAAAGAGGGAAAAAAAAAAAAAAAAGATTCCACAGTTGCTTCAGCTCAAAATAGTTCTGGAAAGCTTCTTAGAACTCCCAATAGCAATAGGTGGTTGAATCAAGGTAGCTCAAGGCGCAAGATTTTGTGAGTTTCAAGTCCAAATCAGAAAATTCCTTACCCAATAACTCGTCAACTACTCCATCGACTCCCGGCCTTTGCAAGGATACCGTGCCCTCCTACCGAGTCATATATAGTCTATTTCCTAGGACATAAATATTAAGGACTTCTCAGAAACCCTATCATCATCAGTTTCATTCATAATCGATAAACTTAGTGCACTTGATTCACTGTACAACAGAACAAAATTCAAACGCATTCACTTCCATGATATAAGAAAATAATTTTACCCAAATGCTAACAAACTTGCAATACTTTGTTAGCGAAGCCTGACCTGTGTTTCTTTGTATTGTCTCACCTCACCTAGATGTAGTTGTGTTGATCGATAAAATAAGTAGACTTCTATGTCAAAGGCACAAGACAGAAGCCCAGTAAGATAATGGGCCCAGCTCGGAAGAAACCCAGCTCAACAATTACTTGGAATCATTAGCATCACATCACCATATTTCCATTAACTTAATAAAAAAATCTGCATTAAAGCCGAATTCTTCCTATGCAAAAAAACTAAATCTTCAAGAGATAGAATCCATCTGCAATAAGAAAGCATATATATATATAGAAGCAACATAATCTATCTCACAATAAGAAGTTTAAATTCGGCTATAACTTCATTTTCAAATAACTATGAATACACTGCTCCTCCATAAGAAGGAAAACATCCTTTTATGCTTTGAGAGTTTGAGAGAAATTGGGAGTTTTGGGAGATATTATACTTAAAATTGACGAGATGCAGGACACCAACATGGCAAGAGAAGCAAAGAAAACTGATGTGCCACCCCAAAATCGCGAATATGCTCACTAAGCACACCATGCGAGATGCTCACCAGGTGAACCCCAAATAGGCAAATGCCGGTAAGCAAAAACCTGCGGTGAAAACTAGGAAAATGCCCCACCATGCAAATGCTCAATAGGCGAGTGCCCAACAAGCGAGATGCGCAACAAGCGAATGCCCACAAAGTGAGATGCCGTCAGACAAATGTCCAATAAGCAGCGAAAGCCTGCAAGGTGAATGCCAGGTAAATGCCTAATAGGCAAAACGCTACTGGTAGATGCCTATTAGATGGAACGCCCACCAACTAGCATTTCGCTGAGTAGGATGTTGACTTTCAAGGGGAGTTTCTAGAGGAGCTGATAAGTGTCATATATTGCATATTTATAATCTTCATATTACCTATTTTTGTATATAAATAATGCTACTTGGGTATTGTTAGTGTGTTTTCAGAAATTTTATTCGTACAAGAAGATAGCATGAAATCAAAGTCGGAGTAGGAAATTAAAATCCCAAAAGTTTCTAAAGTGGGCAAGACTACGAGACTACGATGCTGTAGAGACTCAAAGTTGAATACAGTCAGTAAACTTAAATGTACAAGACACGAGTTTCACGTGGAAAAAATTTCAAGAATTTATCACATAATTGAGCGGCTAATTAGCGGTTTTAGCCGCTAAATGGCGGCCCAGTGTGGGCTCCATACGCTGAGTTTTTGTCGGTGGATTCGTCGTAATTTTGTAGTTTATCAGTTCTGTTAGAATTAGGATTTAATTTCCGAAACCTATATATTGGCCGTATCCTTATATTCTAAAAGAATCCTGTAAGTTTTATACTCGTTTTTAATTTAATAAAATTAGGGTTTTGCTGAAAGGGTGGCGGCCACAATACCGTACTCCAGAGGTAAGCCATTGCTTTTAATTCTTTATTTGCTTTCTAGATAGAGTTAATTGCTTGCTAATTTAGGTTTTATTACTTTCTAGATTAGATTTATTTGCTTTCATGAATAAAAATAAGATTTTGCTTACTAAAATTATGAGTAGCTAATTAGTTTAGCTTTAGGATGTAGATGAAATTAGGATCCACCATGTAATCGCTTTCTAATATTTTTCTTCTTAAATAAAATAAATAAAAACATGATTTTTCTATAAAAATATTAAAATACAAGAATTCGAAGATTAAGATTTTGTTAGGTTATATTTGAATTAGGTTTCTTGATAACCTATGCTTACTTAGGGTTTGGGTTTGTTGATTTTATCTTTTTTATTGAATTATCTAAAGATTTAGTTTGCTTTTATGAAAAGTAGTATTTTTGATTAGTTATACTTGCACACCACTTGATAGCTCATGCTTATGGCATTTTAAATAAAGATTAAACTAAAAAGATCAAATATTTATGATAGAAGAAGATAATAGAAATAAGAATATGGTTGAAAATTAGTGGATTTTATATTCTAGGCTAATTAGAATAACTCTCAAATCCGATTTAGAAACTCTTTGTTAATCCGATAGACTATAAAATTAGTAAGAATTGCAAAGTACCGAGATCTCTATGGGACGACCTATATAGCGTTACAACTGATACTGTGCGCTTGCAGTAAATATTACATCGAGTTTTTGGACACTATTTTTCCTAGTGAGTCCACTTTTCAACTGAAAATCTAAATGAAACAGAACTATCTAGTGGGCTCACTAGGAAAAGTGGCGTGCTCCTTTGGAAACTCCCCTTTCAAGATGTGATGCCCACTAGGCGAAAGCCTAATAGGCAGAATGCCCATTAGAAGAATACCCACTTTCAAGCTGAAATAACCGAAAGTCAGGAAGTCAGAATGCCCACGGAACCAAGCACATCTTCAAGGCAAGATGCTTATGGCGATAAATCCTAGAAAGGAAAATTCAACCAGATCAAGTCGGTTGTAAACACATTATGAAATGAGTTATAAGAGTTGCAAAATACTTTTAGGAGCTTGGTGAACTAAACTCGGGAGTGGGGCTTGTTGACAGAAACTAAAAATTTCTTTATCGCAAAGGCCTAATAAGGCAAAAGCCCATAAAATTATGGGCCCAGTTTGGAGAAAACGCAATTGGACGATTACTAGGAATCATGAACAAGTAATTAGATTACGACTCCTAATTCGATCAACTTATGTAGAATCCACTATCAAGCCAAATCATTCCTAAATAAGAAAACTAAATCAAAGAACAAGAAAGTTGAATCCAACCACAATAATAAGAAGAAAAACTTATTTCCAAGGGTATTAGATTCATTTTCCATCAAGAAATCACATTGTTCAATTTTAACTACAACTCCATCCACAAGTAACTATAAATATATACCCATCCTCTATAGGGAAGAGGACTTTTTTTTTTAATACTTTAGGATCTGGTATTTGGGAGAAAGATAGAGAGTTTTGAGATATCATGTACAAATTTCAACATAAAAGTCAATCGGTTTGCGAACTTTCTATAAGGGGCATAGACCCGAAATCCAACTTAGTTGCACCTCACTTATTCTCTACATATGTCTGTCTCTACCTATTTTATTACTTTTGCTCCCTAATAATTCTCATATAGGTTACTAGCTTAAGATCTTGTATCTTGGAAACCCGCTCTTAATGCTCAAAACCATAACTCGAGTTCGTCTTTAGCCAAAATCTTTACGTGACCCCTAATTTGATTGAGCCAAACTAGTTGTCTATATTTGGCATCAACAAGATGGTACTTGTCTCATAGGATTTGGCACTTTAATCGACCACGAAAATTGCCGAATAACAATCAAATTCAAAATGATCATCAAATTCAAAGTGGTCATCACAACAGATGAAAAAGGAACAAAAACAACGAAAATATGCATGAAAAATCTTTTTTGAAAAAAATCTTCGGGGCAATTCATAAAAGAATCCATCATCAATAGGAGCAAACAAATAACCATATGTTCAATGTGGTTCACTCATTCCTTCCACTGTATCAAAACTCCAAAGTTATGGTGAGTGTGAGGGAAATTGTTTTGTATTTTAAATAGTCACTACACTTTTTTTTTTTTTGTTAATTAAGTAACAACTTCAGCCGAGTCTTATTTGCGTGAGACCAACGTCATTCTTCTCTTGCGTGGACTCAAAGAACCGGAGGAGAAAATAATAGGACTCCCAAGTACAATTTGGTTTCAAAGAAAACAAGACCCGCCCTTGCCTGACTTGTGTGATAGTGGATTTGGACTTTCTTAGGATTCCGATACTTGGGAGTTTGCAAAGGAGCACACTAATTTTTTCTAGTGAGTCCACTTTCCAACTGAAAACCCGAACAAAAAAAAAACTATCTAGTAGGCTCATTAGGAAAAGTGGTGTGCTCCTATGGAAACTCCCCAATACTTGGGCTGGACCCTAGGGTGGACCCACTTATAATTATAAGTGAGGGGCCAGTTTCCCCCTCTCAAAAATTTATATAAAATTCAATTTAAAGAAGACTTTAACTTTGCCTCCCTAAAAAATTCACACGAAATCCAATTTAAATAAGACTAACCCCACCTCTCCCCCCTAGCCCAAAAAAAATTCATAAGAAATCCAATTAAAGTAAAAATTCATACGAAATCCAATTTAACTAAGACTTTACCTCCCCTCAAAAATTCATATGAAATCCAATTTTAAATAAAATTTTATATTTGATCCCTCATAGTTTTGAGTTTTATAATTTGTCCCTCAATTTGAGTCTTTTGTATTTTAATTTTTTATAATTAACTTATTTTATATGTACTTCTGTCCCTCCTAGTTTAAATATTCAGGTCCATCCCTGGCTGGACCAAACCATTATGTTTGTGCATCACATGCCTATGAAATGGATGACAATAACACTAGAGTTTCTTCAAGTTATATGGCTCACCGAATACGAGCCATGATGGGGATTGCTGGATTTGTTTATGTTGGTTGTATTACTTATAATATTTAGATAGAAATTACTACTGTATAAAGATTAAAAACTGAAAGATTGTTGTCTACTATAAAGATAATATTAGAGAAAATTCTGAATTGATTTATATGTATAAAAGATTCAAAATTGTATATAGATATAAATACTGTAATAAGACTAATAAGATTATATCTTATTACTTATGTTAAAATATTCTCAATCTGAATTGATTTTATTATCTACTAGAAAATAACAGAATATATATATACATTAATTATCTAATTAAAATAAAAACAGAATTACAATACATTACTGATTAGAAGCGAGTGTATGTAGAAGATGATTGGAAGATGATCGAGGCTAGTGTTGGACACTATTTTCTTAAAATCGATTCGCCCTCTACCGTTCTGCTTCTGAATTATAGTGGGCGTCGGTCTCCCAAGATACAACGGTCGGTCTGTAATAGGAAGGAAGCCATAATCCTATTGCTCTGGCGAATCTGATAAAGAATGCTCTCTGTTTGTGTATGGTGTAGTGCAGGATAGAATAACAGAAGAGAACTGTTTTTTGAAAACAGAAAACTACTATCTAAAAGACAAAGTTTCTGTCTGCAGAAGAAGAAAGAAGAAAAAAGTAAAAACTAAAATATATTAATGAGTCTGGACAGAGCCCTATTTATAGGCTTTCAGACTAACAATGCAACGGTTAACTGTTAACAGTTGTAACCGTTTAACGGTAACTGTTAACAAACGACTATTGGATCTCAACGGTCGGATCCTATCGGTTAACAACTCTTAACGAGCAGGTCAAATCCAAGTTTGAACCCAATAGAGGTAACCCGAACCCAATAACACCGAAAAATCAAAGTCTCCTCAGCTCCTCGTAGCACCACCCGTGGTGGTCAAGATTTATCCTCTTCTTACATAAGTAATGATATGGAACAAACAATCCTATTTAAACCCACATCCTAACAGTACTTTATTCGATGTGGGACTATTTTTTCTTTCCTTTTGTTCTCTTTACTATGCACTCCACTTTAAAGTCAATTTTCATTCACCTAATTCATTTATTTTTGAACTAGTGAATTGGCTCAAAAATTTAATGTTCAAACATATATGAATTCAATAATCCCCCACATGAATGAAATGGCTTAGACTCTAATGCAGATAAATAGAGAGTATAATAGAAAGTTATCACATCGGGAGAGGTGGCTTTTGGTTTTGAACCTTCCCTATGAAATATTATCGAGTTTACTCGCTAACCAGTGAGCACGATATTTTTGAACTGTTCAGCTTTTGATGTAAACTAAAAAAATAATATTCAAACGATTCTTTTCAACTTTATTAGATTCTTTTATGTTGTGTCTGTTTTGACCCTGGACAACCTGGTAATTTTATGAGTACTCTAGAGAACTTAACATTTATCATTCTCATAGAAGCCACCCTTTCATACTCACATAGGTGATCTCTTATTAAGAGTATTCTGCCATACTCCATTTAGATTTCTAAAATATAAGCATTATTAAAAACTTAGCTTATCCTTACACATTGCAGGTTAATTACTATTTTACCATAGGAATGAGATAGGAATTATTTCCTCAGTGATTTTTACGAGTCCCCCTACAATTCGGTTTTCCCTTTGAATCTAGATCTTGGGATCTCCAATCAGTTAGGTTGAATTGCCATTATGGAGTTACTCTATTTAGTAAGCTGTAATCTCATTCCCTTCGATAACTTATATAATTGATCTTTGGTCAAATCTTTTATTAATGGATCTGCAATATTATCTTTTGATTTTATATAATCAAGAGATATTATTCCATTTGTAAGCAGTTGTCTTACAGTATCAAGTCTATGATGTATATGTCGTGATTTTCCATTATACATTGTATTCTGTGCCCTTCCAATTGCTAATTGACTATCACAATGGATGCAAATTGCTGACACATGTTTAGACGATATTGGAATATCTTCTAAAAAGTTTCGAAGCCATTCTGCTTCTTCTCCAGTTTTATCTAAAGCGATAAATTCAGATTCCATAGTGGATTTAGCTGTACATGTTAGTTTCGAAGATTTTTAAGAAATAGCTGCACCTCCAATAGTAAGGACATATCTACTTGTGGATTTTATGTGTCTTTAGAATCTGTAATCCAGTTAGTATTAGTGTATCCTTCTATCACTGCTGGATATCTTGTATAGTGCAATCCAAAATTAGCAGTGTACCTCAAATATTTCAGTACTCTAACTATTACTTTCCAGTAGTTCTCTCCTGTATTACTTGTAAATCTATTCAGTTTGCTTACTGAGTATGCAATATTAGGTCTTGTGCAGTTCATTAAATATATAATATTGCTAATGATATGAGAATATTCTAATTGTGATACACTAGCACCTATATTCTTTGTAAGATGTAGACTCATATCTACAGGTATCCTACCTATATCATTATTTTTGTTATCAAAATTTTTGAGTATCTTCTTGATATAATGTGACTGGAATAAGGTATATCCATAAGATGTTTTAGATATTTTAACATAAAAAATAACATCTACAATACCTAAGTCTTTCATGTCAAATTTCCATGTTAATATAATTTTTACCTCTTTAATTAGAGCAACCGTGTTACCGTTGATAATCATGTCATCCACGTATAAACATACAATGACATATTTGTACATATTCTCTTTTACATATACACATTTATCGCATAAATTATAACGAAATCCATTTGACAACATAACTTGGTCAATTTTTTTATATCATTATTTAGGTACTTGTTTAAATCCATAGAGTGACTTAACAAATCTACACACCTTCTTTTCTTTACTTGGAACTACAAACCTTTTAAATTGTTCCATGTAAATTTCTTCATCTAATTCATCATTTAAAAATACTGTTTTTACATCCATTTGATGAAGCTCAAGATTATATAATGCTGCAAAAACAATTATTAATCTTATGAATGCTATTTTTGTTACAGGTGAATATGTATCAAAATAATCTATACCTTCATTTTGTCTATAGCTTTTTACTATAAGCCCCCCTTTGTATTTATCTATAGACTCATCAGGTTTTATCTTTCTCTTAAAAATCCATTTATAAACTAATGATTTACTTTCTGGAGGAAGATCTACAAGTTTGCAGGTGTGATTTTGAATAATTGATTCAATTTCACTATTTATGGTTTCTTTCCAAAATAGAGTTTCAGGTGTAGACATAACCTCTTTATAACTTTGAGGTTCCTTTCTAATAAATATGTTAGAAAATTTGAATCAAATGATTTATTAACCCTGGCCCTTTTGCTCCGTCTAGGTTCATCCTCATTACTTTTATTTCCAGAATCAGATTCTGTTTCTCTTATAACTTCATCACAAGTCTTTTTAGGAGAAGTTAGTTCATATTCTTTACTAGGAAAAATATTATCAAAGAATACTGCATTTCCAGATTCAATAATAGAGTACTTATGTATCTCTAGATGATCTGATTTGAAAAAAAAGAAACGATTTGCACTGCTATTATGTGCATATCCAATGAATATACAATCAATAGTTTTAGGTCCAATTTTAGTCCGTTTAAGAGTAGGAATTGCAACCTTTGCAAGACACCGCCACACTCTTAAAAATTTATAACTAGGTGCTCGACCTGTCCATAATTCATATTATATTTTATCCAGTTTTTTTGGGGTATTTATTGAGAACATAATTGACAGAAAGCAAAACTTTCCTCCACATGTTCTGAGGTAAACTAGAACTTATTAATATGACATTCATCATTTCTTTTATAGTTTTGCTCTTAACTCAGCAATTCCATTTTGCTGAGGAGTGTAAGGAGCAGTTGTTTGATGTATAATACCATGTTTTGCACAAATTTGCGCAAATGGTGACTCATATTTACCACCTCTATCACTTCTTAGTATTTCTATCATTTTACTAAGTTGGTTCTCAACTTCATTTTTATATTGTATAAACATTTCAATTGCTTCATTTTTGGTTCTTATTAGATATACGTAACAATATCTAGTACAATTATCAATAAAAGTAATGAAGTGTTCTTTCCACTTAGTTTAAACATATTTTAAATCACATATATCTGTATGAATTAATTCTAGAGGTTCAGTACTACGTTCTAAAGAATGAAGTGGAAGTTTAGTCATTTTTTATTCAACCCATATTTCACATTTATCATCAAAATTTATATTAAAATTATGCAACATATTTAAATTAATTAATCTTTGCAAAACATAATAATTAATATGTCCTAATCTACCATGCCAAATATGAGGTGACTCAGTCATATAAACAGAAGAATCAATTTTATTATTATTAATTTTAGGGACAATGGTCATTACATTTATTTTAAACAGACTATTAGTCATGTACCCCTTTCGTACATATATACTATTTTTTGTAAGTACAAACTTATCAGACTCAAATACGAGCCTAAATCCTTTCTTACTCAAAACTGAACTAGAAACCAGATTCTTGCGGATATCTGGTACATGATGTACATCAGTAAATGTAAGTTTTTTTGGAAAGTCATATTTAGTACAATATTTCTTCGTCCTTCAACCTTGGAGATTGCAGAGTTATCCATGTAGAGTAATTCTCCTTCCACAGGTTCATATGTAAAGAACATTCACTTGTTGACACTAATGTGGCATGTGGCCCCAGTGTCTACCCATCATTCTTTGGAATTACCATAAACTAGGTTAACTTCTGAAACAACAGATGTACAGTTACATCTACATTTGCACAAAGATTTTCTTTCTTGTCCAAATTTGCATTAGGATGCTTCTTCTTCTTCTTTAAAGAATCTAGTGCCTTGCACACATGGGAGTCCTTTGCACGATGTCCCGGCTTGTCGCAGTTGTAGCACTTGCCATTGAATCTCTTCGAGTCACCACTCTTAGAGCCTTCACCATTGTGCTTTCGCTCCCTGTCATTAAACTTATTGGAATTTCCAATAACATTAGCTTTGGATATATTGTATGGATTTTCAATTTTCTTTTCATAAAAACGGTTTTCTTCTTCAATCCTCAAACGTACAATTAGATTTTCAAGTGTCATTTCTTTTCATTTATATTTTAGATAATATCTGAATTCTCTCCAATATGGTGACAATTTTTCAATAATTGCAACCACTTGGAATGATTCACTAATAGCCATAATTTCAACATGAATTTCATGAATGATCACTTGAAGATCTTGTACCTGGTTGATTATATTTTTAGAGTCAACCATTTTATAATCCAGAAACTTACTGACTACATATTTTTTAGAGCTGGCATCTTCTGTATTATATTTCTTATTTATGGACTCCAAAAGTTCCTTAGCAGTAATAATTGAACTATATACATTATATAGTATATTGTCAAATCCATTAAGAATATAATTCTTACACAAGAAGTTAGCATGTTTCCATGCATCAATCGCTTTTGCAGACTATTGATCATCTTCTACAAGAGTCGGTATAGTCTCCTTCAAGTACTTGGCCAGATTTAGTGTAATGAGTTCGAACAATATTTTTTGTTACCATCTCTTAAAATCTGTGCCACTAAACTTCTCTGGTTTCTCATACTGGCTTGAGGGTACAGTTGGAGTAATCATGACAGGAATTATCACAATGGACATATCAGATGTAGATACAGTGGCCATCTACAGACAAAATTTAATCCATCTTAATTTTTTTAACAAATTTTAACTCTCTAATAGAAAACTTGAAAATCAATTCTTACTTCAGACCACAATATCAACTAAGATTTCTTATACAAATCTTTCTTCCTTTAAACAGAACGTAACTATCTTTTTTCAGAAGCAAGTAGATTTAGATATAAAATAACTAGTGATTGAACACTATTATGACAGTGTTTTAACTTTCCTTTAGTTACACAACAGTATTCAAATTCTATCTATGAACAAAAATATCAGTTTTAAAATTGTTGGTTGTATTACTTATAATACTTAGATAGAAATTACTATTGTATAAAGATTAAAGACTGAAAGATTATTGTCTACTAGAAAGATGATATTAGAGAAAATTCCGAATTGATTTATATGTATAAAAAATTCAGAATTGTACATAGGTATAAATACTGTAATAAGACTAATAAGATTATATTTTATTACCTACTGTAAAATATTCTCAATCTGAATTGATTTTATTATCTACTCGAAAATAACAGAATATATATATATAGGTTAATTATCTAATTAAAATGAAAACAGAGAGCATTCTTTATCAGATTTGCCAGAACAATAGGATTGTGGCTTCCTTCCTGTTGTAAATGGATCATTGTATCCTAAGAGATTGATGCCCACTGTAATCTAGAAGCATAATGATGGAGGTTTTAAAGGGATAGTGTCCAATGTTTGCCCAAAAAATTGAATTTTCCCTCCATTACTAATTTACTTTGAATTACAGTAATAAAATGAAAAATTACAAAATAGATCGAGAGTACAAGAATAGGGATTGATTAATTTTGATTCTCCCTTTTTAATTGTGGGTTTTTGTAGCGGTAGAGCCTCGTTGATGTACTCCATTGACGGTCTGAACTGGGTTGGGAAGACGAAGATCTCTCTCGAATCTTTTAACAAAATTGAACCCTCCTTTTTATAGATGGAGGAGTAATCATTCGCTTCAAATCCGGGTCAAATCTTTCCTTCAAATTCCAGTTAAATCTACGCAATTAATCCCTAAAATCTAAGTCAAACCACGTAACCAAAACACGGGAGAGGGCAACCCTGTGACAACCCGCGGGACGGGAGGCACTCCCGCGGCTGCACCTATTTAGAATTTTTTTACATGTCTACATCGAGTGGTGCTCAAGATTTCTCCTCTTCTTACATAAGTAATGATATAGAACAAATAATCCTTTTTAAACCCACATTTTAAGAACACTCTATCTGATGTGGGATTATTTTTTCTTTTATTTTGTTTTCTTTGCTATGCACTCCACTTTTAAGCCATTTTCCATTCACCTAATTCATTTATTTTTAAACTAGTGAACTGGCTTAAAGATTTGATGTTCAAACATACATGAATTCAATAGTTTATTGCATCAACTGAGATCCGGATGTGAGTAGGGAATATGATAAGTCCTAGTTGGAGTTGGATCAGATGGATCGGTTTTCTATTTGATTTTGGCCACTATAATAATGGTGCTATTTTACTAGAATTTGGATTATTAGTGCACTACATATCACATATAAACGAGATGAAAGATACTGAAAATCGCTCGTAGGTGGTCAAGAAAGATATGAAAGTTTGAAAGAGATGGAAGATGTAAGAGGATAGAAAATTAGTTCAATTTTTTTTTTATTTAGAGTCGTTGAGTCTCACTTTTAACCCAACCTGTTGTGTTTTCTACTATACTGAAACTCTCTTGTTCTCGCTTCGGATATGTAGCTCAAACTTGGTTAGCTAAACCATATTAGTTCTTGGTATTTCTTCTTCTTGTGAGAGATGTGAATGTATTTTTCTATCTTACGCACTCAATGTGTTTAATCTCATAGCAAGTCATTTCTTATTAGTGATATTAAAACCCTACTCATGATAGGTCTGAGGATGAACAAAAAGATTATAAAGTCCACATCTAGTTCAATATCCTCCAAAGCAACATCAAGTCGAGGAATGATCTAAATAATGTCGAATTAGTGATAGGAGTGGAGGAATCAAGCGAAGCAAGAAAAAGGGGAAAAAAATTGTAATGCCCCCACATCCCACAATATAAGATCTAGGAGCGTATGATGACGTTACACCAAGCCTGATATATATGAACAATGAAATGTACTACAGCCACATTACTGCATACACATATAAAATGAGAGAACAATGTGAATTTAGAACTATAAATTTATTCTAATAAATAACAATCAAGATAAGTCTATAAGAGGTTAGAAAAGGGATCTTTATTATAACATTGAAATTAAAGTTGGAAGTAAACAAAAATAATGGAAGAGTAAAATTTTCCTCATTAAACAATAGAATCTAAATAACAGACAGAGTCTTCTCATATTCATTTTATAGCAAAAGCACGTACTAAAGCCCCTTCCCCTTCCTTAACATAGACGTCTAGATTTTATTGGTCCTCCTCCTCTCACACCTATTGGTGAGGGTCATATTTTACATACTTATATTTCATATTTTATCTATTTTATATATGAATAATCCTACACATATATGTTTAGTTATTTTTCAGGCTACCATTGTTGTAAGATTTCATTTTTTTGTCAAAGACCCGCAAAAATCGAGTCCAGAAAGAGTTCAAAGAAGAAGATCCAAAAGCTAGTGAGTTTAGACCAGATTATTCAGCATTAGATCATAAAAAGAAGAAGTCTAAAGCCCAATGATCCATGCCAGAAAGATCAAGTTCCGAGACTAAGCTTTTGCCACTACCTAGTGGTAATTGTTGTTCGTCAGTGACAAAAAGAGTGAAAGACTAGGACAAATTTTGTGCGCCAAAATTCTATACGGAATTGGAGTCAAAACACATGCGTTGACTACAACTACATAGCAGTCAACGTTGCTAATTGGTGACAAGGAAGATGGGCCAGCAGTTGGGATTTTTCTGAAGAGTCTGTGTATTTTTAGAACTCATTTAGGTTGACTAGATTAGGGTTTTGTAATCAGGGTATATATATCATATAATCTTTATGGAAAATGATATGTTTGTATTCTTTTTATTATTGAATAAATAAATAAGAGATCTTGTTTGCTGAGGTGATGACCTATTGGATATCTAGATTGCTTCTTTCCCATTCATCTTCAGTGTTAAGTAATTAGTTTAATTATTTTAGCTGATAGTTTTTATTGCTTTCTTAGATAATATTAGTTATTTTGTGTTTTAATTAATAAAATTCAATTTTTTATATGATGCATAGCATGCGTAACTAAATTTTGTAAGCTCTAAGATATAGATGAAATTAGACGAAGTGATATTAATATGAATTTGATCCTCTTTCTAGTATATTATTTCTACGACTATCTAGTAGATGAAAGTTAAAGGAACTAACTTGTAAATCTAGGGTTTTGACAGATTATTAAAATAATTTTGATAGCTTATACTTAATGCAGATTTGGAGTTAATAATCATTCTTAAATCTAACCAGTAATCTAATTAATATAAATTAAATCGATATTTGTGTTGTTTTTGATGATTTATGTATGCACACCACTTGATAATTCACGTTTAGAAAACGATGATGTTGAATTTAAATTAAAAATATCAACTTTTAATATGATACTTCATCATTCATGCTAAAACGTAAGAAATATTGTTATTCTAGTGGATTTTATCATCCTAAACTTACTTGCTAGAAATACTCAATCAAAACTTTTCAACTAACTGTCTGTTATTAACTTGTTAGATTAAAATTTTTTGATTTATGATTTTTTAATTTATTCTAGTGCACCCGTTTAGAATTTTTTTGTACGTGTCTACATAATCCCTTCCAAAGTTTTTAAAATTTCGTGTTGATTTATAACAAATTCGAAACACTTTGGACTCTTTTAATTTTCGCTCTGTAGTCTTCATTATTTGGCGTGATTTTTATGGTATGTTGTGAATCATATTCTGAAATCACTATCTTCCAGATATTTTTTTGTTGGAGGTATACAGTTGAATCTCTTCGATGTATCAGAAATTGCTTCTAGTGAATTTTCTTGATACTGGCTATTATACTTGTGCGGCCCAGCCAGACTTTTGCTTGTAGTTTTGCTTCAAAAAATTTATTGTCTGCATGCAAAAATATTTTTAATGTCTCGTTTAGAGGTAAAGAGTATGACAGACGTGTCTTATGGAAAATGAGCAGAAGTATGATGTTAACGCGCTCATTTAATGACAAGCAGTGGTATAATGTTAACGTGCTTAGATGACAAGCAGATGTATGATGTTAACATGCTTAGAGCATCCTAACTGTTCAGTGACATCTAGTATGATGGATTAGGAAAAAATAGAGGTATCATTAAACATGTCTTAAAACTCAACCTATTTAGAGGATCTGGTCATGATAGGATAGAGTTGACTAAACAGAGATGACTGTTAACGTATTTAGCTTGGAATTTGATTATTAGAGGTAACTGTTAATTTGATAGGGAGATGATTTTCGTCAGAGCTAATTTTTAGCTTAACGATATAAAAAATAAGTTCATATGAGATTGTAATGTTGAATTTGATGAAGTGTAAGTTTTCTTTCCTGTTAGAGGTGAGAACTTAACGTGACAGGAGATTTGATGGGGGTGTCAGAGGTATGATTTTAATGTGACAAATTTCTTGAGTGTCACTGAATCTACTAGGAGAAAAGCGACGAGAGAAGTCTTGCTGTCAGAGGTGTAATCTTAACTTGACAGAGGATCGATCTTATTAGGTTTTTAGCAAACCCCCAGTTATCAGCGGATTTGATTAGTTTTTACCAACTACTATTTGAGTTGGACTAACCATGCTATTCCCCTCAGCATCGTGAGTTGTCGAGAATTTCGTTTGAGCTTATATGCCAAACGTTTCCTCTGCTCTTTGTTTTTGCAGCTTTGGGCAATGATGCATCTTTATAATTGGATAAAAATACTGTTGTAATAGATTTGTCATGGAATTTTTAGCAAACTCCCAGTTATCAATGGATTTGATTAGCCTTTAACAACTATCGTTTGAGTTAGGCTAGCCATGCTATTCCCCTTAGCATGGTGAGTTATCAAGAATTTCGTTTGGGCTTATATGCCAAACTTTCCTCTTCCCATTGCTTTTGTAGTTTATGGCAGTACATACTTTTAACCCCAGTATGATGGGTTGATGAAAAACTGGTTCTATTCCCGTTACCTTGAAGGTGTTGGACAGTTCATACTTTTACTCCTAATGATAGGGTTAGCAAGAAATTTATTTTCTTCCCATTACCTTGACGGTGTTGGGCAGTTCATGATTTTACCCCTAGCATGATAGGGTTAGCGAGAAATTTATTCTCTTCCCATTATCTTGACGGTATTGGGCAGTTTAGTATTTCTGCATTTTCTATAATGAAGAAGAGATCGGATGAATTTATTTCTTTAAGAATAATATTTCTTCAAAAAATTTTCATTAATTGGCATCATCATCCAGTCACCATTTTGATTGATCAATCTGTATGCTTCATTTAAATAGACCATCTCTACTGCAAATGGGCCTTCCTATTTTGGTTGAAATTTTCCTTTAGTCTTATGTGTCAGGATCATTGGTCGTCTGACTGCTTAGACCAAGTTACCCACATTGAAAGTTCGTTGTTTCACTATCTTGTTGAAGGCTCGGGATATTCGCGCTTGATAGAGCTCTATTTGTTACTGAGCTTTTAAGCGCTTTTCATTTAACGCTTCTAATTCCTGAAGTCGTTGATTATGTCTTTTTTCGGTGGTCATTCTCGTAGCTAATGCCACCCTAAGAGAAGGAATTTGAATTTTCAGAGGTAGCACGGCCTCGCATCCATACATCAAAGAAAATGGTGTGGTTTTTGTTTGTGTTCTTACCGTTGTGCGATAAGCCCATAGACAAGCTCTCAACTTTTCATCCCAGTCACGCTAACTTGTGGTGATAAATTTTTGCAAAAGTTTCACAATGATTTTGTTGAACGTTTCTGCTTGGCCATTTGCAACCGGATTATATGGGGATGAAAATACATTCTATATTCTGAACTTGTCATAGAATTTAGTATAGACCTTACAAGTGAATTGATGAGGGTGTCGCTGATGATTCGTTTAGGAACACCAAAGTGATAGATGATGTGGTGTTTGATAAAGTTGACCACATCGTTTATTTTCACTTCTCTTAGAGGGACCGCTTCTGCCCATTTTGAAAAGTAATTGGTTATAGCTAATATGAATCGATGCCCACGAGAAGATGGTGAAGTGATGGGACCAATGATATCCATTCCCCATGTCTTGAATGGCCATATAATTGTGGTTGGATGTAGGTGCTCTGTAGCCTGATGTATATATTTTGCATGCACCTAACAGGCATGACATTTCTTTGCATATTCCATGGCGTCTGACATCATTGTTGGCCAGTAAATCCCATTCTTTTATCCGGTCTCTAAATTTAGGTCCTGGCTAGTGAGCACCGCAGAGTCCATCATGTGCTTTTTTGAGTACCTCTTGTGCTTCTTGTTGCGATAGGCACTGAAGTAAAACTCCACATGGCGTTTTTCGATACAAGGTATTAAGTTCTGAATTATAATAAAACTTTTCAACCATTTTTTTGCTTTGGCAGTTTCCTTGGGATCTTCGGGTAGTATCTCGTAGAGTGTGAAGTCGACGAAGATGAATCGCCAGTCTCTGGATTCGAAATTCATCCCTGATGTATGGACTTCATTCACCTTAAGTATTTCTTAGGGCAAATAAGCTCGCGACTTCCAATCTCAATGCTTTTGCTTGATTTAGCAGGGAGTGCTAATGTGGCTGCGAGGGAAGCTAAGGCATTAGCGTATACATTCTCGTGCCGTGGCACGTGATCAATGTAAAACTCCTTGAAAGAGTTGGCAAGTTTGATTGTTGTCTCATAGTAAGGTACGAGATACTCATGCTTGATCTCATATTCTCCTTTTACTTTGTTTATTATGACTTTGGAGTCTCCATAGGCCTCCAAACGCTAAATTTCCAGTTGTCGGGCAACTTGCAGTCCCGTTAACAATACGTTATACTCAGACACATTATTAGAATATGACTGAGTGAGTGAGTATCCTCGGGGGATTGCATGATTCTGCGGGGATATTAAAACTACCCCCATTTTGGCAGAGTTTCTTTGAGCCGCCCCATCAAAGAATAACAGCCAAACCGGTTCTTTGGAAATAATGTTGGCTTCCACCATCTCTTCTGAAATATCATCATAGAGTTTAGAGGATTTCGAGACAGGATGTTCTGCTAAGAAATTGACAATTACTTGTCTCTTGATTGCCTTTTGCGGTATGAATTGCATATTCTACTGCGATAGTAGGATCAACCAATTAAATAACCTGCAATTGAGCGACCCAGGTTTGGTCATGAGCACTCTTAGGGGATTCACTCGAGAAATCACATAAATTGTTTGACCTACTAAGTAGTGTCACATTTTCTAAACTGCAAATATCAGGGGCAAACACTCTTTCTCTACTGGAGTGTACCGATATTCAGCGCCTACCATAGTTCTGCTAAGATAGTAAATGGTTTGATCATGGCCAGAGCCATTGGTTTGGGACAACAGGACACCAAGTGAATGGTCCTTTGCGCGAACATATATCAAGAATGACTTTTCTGATACAGGGGCTACTGGAATGAAGGTTTTGTGAGATACTTTTTGAGGCCCTCAAAAACTTGTTGACAAGCCTCATCCCAAACGAACGATACCCCTTTCTTTGTTAACTTGGTAAAGGGTTGACATCGTCTTGAGAGATTAGCAATAAATCTTCGAATGTAAGCTAGCTTCCCTTATAATCCCCGAAGTTCTATGAGATTCTTTGGTAGCTGCATCTCTTGAATCACTTTTATCTTTTTTGCGTCTAAATGGATGCCCTTAGGTGTAACCACAAAATCAAGGAATTTGCCGCTAGAGACACCAAGAAAAGATTTAGTCGGATTCATTTTAGTTGGTGTTTTCTCATAATATCAAACACTGCTTTCAAGTCTCGGAGATGATCGTTTTTATTGCGACTCTTAATGGCAAGGTCGTCCACGTAACATTCTACCGTTTTACGGAGATGCTCGCGGAATATTGTGCTCATAGCACGTTGATATATTGCACCTACATTCTTCAAACCGAATGGCATAACCGTATAACAGTACATGCCTAACAGTGTTCTGAAAGCAGTGTGCTTTTCGTCTTCAGGGTACATTTTGATTTGATTGTACCCAGAGAATCTATCTATGAAAGACATCCTTTCAAATCCGCAGGTATTGTCAATCATGACGTCTATTATTGGAAACGAAAATTCGTCTTTAGGACATGCCACATTGAGATCTTGAAAATCAATGCAAATTCAGATTTTTGCATTCTTCTTGGGAACTAGAACGATTTTTGCTACCCAATCGGGATGTTGTTCTTCTCGGATGAACCTAGATTGTATAAGCTTCTTCACTTCATCCTCGATCAATTCCGTTAACTCTATACGAAATCTTCTTTGTTATTGTTTTACTAACCTTGCATCTGATTTAATATTAAGTCGATGTATAGCAACTTGAGTATCCAAGCCTGGCATGTCCTCATAGTTCCAGGCAAAGACGTCTATGTATTCTTGAATGAGAGATATAAGATTCTCTTTTTCATTAGAAGACAAACTTTCGCTTATAAATATGAGCTTAGAATTGGCCTCATCACCCATATTTACTTAAGTCACCTTATCCTCGGTAGGTGGATCGCGCTGTTCGAAGTGCATATTCCATTGGGCATCAAGATATTTAACTAAGGTTTCATCTTGGAGAGGAGTCAGTTAATCATTTTCTTCTGGGGTCGGGCTGACAGATGTCATGTTCAAAGTCAGCTCCTTAAACAAACTCCTAGACTGATATGAATTCCAATCGGAATCTTCTGCATTTTGGCAAATCATGTCTTCGATATCTGAAGGATCGAGTGTTGTTACATATCCAACCCTCTACCAGTTTTGTGATAACAATCTGGCTCTTTTCTTTCGGGCACGAATAAGGGAAGTAATTTTTGACGTCACTTGCCGAAATTTAATCCGGGTTTATGGATAAATTTGTATCCTATTTTCTCCATCATTCGGAATGACTTTAATCCATAATGATAGAATTGAGGGGCTTCCTGAGCTTCATCTTCACTATTACCGGATGGGGCTACTTGTGGTTTAACTCTTCCAAAAAGAACAGATTTTGGATCGGGTCAACGGGCAGGTATTGTAACACCCCACTTTCCGTAGTGTGGAAAGCTTTATGTTCGACGTCGAATGATAACTCGACAAGCCTCAGTAAATATTACAGTTATATTACAACAGAAATATGGGCAAAATATAAAAATAAACAATAAATTTTTTATTTAAAACAATAATATTTTTTCTCCTTACATAATATTCAATAATAAACTAGAATTTCCGTCAATCTTGTAGATTCGCCCGCTTCTAAAAATATATTGTATCATGTTCTGTCTCCGATGAGTCTACCTCTAAGTAATAATCTGCATCTGGCCATCCATAACCAGGATCGTCAGTAAAGCAATCAAAAAATATATAATAGAAACATATTAAACAAAAATATCTCGGCAATACAAAAAGTCAGTGCAATTAAAATAAGTAAGAAATCTCAAATCTTAATATATTAGGTGGTTTATTATTAATCTTTCAGTTAATATATTTTAATTATCGTATTTAGAAATTTTAAAAAATATTAACTTGGCTGGTCTGAACGCTTCCCCGTGTACCCCTAGAAAACCGAACAGTACGTTGATCGGAGCCTATTCTGATCCTCCCAAAAGGGAAAACAGTGGCAGTTTTGATTGGAGCCTATCCCGATCCTCTCAAAAATGGAAAACAGTGGCATAATTACGTTCAGCCATAAAATCATATGGATCTTCAATTTCTCCCATAGTGTATATCAATTTCATATCAATTTCAGTATCAGTTGTTCAGTTCAATAAATTCAGTTCATTATATGGATTTGGGATCATTAATAAAATTCAGTATTCAGTAACAGTTGTAGAACATTAAGAAATAATGTAACAGTTCAGTAATTAATATTCTATCACCTATCACATATTATAGCAATCATTTCTTATCATGTCTTGTACGGTATTCATTAAGTTTTCACGTATATAATTAAATCTTTAATAAAATAAAATAGAGAACATAGAAAATAAAGTATAATTAATAGCATGTTTTTGAGTGATTTGGACTCACTTTAAGATAAAATATAAACAGTAACATGTTATAGTGAGTTATAAAACTCACATTAAAATAAAATATAATCATAAGCATGTTTATAGTGAGTCAAATGCACTTTGGTCTTGATTTCAGATGAAATTTTTTGCCTAAGCGACGAAATTTCTAAGGTTCTCAAAAACTCTCCTTGGTTGAACCCTCTCACTTCTCTTTCTCTGTTTTTCTTCTTTCTCCCATATTTTACTCTCTTACTTCTCTTTTTTTTTTTGTTTGGAAGAAGAGGGCTTGTTGGGATTTATATATAGGGGATTAAGAGCCCTATTCCTACTCATAGAAGAAAGTCCAATATGAACTTTAATCGGATTCACTGTCCTAATTAAAGATGGAATCCCAAAAGTTATGAAATCAAATTTTAATAGGAATCCTAAAAGATATAGGGAACAAATTTGAATCCGAATCCTAATAGGTATAGGAATTAAATTACATCTAATTAATTGGATGAGAGTCGAATTCTGCATTAATTAGACTAATATATTTTATATCTCAACTAGGATTTGAATTGGTTTCTCTTTAGATCCAATATCTATTCAATTTAGAATCTAATTAATTAAAGAAATTCAAATAAATTCTTATCTTAATTTTTTTCTAGATAAGAATTAATCTAATTTAGTTAATCCTACTTGTTTTCTCAATCATAATTACTTGATTAGACAACTTGATTTGGGTGTGGGGTGGGTGTCGTATGATCAAAATATATTTTTAAAACAAAATATTATTTTTAATAAATTGTAAAATTTGAAAATCCAAAGTGAAAAAAGTGGGTGTTACATTCTACCCCCCTTAAGTAAAACTTTCATCCTCGAAATTTCTTAAGACCTATAAGATGGAAAAGAGGATTATATCTTACTCAATAGATATAGGAATCACGTCTATATACCTTTCTCTTGGAACTTCTATTGGATCAATTTTATATATTTAACTAGAAAGGATATCCCTACATCTTGTACTTATATTCAATTTAACATTTAAGACATTATAGGATAAAATAAAATTATTTTGATAATAATTAAAATAAAGTAAATAATTTATATAGAAAATTCATATATATATATATATATATATATAGCTGTATTTAATCCAAAACGGTCTAACAAAATTAAACCGATTTCGAGTCTGTTGATTGTAATGATATCTAAATCTGTTCAAGTCACTTGAAGAGATTTAAAGAACTTGGCCTCTGATACCACTTATAACGCCCCACTTTTCGTAGTGTGGAAAGCTGATACGTTCGACGTCGAATGATAACTCGATAAGCCTCAGTAAATATTACAGTCATATTACAATGGAAATATGGATATAATATAAAATAAGCAATAATTTTTTATTTAAAACAATAATATTTTTCCTCCTTACATAATATTCAATAAGAAAATAATAAACTAGAAAGGCCATCAATCTTGTAGCTTCGCCCGCTTCTAAAAATATATTGTATTATGTTCTGTCTCCGGCTAGTCTACCTCTAAGTAATAATCTGCATCTAACCATGCATAATCAAGATCGTCAGTAAAGTGATCCAAAAATATATAATAGAAACATATTTAACGAAAATATCTCGGCAATACGAAAAGTCAGTACAATCAAAATAAGAAATCTCAAATCTTAACATATTAGGTGGTTTGTCATTAATCTTTCAATTAATGTCTTTTAATTACGGTATTTAGAAATTTAGAAAAATTTGAACTTGGCTGGTCTGAACGTATCTCTGTGTATCCCTGAAAAAACGGAACAGTAAGTTGATCGAAGTCTATCCCGATCCTCCCAAAAAGGGAAACAGTGACAGGTTTGATTGGAGCCTATCCCAATTCTCCCAAAAATAGAAAATAGTGACGCAGTTAAGTTCAGCCATCAAATCATATAGATCTTCAATTTCTCCCATAAACGCAGTGTATGTTAATTTCATATCAATTTCAGTATCAGTTGTTCAGTTCAGTAAATTCAGTTCATTATATAGATTTGGGATCATTAATAAAATTCAGTATTCAGTAACAGTAGTAGTAACATTAAGAAATAATGTAACAGTTCAGTAATTAATATTATATCACCTATCACATATTATAGCAATAATGTCTTATCATATCTTGTTCGGTATTTATTAAGTTTTCACGTACATAATTAAATCTTTAATAAAATAAAATAGAGAATATAGAAAATAAAGTATAATTAATAGCATGTCTTTGAGTGAGTTGGACTCACTTTAAGATAAAATATAAACAGTAACATGTTATAGTGAGTTATAAAACTCACATTAAAATAAAATATAATCATTATTATGTTTATAGTGAGTCAAAGAACTCACTTTGTCCTTGATTTTGGATGAAGTTTTTGGCCTAAGTGATGAAATTTCTAAAGTTCTGCAAAACTCTCCTTGGTTGAGCCCTCCCCTTCCTCTTTCTCTATTTCTCTTCTTACTCCCATGTTTTACTCTCTTACTTCCGTTTTTTTTTTGTTTGGAAGAAGAGGGCTTGTTGGGAGTAATTTATAGGGGATTAAGAGCCATATTCCTACTCATAGAAGAAAGTCCAATATGAACTCTAATCGGATTTACTATCCTAATTAAAGATGGAATCTCAAAAGTTGTGAACCCAAATTTTAATAGGAATCCTAAAAGATATAGGAAACAAATTTGAATCTGAATCCTAATAGTTATATGAATTAAATTACATCTAATTAATTGGATGAGAGTTGAATCCTGCATTTATTAGACTAATATATTTTATATCTCAACTAGGATTTGAATTGCGTTTCTCTTTAGATCCAATATTTAGTCAATTTAGAATCTAATTAGTTAAAAAAAAATCAAATAAATTCTTATCTTAATTTTTTTAAGATAAGAATTAATCTAATTTAGTTAATCCTACTTGTTTTCTACATCATAACTACTTGATTAGACAACTTGATTTGGGTGGGGGTGGGTGTCATATGATCAAAATATGTTTTTAAAATAAATATTATTTTTAATAAATTGTAAAATTTGAAAATCCGACATAAAAAAATGGGTGTTACAGGTACTTTGAACACCGCCCCATCTGCATTTTCGATGCTTGATTGTAGCATCATTGATGACCTAATTGGAAGGTACATGGTGACTAAAGTCTCAAATTTTGAGAGACTATCAGCATCTGTACTAGTAACTGAAGGTACAAAATCAGTAGCAACACTAGACAAGTAGGCAAATTCTAGATTTTTATTTATTTTCCACTCTCCTGCGTCATTGGCGGTGTCATTTACATCTAAATCTTCAAGATTGATTACAAGCGCTTCAAACCCTTCCTTGGTGACGAATGCTTCATTCCCACTATTATACCCATCATGTAGTGGTGGATCGATCTCAGCACTCTCAGTATATAAGAGGGCGTCTATAAAGTAGTTTTCAATCCCCTTAAATGGTTGCTTGTCAGCAATTAAGATGTGCACTTCTCCATCTTCATCCACGTATTTCATACATTGATTTAGAGTGGACGGGACGATCATGTTAGCATGAATCCATGGTCGCCCTATAAGAAGGTTGTAAGAAGTGTCAGATTCAATCACATAGTAAGTCACTTTGCTTTTGAGATCTCCGATTTGGCATCTGAGCTGATCTTTCCCAGAGGATGACTACCATTGGTGTTGAAGCCAAAAATGGTAGTATTAGTTGAAGTCAATTATGGGAAGGGATCTCGAGAAATTGCATAAGCCTTCGCAACATAATGCTCAGCGCAGACCCCGGATCAATTTGAACTTGACCCACTTCTGTTGAGCCAATATACCCTGTATAGTATAGAGGCCTGTTGTGCTTGATGTTCCTCAACCATATATCCTCTGGTGTGAAAGTAATGTAAGGGGCACATCTTAATACTGAGTTGCAATGCAGGCATGCCTCCTTAACCTCTTCTGGGAGATGGGTCAGGAAAGCTTCAAAATCTATTAGAGCTTCCCTTAGTGCATCTCTTGTAAATTTAGATAAGCGCAATAACTCGTATAGAGTTATACTTGCCGGTATATTCGCCAACTGCACCATAACATCAAACTGAAAAGAAAAGCTTTCTCTTCGGGAGCATTCTTTCGTAGAGCCCGGTTGTATCTGACCTCCTTCTATTTTCCTTTATTAGAAGTCTGCTTGGTGGTTCTCTCATTGACTTTCTCTGTTGATTTAGAGGGGCCGACTTCAGCGTTTGCATAGTCCTTCAGATATTGTCTTCTAGATCTAGTGCCTGAAAGGGGTGCGGCTTCATACTCTACTACTAGAGCGGTTGTCTCTATTTCAGAATCTGTTAATAGAGGTGCGTCATCTAAATCCTTCTCAATTATTGTGGAGACAACATTACACGTGCACTGTCTTCCTCTTGCTTTGGCCTTCTTTTTAGGCACCACTGTTGTCTATTGTTCATCCTTGAGAAGATCCGGATGCACCCAAAGGACCTCTTGCCTCTCTGTTGTAAAAGGGGTTATCCTTTTTTCTGCTGGTTATGGGGGTCTAAATTAAACATCCTGAGCTCACCTTTTGGAATAGGCGTGAACCCAAATGGTACCTCTAGACCACTCACTTTAAAGGTAGCTGAGTTAGCAGTAACTCTTTTTTGTTCAGCTTTGAGCTGAACTGCTCCAGCATCAATCAATACCTAGATCTTGTCTTTCAAAATAAAATAATTTTTAGTAGGGTGACCTACGATCCGGTGATATAAATAGTAGTTTGGATCATTAGTTTTCCCAACTTCTTCAGAAATCTTATTAACCGGCAACTTGAGCATGTTGCACTTGATGAGCAAATTAAACATGGTAACAGTATATTCATCCTTAAATGAATACTGTTTCTGAAACCTGGATGGCCTCGTTGTGTTACATTTAGCTGGCACTTCTTTTGGTTTTGGCGTATTTTCCAACGCCATTATATCCTTCCCTTTGGAACGGGACAAATGGGATGGAACTTTATTTGGAGCGCCTCTTCTCGCAGATTGCAGCTCTTCGAGGCGTCGAAGTATGTCTTCAGCCTGTTCACCTTGCTTGAGCAGGTCTTTCCAAGACTTGGATTCAACCGAACCCATTTTGACCAGAACATCGGTCAGTAAGTTGTGTCTGCAAGTTTCAACAAGAGTTTCCTGTGTCATGCCATGTGGACATTGCACGAAAAGTTCTCGAAACCGTTCAATGAAGGCTTTCACGGTTTCGCCTTCTCCTTACTTTGTGCTAGCAAGGATGGCACAGAGACCTCAGAATCATCTTCAAAGAATCGGGCTAAGAACTCACGTTCCACATCAACCCATGATTTAATTATCCCCTAAGGTAGTTGTATGAACAAGTAAATACAGGTCCTTGTAAGGTGCTCGCAAATATCTTAGTCAATATTGGATCATTCCCCATTAGGTGTCCTGTCTGTGATAGGAAGTAGAAGATGTGTTGTTATGGCGAGCCTTTACCATCGAATGACTGAAGATTCAACAGTTTATAGTTTGCAGGGTAAGGCATAGTCTCCCATTCTATGGGATAGGGATGCACAATCCCCACTTCTTGAAGCTTTTTGTGACGAAGAAGTGCTTGCAGCTGGTTCTTCATCTTTTCCATCTTCTCTACATGAGCGTTGATGATAACCTTCATCTTCTGTTTCTCATCTAAGTGAGGAGGTGGTTCCTCATGCTCGTCTTCGCTCTCTTCATCTACATTGGTAGGTTGTTTTCCTTCTCGCCGATTGGAAGAGGACGACGAGGATTCGCCATTCTTTGTTTGAACCAATAACTCAGTTATGGAAGGTCGGCCATGTTCACTGCGACCTCCAACTCTTTGTTTGACTTCGAAGATGAAGACACAATGGCAGAATGTATGTTTTCCTCTTCATCGGATCCTCCAGCCAACAGTTTATAGTTTAATGACATGGCAACTCCTCTCTTGGCTCGCGTGTGCTGATACACACCCTGTGCTTCAACAAACACTCTTTTTAATCCTGGAGTGAATTCTTTATCTGAAGAATCGTTCTCGGCAACTTGTTTGCCCTTGCTAACCATATGGGATGAAGCAGCGGGCAAATCAGCTCTGGAGTATATCTTCTTTACTGTCCGTCTTCATTTCGGTTAGGTAATCCGATCAAGAACTAACGGCCTTGATTTGCAATCACAGTTGGACAAAATGGCTGAAATCAACCGTTCCCATTGACATTGAGGAGTGGGTTGGAGGGTGCTCCTCTTCTGAATGAGATAGTCTCTTAAGTCTTGAGACTTGTTTTAATTCATATTTGCAATTTGATGCTTTTTGCAAGTTCTATTCATAATATTGATCAGTTTGCAGGATCTCATAGTTAGGCAATTTCTCAGTATTACAACAACCTCCTGCTCTTTCTCGGAGTCTTATGGTGTGCATGATGGCCTATGCAGTTATACGGGCCCCGCACGCCTCTGAATTATGCTTTCGAAGATGTTGATGAGTTTTATCTAGAGTATATTCATCATCTGAAGAAGATTTCGAAGATGTGTGTATGAGAACATCTTTGTATGTTTCTATCGATGAGCCAGAGGGAACACCTGATAGCGTGACCAAAAAGGTAGGTGTGCGCCGTGCACTCCCTGCACGTGAGCCTATAGGTGCATGGGGAAGCGTAGACGGCTGTTGTACTGAGGATCTAGTTCGCGCAAAAGAGGACGCCTGTCTTCATGCGTGTGTACATCCATGGGGTAACTCTCGCGGAATTGCATCCGCGGGATGCAGCCCGCAGATTGTACCTGCGGGGTGCAACCCGCGGGATGCACCTGCAGGTTGCATCTGGGGGATGCAACCGCGGGTTGCATCACGGGATGCAACTGCGGGATACACCAGCGGGATGCAACCGCGGGTTGCTCTCGCGCGTTGCATCCGTGGGATGCAACTGCGGGATGCACCCGCGGGTTGCTCTTGCGGGATGCAACCGCGGAGTGCACCCGAACGGTTACGCTCCCTTTCTCCGTATTGCCATCGTACGTATCTGCGGGTAGGATTTTTTCTGACTGTGATTTTTCACAAATCGCCTCTTTTGCAATGTTGAGGCGTGCCCATTGGGCCTTGCATCTTCTCCGACGGTCTTTATTTCTTTTTTGTGACCGTGTTAAAATCAAATCTGACTTAGGATAGGCGATGATGCCATATCCTTTCTTAGAGGCGATGATGCCTTATTTTTGTTGACAAACGATGATGTCTTGTCAGTTTTTATGGGCGATAACGCCTTGTTAACTTTTATGGGCGATGACGCCTCACATATTTTGACTGGTGTTGAAGCCTTGTCGAGTTTGGTGGGTGATGAAGCCTCACCTTTTCTGATTGTTACCCACGATGACGTCTGGGCTCCGAATCAGAAGAGTTCGAAAGGAGAAATTCCTCATACCTCTGTTGGTCAACTTCGACAACCAAAGTTTCAACTATCGATCCGATAGATCTTCAGTCGGACTACGCCACCAAATTCTCTGTTGTGAACAGAGAGGCTCCCACTGTGGTCGCCAATTCCTGTTTACCCAAAAAATTAAATTTTCCTTCCATTACAAATTTACTTTGAATTACAGTAATAAAAGGAAAATTTTCAAAATAGATTGAGAGTACAGGAATAGGGATTGATTAATTTCAATTTCCCCTTTTTAATTGTGTTGATAGCGGTAAAGCCTCATTGAAGCGCTCCATTTCGGCCGATTTGGGTTGGGAAGACGAAGATCTCTCTAGAACTCCTCTGTTGAACTCCGGTAGAAGACGCTTTCTCCTTTGGACTTTTTTTCTTCTATCTGGAAAAGATCCCTTTTATCTAAACTCTGCCCTCCTTTTTATAAATGGAGGAGCAATCGTTCGCTTCAAATCCGGGTCAAATATTTCCTTCAAATTCCGATTAAATCTACATAATTAATCCCTAAAAATCCAAGTTAAACCACGTAACTGAAGCACGTGAGTGGGCAACCCTGCAAGAGCAACCCACAGGTGGTACCCATGGGAGGCACTCCCGCGGGTGCACCCATTAGAATTATTTTTACGTGTCTACATCCAACACTAATCTCAATCATCTTCCAATCATCTTCTGCATACACTCGCTTCCAATCAGTAAAGCATTCTAATTCTGTTTAATTATGTTTTCATTTTAATTAGATAATTAACACACACACGCGCGCACACACACACACACACACACACACACACACACACACACACACACACACACACATATATATATATATATATATATATATATATATATATATATATATATATATATATATATATATATATATATCAATTCAGATTGGGAATATTTTAACAGTAGGTAATAAGATATAATCTTATTAGTCTTATTACAGTACCAAGTGCATCACTAAAGTGCCCATTGGCGCTCGCACACGCGCATGCGAGTGCGGGCAGTGCATAGCACCACTCGTGGTACTCAAGATTTCTCCTCTTCTCACATAAGCAATGATATTGAACAAATAATCCTATTTAAACCCACATCCTAACAATACTCTATTCGATGTGGGAATATTTTTTCTTTTATTTTGTTCCCTTTGCTATGCACTCCACTTTGAAATTGTTTTTCATCTACCTCATTCATTTATTTTTGAACTAGTGAATTGACTCAAAGATTTAATGTTCAAACGTACATGAATTCAACAATTTATTGCATCAACTGAGATCCGGATGTGACTAGGGAATATGATAAGTCCTAGTTGGAGTTGGATCAGATGGATTAGTTTTCTATTTGATTTTGGCCACTATAATAATGGTGCTATTTTACTAGAATTTGGATTATTAGTGCACTAAATATCTGATATAAATGAGATGGAAGATACTGAATCTCGCTTGTAGTTGGTCAAGAAAGATATGAAAGTTGAAAGATGATGGAAGATGTGAGAGGATAGAACATTAGTTCAATTTTCTTTTTTTATTTATAGTCGTTGAATCTCACTTTTAATCCATTGTGTTTTCTACTATACCGAAACTCTCTTGTTCTTGCTTCGGATATGTAGCTCAAACTTGGTCAGCTAAACCATATTAGTTCTTGGTATTTCTTCTTCTTGTGAGAGATGCGGATGTATTTTTCTATCTTACGCGGTCAATGTGTTTAATCTCATAGCAAGTCGTTTCTTAGTGATATTAAAACCCATACTCATGATAGGTCTGAGGATGAACAAAAAGAATATAAAGTCGACATCTAGTCCGATATCCTCCAAAGCAACATCAAGTCGAGGAATGATCTAAATAATGTCGAATCAGTGATAGGAGTGGAGTCAAGCGAAGCAAGAAAAAGGGGAAAAAATTGTAATGCCCCCACATCCCACGTTATAAGATCTAGGAGCATACGATGACATTACACCAAGCCTGATATATATGAACAATGAAATGTACTACAGCCACATTACTGCATACACATATAAAATGAGAGAACAATGTGAAATTAGAACAATAAATTTATTCTAATAAATAACGATCAAGATAAGTCTATAAGAGGTTAAAAAAGGGATCTTTATTATAACGTTGAAATTAAAGTTGGAAGTAAACAAAAATAATGGAAGAGTAAAATTTTCCTCATTAAACAATGGAAGCTAAATAACAGAGAGAGTCTTCTCATATTCATTTTATAGCAAAAGCACGTACTAAAGCCCCTTCCCCTTCCTTAACATAGACGTCCAGATTTTATTGGTCCTCTTCCTCTGACACCTATTGGTGAGGGTCATATTTTAGATACTTATATTTCATATTTTATCTATTTTATATATGAATAATGCTACACAGATATGTTTAGTTATTTTTCAGGTTACCATTGTTGTAAGATTTCATTTTTTTTTTGTCAAAAACCCACAAAAATCGAGTCCAGAAAGAGTTCAAAGAAGAAGATCCAAAAGCTAGTGAGTTTAGACCAGATGATCCAACATCAGTTCATAAAAAGAAGAAGTCTAAAGCCCAATGATCCATGCTAGAAAGTTCAAGTTCAGAGACTAAGCTTTTGCCACTACCTAGCAGTAATTGTCGTTCGTCAGTGACAAAAAGAGAGAAAGACTAGGACAAATTTTGTGGGCCAAAATTCTATACGGAATTGGAGTCAAAACACATGCGTTGACCACCACTACATAGCAGTCAACGTTGCAGTTGGGATTTTTCTGATGAGTCTGTGTATTTTTAGAACTCATTTAGGTTGACTAGATTAGGGTTTCATAATCAGGGCATATATATCATATAATCCTTATGGAAAATGATATGTTTGTATTCTTTTTATTATTAAATAAATAAATAAGAGATCTTGTTTGCTGAGGTGACAACCTATTGGATATCTAGATTGCTTCTTTCCCATTCATCTTTGGTGTTAAGTAATTAGTGTAATTGTTTTAGCAGATAGTTTTTATTGCTTTCTTAGATAACATTAGTTATTTTGTGTTTTAATTAATAAAATTCAAGTTTTTATATGATGCATAGCATGCGTAACTAAAATTTGTAAGCTCTAAAATGTAGATGAAACTAGACGAAGTGATATTAATATGAATTTGATCCTCTTTCTAGCATATTATTTCTACGACTATCTAGTAGATGAAAGTTAAAGGAACTAACTTGTAAATCTAGGGTTTTGACAGGTTATTATTAAGATAATTTTGATAGCATATACTTAATGCATATTTGGAGTTAATAATCATTCTTAAATCTAACTAGTAATATAATTAATATAATTTAAATCGATATTTGTGTTGTTTTTGATGATTTATGTTTGCACACCACTTGATAATTCATGCTTAAAAGACGAAGATGTTGAATTTAAATTAAAAATATCAACTTTTAATATGATACTTGATCGTTCATGCTAAAACGTAAGAAATATTGTTATTCTAGTGGATTCTATCATCCTAAACTTGCTTGCTAGAAATACTTAATCAAAACTTTTCAACTAATTGTTTCTTATTAACTTGTTAGATAAAATATAAATAAAAGATTGCAAAGCATTCTAGGTCCCCATGGGATGACATATTTGTGCTAAATGCCTGTGCACTTGCAATTGATATAAAATTCACATTAGCTATAAATAAATATCATCTAGCCATGCCAAACTAGGGCTGTTAGAATGACTTAGTAAGTGTAGCAATAAATGGATACATAGTACACATGCATGTTATGTGTATAATTAAACAGGACATCGATAATATGAACAATATGTAATGGTGTCATAATGAAATCATATTTTGAATAAGATAAACCATAGATTTTATCATTCTTATTCCAAATATTAGGATAGTTATGTAAATGGAAGTATGTATATGCATATCATTATTATATTATAACAGTAATAGTGAAGTAATAGTGAACTACTGGTCAAGTAGAAAATATGTTTTTGGTGTCAATTATGAATGTTTTTGGAATGGTCAGAAATAGTATACCACATATTGTACGAGTATGCAATGCGTATGCAGGTCCACAACCATGATTCTAGGTACCATTCTAGGATATACTATTAGAAAAATGGAAATGAGTGTTGGCAGTGAAAATTTCTAAGTAAATAGAGTTTTCCACAATAGAACGCGGAGTTAACTCCGCAGCCCCGCGTTTGGCTATATTAGCCTCGCATTTGAATGAAACGCGGAGATGTTCAATAGCTCTGCGTTAGTTCCGCATTCTGGTTCTTTAGCTCCGCGTTTTGATGTGATTAGCTCCATGTGAGCAGATAACCAGAATCTCAAATTGATTGAGATTAAGATTTGGGCTTATCCAAATACCCAAATCAAGTCCAATCAGAACTCTAAATCAAGAGATTTAAATCAAAACTAAGATATTTGATTGGAATCCTTGATGAATGTGAATTCTATTTAGATAGAAACTCTTGCATTGACCTGGGGCTATAAATACCTTCTTGGTGAAACCCTAGGGGTCTTCTTTTTGGCATTTGAAGTTGTCGTCTTCTTTTCGACATCCGAAGTTGTCTTCTTCTTTTCGACAATTGAGATCTTTTTCTCTTGGAGAATTCAAGTTACGCGTGAGAGCCTTGAGTTCGTGAAAGACCAGAGAAGATCATCTACAGTCAGCCATCATCATCAAGGGAGAAGAGCTCGACGTTCGATCGTCCAAAGGAGCTGCTTGACAGATCCCATCGCTACAGATCCCACAATATATTGTAAAAGAGAGCGATTGAAATATAAAATCCTCTCGTTTGTTCTCTTTTCATCTTGTCCACTTTCATTGTAATCTAAGTTGTATTCAATGGAAGGAAGCAAAACTTTTGCGGCGAACAAACTGCCGACCACAGTGGGAGCCATCTCTTTCACTGATGAAGAGATTGTGGCGCAATCGGATATTGACATGGTCAGATCCGAAGTAAACACACTGGTCGTTGAAATCGATCAGCAGAAGTACGAGGAGTTCCTCTCTTCTGAATCAGGTGACTTGGACGAGACATGACACTATCGTCGCATGCGCTCCAATACCCGAGCAACAGGTTAAAAGGTATCCACCGAGAGACGGGGATCCTTGGAGACTGCGGCTATAGGGCTGATGCTCGAACAGGAAATCCTAGTAGAGGATGAGCTTCCTACTACCGAAGAAGACCTGGGAACTGGATTGACCAGAACCCAACTCCAAAATAGGAATCGGAGAGTAAGGCGTAAAGCCCTCAAAGCCCGCCTTGGACGCGGAGCTAACATCAGAGAATGCGAGGCTATGGTCCCTCGCAAATTGGCTCGTGCTAATTGCGAGACCAGTTATTATCGCGTTAAACGCGAAGTTACCACTTGCTTTAATCGCAAGGAAAAGCCAGCGTGTGATATTCCACGCGAGGCTATTGCTGAGCTTAGCGAGAAATGCGAAGCCAGCAAGATTTGCGCTAGTGAACTCGAGTATAAAAATTCTTTAAAGCCAGCGTGTGATTTTCCACGCGAGGCTGATACTAAGCCAAGCGAGAAACGCGAGGCTGGTAATACTTGCGAGAAACGCAAGACTTCTCACACTCGCAAGGAACGCGAGGATCCAGCGTGCGATTCTCCACACGAGGTTAATACTGTGCCAAGCGAGAAACGCGAGGACAGTAATACTTGCAATAAACGCAAGATGTCTGATACTCGCGAGAAGTGCGAGGATGATTGGCAAATTGTTGTCAGTCGAAAAAACCGCGCTAAGCGCAAAGCTATGACTTGCATTAATCGCAAGGGTAAGCCAGCGTGTAAGAATTTCCCTTCACGCGGGGCTACTATTCCAGAAGCTAAACTTCTGAAAACACGCCAAGCCAGCGAGAAACACGAGGCTAACGTGGCAAAATACGAAACTATTCCTCAGCCCCGCGCGATAAGACGTGAAGCTACTTCTAAGCTCCGCATAGATCAACCCGACTATAGAATCAGGGCTGATCGTTGCGTCAGTAGACCAGAACTGAACTTCAGTGATTCAAAAAAACTTCAGTGGGTTTCTAGACCCTCTCAAAAGTTGAATGGGTCCCATGACTCCATGGCTAAAGGCACTGATCTCAGGGAATATCTGTCCAAGAAGAGGGGCATAGAACAATTTCAAGCTGAACCTTTCTGTCACTACCAGCAGCTTATGAGAGCAGTATCCGCTGTAATGGACAACTGTGGCTGCAGCAAGACCAGGATATCGGTGTTTGACAGATTAACCGAGTCGGACAAGAACCCTACTAAGAAAACAAGAACCACTTCCCTAAAAGAATGGAGAGCTGTGACCTCCAATATGGTGGGAAAAGGGAAGAGAATTGTAGAGACGGATGATGATTCGGAATCGAGTGACGAAGAACCTCCTATCACTCGACTTAAATCAGGACTGTCCCGCCTCGAAATTATAAGAGGCTTGCTAGGGGTTCTTATGACGATAACAGCGACAACTCAGTTGTAGCTTCACCTCTATCTTCTACGTCATCTCGACTACAAAAGTCAGTATCGCACATGGCGGATAAATCTGATGATATCAATCAGAAATTTGAAGCTCAAGAAAGAATGATTCGAGAGCAACAAAAGACGATTGAAGATTTTAAGGTGATGCTCTCAAAATTTGTTGAGGATAATGCCAAGAAGGGTAAAGAAGCTCCGGACGAAGAAGAAAAAGAGGAGAAAGCCCATTCGATGCACGAGGACGAGGATAGATTCTCTTTTCATGATCCACATGGAGAGAAAATAGAAAAATTACAAAGTCAACTCGAAGCACTAATGCGTAAAAAGGAGTTGAAAGAGTCAGGGGTCTCAAGACCATATCTTCCTGAATGGGATATGATACCATACCCTCAGAAGTATAAGCCACTCAAATTAGAGCCATATGACGGGAAAGGATCGCCCAGTCAACATATATATTACTTCTTGTCCCAAGCAGGACATTTGATGGGTAATGACCCGATTATGACCAAAGTATTCACAAGTACTTTGCGAGAGCTTGCTTTTACTTGGTTTATGCTGCTACCCCCAGGTACTATTAATACCTGGTTAGACGTTGAAAATTATTTCTCTCGCATTTCTTTGAGGATGATACCGAGATTACGGTACATTCCCTCCTTGCAACTAAACAAGGGGAACAAGAGACAGTGAAAGATTTCATAGAAAGGTTCCGGGAGAAGTCCGTGCATTGCAAACACGGAATGATCCAGGAAATTCTAGTCGAAACATGTCGACATAATTTTAAGACCAATGTGCTCCTAAAAATGGGGGTCGTAGAGTCTAAAACATGGAGGGATTTGCTCAAACAGGGAGAGCAAGCCGAGGACTTGATTCGTCGAGTTGAAGAGTCTCGTGGATCAAGAAGTACTGTGGGTAATAAGCCATATACCCAAAATAGTAGCAATAAGAATAAAGGAAAAGCGGTGATGGCATCAGAAGCTGCTCCTCAGAAGTCAAATCCTCCACCAAATCCGAAGCCCCAAAAACAGCAGGGCACAAGGCAAAATAGACCTCAGCAGGAGAGAAATTATACTTTCAAGGCGGAACAGACGCCTATTCTCTTTCACTTGCTCTAGAGGAAGGGAATGCTGAAACTTCCGGAGAATAGAAAATCAGAGGACGCTGGTAAGACCAACGACCCCAATTATTGTCTCTATCACCGGAATGTTGGGCATCCTACTAGGGATTGTTACCCCCTTAAGAACATAATACAAGCACTGATAGAAGCTGGAGTTCTGACGCTTAAGGAAGAACAGAAGAAGGTCACTGCCAATACGGCAACCATAGTGGTTGGAACCCATGAGTTCCTCGCAGGAATGACCCCAATCCCAAAGGGTAAGATGGTTACAAAGAACCTTGATCCTCACAACAAAGCCCAAGAAGGACTTGTCCCCGTAATAACTCAAAAGGGGGAAGTTATGTGGGTTCACCCCGATTTGCTAGAAGATGAATAGTGGATTACTACAGGGGGTCAAGGGAAGAAGCGGACTGTTAATGCCATTTCCGCATAAATAAAGGAAGAATATATAGCTTCGGGAGCCTTCACAGATTCTGAAGAAGAACCCGAAACTATGACCACTCACCAAGATGGGGCAGGCCCTTCCAGTACTCGATCTGGGAAGACATATCTCAAGGACTACACTAGAGTAGATCTGAAATACATATATGCGGAACTTGCAAAATCCGCGAAGCAGAAAGGACTTCGTTTCCAGAAGAATCCTATTAGAGATGAAGGAGCCAAGGAGTCTACCTTCAAGTTTGACATAATTGCTCAGCTGGCTAACATTCCAGCACGAGTAACGCTTTATGAATTGTTGAGATTATCAAAATCAACACGTGAAGTGTTATGAGAGGCCTTGGCAGACTCTGAGTCATTCTTAGCCAGATAGTCGAACCGGCCGATGAAGAACAGGACTCTTGCTCCCTCTGTCACCAAGTGAGGAGGCAGGTCCCACAAATTGTCTTCTCTCCAGAAGACATGCATATGAGGAATATAAAGCATAACAGGCCTTTATATTTCACCGGATATGTCGGATCCACAAAGGTGGACAGAATTCAGATTGATCCGGGTTCTGCGCTAAGTGTCATGCCCAGAAGGTTGATGCAGCTGTTAGGGATTTTCCTCCATCGTCTGACACCAACCAATACAACAATATATGGGTTTAATGCCAATAATAGCCGTCCCCTCGGAAAAATCCGACTCCGATGTCAAATCGGGGATTTGAGGACGGAGGCTACATGCTACGTTATTGATGCAGATACCTCCTACAACATTTTATTGGGACGACCTTGGATTCACGCTTACATGATAGTCCCGTCGACTCTCCACCAATGCATGAAGTATTGCGATGAAGAAGGAGAAGTCCGGACACTGAATGCAGATAAACAACCATTCAAAGGATTGGAGAATTACTTCACAGATGCTGCACTTTATAAACCATCCCATGAAGTCTCCAATGATGATCGCAGCAAGTTTCAAGAGCCCGATGAGAGTGGCAATGAAGTAGATACTGAGTATGAGCTTTCTGAAGACGACGATGGGGGTGACTATGAAATCAACCCTCACTTAGATTTTAGTTTGAGTTTTGATAATAATATAACCGATGTAATAGAGAGTGAATGGGTTATTAATGAAAATATGAAGTTAGTCTATGAGCAGGCTGTAGTCACTGACTCTGAACCCTCTTGTACTTCTACTGAAGTGGATGGCCTGACCGAACTTGAAGTTCTCGCGGCATATCATTTGCCCCTCAGGTCATCCCTCCTCTCTCAATCAAGAATAACTGAGGAACAAGGACACTTCTTTGAGGTGCCTCCTCGGCAGAAGTCTCAAAGGCCGATTATGTTCGGCAGGGTAATCACGTCGCCTCGACAGAGTCAAAGCAGTGAAAGTGATGAATAAACATCACCCCAATTTCACCTATATGAACAGAAATCCCGGCAAATGATGAAGAAGATGGGTTATAATTTTTCCCAGAAACTGGGATTAAACTTTGAAAAAGGGCGACGGAATCTCATACCCTCATTTAGACCGAGAGGAAAGAGCCCTGATTATTATCAGAAGACTTGCAGGGGGTTGGGCTATGTATCTACTTCTCCCTCGTCACCATCCGAACAAGAAAGTTCTTCGGCCGATGATGAATCACCTCCACTTGATCATGACTCAGATATAAGTACCGGCGCCTGGTTTCAATCCTTGACAGCCAATATGGTTTCAGCCGCACCAGAAAGAGGAACCAATTGATGTTCAGGATGATTCCTGGGCTAAGCATATGGATACTCTCTGGGATGTCCGCTTTGAACAGCGTGACTCGCCCACAGAAGACAAATTAATACAAGTTAACATGGGAACGGAAGAAAATCCGAAACCTATCTTCATAAGCGACACGCTAACCCCATTGGAAAAGGAGGAACTTATATCTCTTATTAAAGAGTATATAGACGTGTTCGCATGGAGTTACGAAGACATGCCTGGGCTTGACCCTCAAATTGCCACACACCGGTTAAATATAAAAGAAGATGTCAAACCTGTTAAACAACAGAAAAGGCATTTTCGACCGGAATTGATGGAGGCAATAGTTGCTGAGGTCAACAAATTTATAAAATCGGGATTCATCCGTGAAGAGCAACATCCTGATTGGGTGGCTAACATAGTGCCGGTTTGTAAAAAGAACGGCAAAATCCGGATATGCGTCGATTTTTGAGATCTGAACGCTGCATGTCTTAAGGATGAATTTCCACTGCCCATCACCGATGTGATGATCGATAATACTTGTGGTTACTAGAGGATGTCCTTCATGGATAGCTTCTCAGGTTATAACCAGATCAAGATGCACCCAGATGATAAAAAGCATACAGCTTTCAGATCACCGCTGGGGGTATACTGTTACACGGTGATGCCGTTCGGATTGAAGAACGCCGGTGCTACCTACCAACGTGCGATGAGCACTATATTCAAAGAACACCTACGCAAAATAGCAGAGTGCTATGTGGATGACTTGACGGTCAAAAGTAAAAATAAAGAGGACCACCTTCATGACTTAAGAACGGTCTTCGATCTCATGAGGAAACATCATTTAAAGATGAATCCCACTAAGTCACTTATGGGGGTGTCCAGCGGGAAATTCCTTGGATTTGTAATAACTTCAAAAGGAATTTTCCTCGACCCTGAAAAGGTAAAAGCGATTAGCGAAATGCCGCCTCCCCCTAATCTTAAGGAATTAAGGGGGTTATAAGGAAAACTCGCCTATATTCGACGCTTCATTTCTAACCTATCTGGACGATGCCAGCCATTCTCCAAACTCATGAAAAAGGGGGTTTCTTTTGTATGGGATAAGGCATGTCAACAGACATTTGATGACCTCAAAGAATACCTCACCAAACCTCCCGTTCTTATGGCACCGGTCCCTGGGCAGCCCTTCCTTATATTTGTAAGGGCCATGGATAATGCTTTAGGAGCATTACTTGCTCAATATAATGAGCACGGCCATGAACATGCCCTCTATTATTTAAGCAAGACAATGATCGGGGCCATACAATGGTATACCCCGATTGAAAAGGAATGTTTAGCCTTAATATTCGCTGTTCAGAAAATGCGACACTATCTTTCTGGGCAAACAATTCATGTCATATCACAAGTTAGTCCCCTGAAAATTTTGATGACAAAACCGGGATCTTTAAATGGCCGGTTAGCAAAATGGGCTCTGCTACTGTCGCCATATGACATACACTTTGTTCCTCAAAAAGCAATGAAGGGACAGGCAATTGTTGATTTCTTAGCAGACCATCCAATCTGGTCTAATTCCAAACAGACGTCAGAAGTCAATACAGTTAGCAAAGAACAACTATGACAAATGTTCTTTGATGGTGCTGCCAGACGATCTGCTGCTGGAGTGGGGGTTATGCTTATATCCCCACATAAACATATTTTACCTAACGGTTACTCATTAACAGAACCGTGCACGAATAATGTGGCGGAATACAACGCACTCATTATCGGTTTAAAAATGGCTCTGCAACTGGGGGTGAATTATTTAAAGGCATATGGAGACTCTAAACTCATCGTCAATCAGATGACGGGCGAGCATGAGGTCAGACATGAAGCCCTCATCCCTTATCTTCAGCTAGACATCGAACTAGTAGGGTACTTTGAACAATTTTACATCTCTCATATATCTCGAAATGAGAACATTTATGCAGATGCTCTTGCCGCATTAGCCGTGACATTAGCGATCCTGCCAGGTGAAGCAAAAAGCATCACCATTGGTAGCAGAGAGCTCCTCTATCTAGATACTGTTTTTCAAAATAAAGAAGTATGCCAAGCAGGCTTAACTTTGGAACCCCCATGATTGGCGATTTCCGTTTGTAGATTATTCTTTACATGGGATATTACCAGAAGATCCAAAGGAAACCACCTCGATAAAGAGGAAGGCCCAGAGATTTTATTATGACCATAAGTTTCAGACTTTATATAGAAAGTCGAGAGATGGTCTGCTGCTATGCTGCATATCAAAAGCAGAAGCAGAAAAAGTGCTGAGAGAAATACACGATGGAGTATGTGGAGCTCATCAGCCCGGTCCAAAACTTGGAGACCGCATAAGAAGGCTAGGATACTACTGGCCGAAAATGATTACAGAAGCAATGGCATACACTAAACGATGCCATGAATGCCAAGTGCATGCCAATTTTATTCATCAACCCCCAGAATACTTGCATAATACCGTTGCTAGTTGGCCATTTGAGGCATGGGGAATGGATATTGTGGGGCCTATAACTCCCCGAAGCCGTGCCCATGAAAGAGGTGAAAACGACAGATGTGATCAAGTTCATCAAGCATCATGTCATTTATCATTTCGGTGTCCCTCGGAAGATCATCCATGATAATGGGCCGCAATTCGTCAGCGAGAGGTTTTCAAGATTCTGCAATAAATTCAAAATCAAGGACGTCGCTTCAACGCCATATAACCCCACAGCTAATGGGTTGGCTGAAGCCTTCAACAAGACGATTATTAAACTCCTTCGGAAGTTCGTCTTTTCCAATAAACGGGATTGGGATGAAAAGTTAGGAGAGCCTGTGGGCTTATCGTACCACTGTTCGCACCCCTACAAAAGCTACCTCATTCTCTTTGGTCTATGGAAGGCCGTCTTACCTCTCGAAATCTAGATACCTTCATTAAGAGTGGCCTTAGCCACAAAGATGACGACAAAAGAGCGCCATCAACAAAGATTGAAAGAACTAGAGGCGTTGAGTGAAAAGCGTCTCAGGGCTCAACAACAAATTGAGTTGTATCAAGCCCGAATCTCACAAACGTTCAATAAGAACGTTAAATCAAGGACCTTTAAACAAGGAGACTTGGTTCTGGCTATTAAAAGGCCAATGGTTCTAACCCACAAGACTAAGAGTAAATTTGAACCCAAGTGGGAAGGACCGTTCATCGAGGAGACTGTATACTCCATTGGAGCCTATCGCTTAATGAATCAGAATGGTGATAGGATGATGATGCCGATCAATGGCAAATTTGTGAAGAAATACTATGCTTAATATCCTTGGAAGTACGCGCCTCCACTTGTCCAAGTTACGTAGATGAGCGCTTGGACTTCTTCTTAGGCATGCGCAAATGAGCGCCTCTGACCTAAACTTGGTGTGCCCAGTTCAAGTTACGCGAGAGAGGCTTGAACCGCCTCCAATATTCTTCTTAGGCATGCACGATTGAGCGCCTCTGACCAAAACTTGGTGTGCCCAGTTCAAGTTACGCAAGAGAGCCTTGAACCGCCTCCAATCTTCTTCTTAGGCATGCGCAAATGAGCGCCTCTGACCTAAACTTGGTGTGCCCAGTTTAAGTTACGCGAGAGAGCCTTGAACTGCCTCCAATCTTCTTCTTAGGCATGCGCGATTGAGTGCCTCTGACCTAAACTTGGTGTGCCCAGTTCAAGTTATGCAAGAGAGCCTTGAACCGCCTCCAATCTTTTTCTTAGGCATGCGCAAATGAGCGCCTCTGACCTAAACTTGATGTGCCCAGTTCAAGTTACACGAGAGAGCCTTGAACCACCTCCAATTATCTTCTTAGGCATGCACAAATGAGCACCTCTGACCTAAACTTGGTGTGCCCAGTTCAAGTTACGCGATAGAGCCTTGAACCGCCTCCAATCTTCTTCTTAGGCATGCGCGATTGAGCGCCTCTGACCTAAACTTGGTGTGCCCAGTTATGCGAGAGAGCCTTGAACCGCCTCCAATCTTCTTCTTAGGCATGCGCAAGTGAGCGCCTCTGACCTAAATTTGGTGTGCCCAGTTCAAGTTACGCGAGAGAGCCTTGAACTGCCTCCAATCTTCTTCTTAGGCATGCGCAATTGAGTGCCTCTGACCTAAATTTGATGGATCCTAACCCGACCATGTTTGGTGTGCCCAGTTCAAGTTACCCATGAGAAATTTGAACTGCCTCCAACCAAATTCTAGGCATGCTCAATTAGGCGTCTTTGCCAAAAATTTGGTAATCCTGACACGATTGCCTCGGTATTATCAGTCTGAGTTACGCAGATGAGCCTTGGACTGCTTTACCTAAACAACTAAATCATTTTGATGACAAGTTATCTGTTGTGCAAACAAATTTTGTAGCCAGCAGGTAAAAGAATCAAATGATTATCTTTATTTCATCGACAAAAGAATGAAGTTACAAAAAAATTCTCTCTTTTATTACAAGTTCTTATTATAAAAAGAATGACGAATAAAAAATAGAAGAAAATTACGAATCTCCTACGAGCTTCAACTTATTCGTCGCCTCGTCGATCACTCGATGGCGAGTTGCTTCCACGAAGTGTTGAGCCTGCTGGAGTAAGTCATCATCATTCATTGCAAGTTGCTAGGTTAGATGTTGACGAGACTCTTCCAAAGCACGGCTTCTTATTGTCTCCTCATGCTCGACCTGCTCCCGTTGGAAGATCAGTGCTTCCCGTTTCTTAACGGATTCCCCTAATTGAAGCTCGTTGGCTACTAAGACTGCCCAAGCTCTAGCAATGGTTTCCTGGGCTCTAAGGATGGCGGCCTGACTCCCCTCCATCTCAGAGTCCACCGCCTTCAAACCCCCAAGAATGGACTCCCGACTAGCCTGAAGCTCTGCCAATTCCCGAGACCATCCTTCTTCCTGACGCATTAATTCCTCTCGACGCGCCGTTAACTCCACCTGAAGCCGCGCTAACTCTATTGCGGTAATCGCTTCCACGTCCGCTTAGCGAACTGTGTTCAGCGTACGCACTTGCTCTTCTAAGTCTGCAAGGTGGGCCCGGTAAGGAGCTGCTCGGTCTTGTCTCCCGATCCTTTCAATATTATCCAAATAACTGGATAACATCGGACGTCCGAGACTAAGGAAATCTCTTCCGTCGAGGGTCATCTCATGCATCTTTTTAGCAACCGTATAAAATCATTAACACTGTAGTTGAAGAGTTCTTCAAGAGGGTCTACAATGTCTGTATTTAAGGCAGACAGTGCTAAAGAAGGCATCGCTGGAGAAGGAGCAGTATCTACGGAAATTGAAGAGGAAGTAGCCCGTCCCTGTATCAGACTCATAATATGCGGGGCCAGTAATGCCAATGCAGATCTGGCTGAACTGGGAACCCGAGGAGAAGCGTCGCTAGTACAAATCACCCGGGCAGCGCCACCAAAGGAGAAGATGAGGGAGTGTTTACACCAGAAGCTCCTCCGGTGGCAGAAGTAGCTTCGAATGAGAACCTCAAGTTTTCCTTATCCCCTGCTGGAAGACTTGGAGCTGGAGGAGTTGCAGGTGTCTCAGCAGCCACAATGATAGATGATGTTAAAATCGCTGACTGAGGAGCAGAAGGTGCACCAGAGACCACTGGAAAGGTCTCTATGGAGCAGACCAGTGGTGTTGGAGACGCATACTTGGAGACGGTGTAGCCTCTTTTGCGGCGGCTGCAATGACAACTTTCATTCTCTCATCACTCCCTAGTTCGTCAATTGGAGGAATTGATGAGGGAACTGGGCATGTGGCTGGCGTGAAATAGTCAACGTCAAATTCACTTGCGGAGCTACCCAAACCACCCACTGAGCCAGTCATGTCAGAATAGTCCACCCTCTCCTCAGACTCCCCCTTGGTAGTCGAATGTATTGGCGAAAGGGGCTGACCACCTGCATTTCAGGAAGCAAGCAAATGGTGTTACGTGTAATGATAAAGTAAATAATGGACAAAGAGCATAAAAGCTGAAAGAACCATACCTGGAGATACAAGTCCAGTTGTTGGACTTGAAGGGGGAGCCACCGTCATCTCTAGAAGCATACCCATCTCATTACCAAGTGGTTGCGCCACAGGGTGTTCAATAGGTTCTACGGTCGGAGGAGCCGGAACCTCGGGAACACTTGGAGCTCCAGCAGGTCTAATCTCCCCTGCCGGCACTGGAGGTAGAGTTGAAGCCAGCAGATCTGAAGCAAACTTGACAGCTGCTTCTTGGGGGGCTAATAGAGTTCCCGGAGCCAACTTCTTCTTCTTTATGGCAGGCCCTCTCTTTGGGGCACTGCAGCGTTTGAGGGTCGGGCTCTAGGGGCGAATGACGACAGGTTGGGAAACACCTCCAACATCAGGGTTGTCATCATCATTATTATCATCATCATCGCCAGACTCGCTGACGTCTGATAGTTCGGCCGCGGCGCCAAGGAATTCATCCATTCCTTTTACTCTAACTCGGGAAGCACCTTGGCGGCTAATGTAGAAAGCGTCAATTTCCTTGCAACAGCTTTGGTTGATGGAGAAGTGAGGCATGTCAGCATTTGCAACGCTATACCATGTGCAAAAGCTAAGAGTCATGGCCAGTTCTGGCAACTTCTGGGGCAGGGTGAATTCAGCTCTGGTCCCACCAGCTGCAAAATGAAACCAGCCGCGGGCACCCTCGTACAAATTCCCCTCATAGGCAAAACTCTTGTTTGGATTACCCACATAAAGTTGGGAATATCCAAATTGGCGAGCAAAGCGACTCGGGATGTACGGTTCGATAAGACATTTACCGTCTTGATGGTACACCAGATGCCCGGGTCGGATATTGAGAAGCCACCAGAATGCTCCTGAGGATAAGGCAGTAAAATTATTTGCTCCTGCAATATTCTTCAATTTCAACCTGTATCCTCCACCAGGGAAGTCGGGGAAGCACCTAAAGATCTCATAGTTTTGGTGATGCCAGAGAGTCTTCCTGATTTGAGACATATAGTGATGCTTCCATGAGGAGCGCTCGTATAGCTCCACAAAGTAACACTTGTCACCAGAACGGCGTGAAGCAGCACTCATCAGAGACGGGCAGTGCATGACGAGCCACGCCATCAGGTAGGTATAAGGCAGCTCCACCCTAGGGTTCGGAGTCTTCACCGGGGCAATCTCTTTCGACTTGCCTTTCCCTTTCCCTTTGCTCTTATCAACAGGGATGAAGTCATTGCAGAGTGTTCGCAATCCATGCTGTAGATTGCACACCATGGCGGGAAGAAGTCCGAAAGGTCGGCCGTATGCGAGGAGGACTGCCGGATATACCACAGTCATTGCAATTGCCTCTTTTGGCAATGACGGCACGATACATCTCTTCAACCACAGCATCAAGAACCCAGCAATAAGGCCTCTGTTGGATACTGGGAACTGAGCCTAATAGTGGTACCTCTTGAAAGAGATACCAGGACCAAATCCACCTTCATTGGATTCAATAGTATAATACAATAGCAGGGTCTTGGCCATGCGGCGATCAATCTCTGTGATATAGACAGGAGCATGGCCATGGATAGTTGTTGAACTATCCTTAGAATTCAAATTAGCGAAAAGTTACTCGGCCCATTTCTTGTGGCCGATACCCTGATTACGCACACCTGCCAGGTCAGCACAGATGCGGTAATGGCACATCATCTCCCAGTATGTAGCATAGATGCGCTCGTCCTTCGCCATCAGCATGTTCAACTTTTCGGTAGTAGGGATATACTCTTCGTATGGGACTTCGCCCATTGAAAGCCCAGATACCTCAAACATCTCATGGAGAGCAAACCCTAGCTCACCCACTGACGTAAAAAGAGTGCAGGTCTCGGGGTTATACATCTCAAGAAAGCAGAAGAAATGATAAGCACTCTGAGGGAACCCGAATTGAACGTTTCTAATGGCCTTGTATAAACCAATCTCCTTCAAAATGGGTTCATGAGAATCCAACATGTATTGAACAAGGCGGGCCCACCACATGTTGTCAGAAGAGTAAACCCAGCCAGACATCCTGAAGTCGCTAGCCAGGTATTGGCCTTCTTTCGCCAGGAACTCACTTAGGAAAGTTCTTGCGCAGATCGGAACCTCTCCTACTAGGAGCTCCTTGCCAAAACGGCCTGGAAGCAAGCCAGTAATACATCTGGTGGGGCCATCTTGATAAGCCCCATGTGCGCCTAATCTACCCGTTGGGACGCCGTCTTGTTCTTGAGTTAGTCCCCACTCTAACTCCTGATGCATCGCCAACCTCTGAAGGAGATTAGGGGATAGTTACGATCCATTCCAGGCAGAAACATTAAAGCTTCGCCAGAGTTGTAGAGCCACATGCACTCCTCTTCAAAGAGGATCTGGTCTGATTGCTCCATCTTATCTCCGAAGAGAAATGCGGGATTTTCTAGCACTTCTCTGTTCACATCTTCAAAGGCTGCATCAGTGATAATCTCTCGTGCAGTAGTGGGATGATATTTGATCAACTTTTCCCTGCGCTCTCTCGAGTCTGGTTTGTATGCGGCCAGGATGATTGTGAAACGAAATTGAGCCGATGGATCAGAACCCCCGGCAAAACCAAAATAGTGCTTATGGGGAAGAGCTTCCGCTGAGTACCCTACTGCAAAAAGAAGAACCAGAATTAGAGAAGTTTCTACAAAACAGAAAATTTTTCTAAGTATGGAAACGTGAAGCTAAAAATTAGACCGCGCAAAGCTAAAAGTAACTCCGTGCGAAGCTAAAAATTAGATCGCGCAGAAGTCAAAAAGAGCCTCGCATTTCAACGCGACTGCTACTTAAAATAGCCTCGCGTTTCAACGCGACTGCTACTCAAAATAGCCCCGCGCTTCAAAACGCGAGGATGACGCGATAGCTTCGCGTAAGAAGAAAGCCAGAGGCTTTTCTTCTTCTCCAAGCCTTACGGCCGGAGTACGGCGATCTCGCCGATAAAAGAGGTGATCGATCAGTTAGAATCAAGCCAAATCACTCTAAAAATATTTTAAAAAGTCTCGATAGAGAGATTCTTACCCCCAATAGGCGAAGTGTGGGCTGGCGCGCCGCTGCCATGACCGCTGCTGCCACTGCTTACGCCAGTCGCCGACGATGGGGCTGCGCGAGAAGAAGTACGAGTCTTGGGTGCCATTGCTCGCAGAAAACTTGAGCAAAATCGACAAAAAATGGGAGAAACTCGTCGGAAAAAGCTCGGGTCGCCTGAACTCTGATCGCCTGAATTTCTAAGGTCTCTAGAAAATTCTCAAGTGAAGTGAGAAGGATAAGGAATAGAGACTTCATTAAATGAAAGAAACCGCCTCTTGGAGTTCGGCGCGAATTTCGGAGAAAATGACTGATCAGTTACTCTCCAAAAACGTGAAGCTATTAGCCTCGCGTGATGATGGAAAATGCAAAGTTATTAACCCCACGCAACTTTGCAAAACACGAGGCTAACTTGGTGTTTTAGCTTCGCGTTCCTATAAAGAACTTGGATTTTTGGCTAGTGCAATTAGGCACTTCCACCTAAATTGAGATGAACTTTACCCGATCATCTTGGTATTAATAATCTAAGTCGCGCAAGTAAGCCTTAGATTATTTTATCAAAATTATAAACCATCTATTTGTTGAGTAAGCAAGATTCTTGAAGCCGACAGATAGAGAGGAAAATAATTTGCCTTTATTCATAAAAGAAAAAAGATTACAAAAGAAGAGAGAGTTATAGCTCTCCCAAAATCTTCTACATATTCATCGACTCATCAATAACCTAACTGCGAGATTCCTCAGTGGGGTGTTGAAGTTCAATTCCAGGGTTCACATACAAAAGATCTTCTCTGCAAATGACAACTATGATCTGTTTAAAAGTTCTTAGTGGATTATCTGAAGATACTGCTATAAGAATCCTAATGAAGATGCATAAGTTGGATTCAACATGCTATAAGCCCTTAGATGATCATCTCTATCGCTTTGGAAAGCAACAGAGACTGTCATCTAATAGAAATGATCCTCAAGAAAACTTAATGGGCTGTCGCAGAGTTCTTGTAACTCCTTCAAAAGTTTACCCTTAGGAGCCAGATCTTGAAAACTGCAACTATGTTGTAAAGCATATGCTTCTGGCTTCCTTAGAGTTGCTTTTGCCGATGAAGATCGGTGCACGGCCAGCCTTTGAAGATATATCGGGGAAAAACTATACTCTACGCTGGCTAGAGATATCAGCAAGTCATTAGACTGAATCTGGTTCACTGCAAAAGAAGAATCAGGAGTTCGACAAAATTTGGAAGATCTTTTAAGTATAAAAATGCGGAGCCAAGGATAACCCCACGTGCAGCTGAAGAAATAGCCTCGCGTTTTAACGCGACTGTTAATTAAAATAGCCCTGTGTTTCAAGCGCGAGGATGACGCGATAACTTCGCGTAGAGAAAGATCAGAGTTCCTCTCTGACTTCTCCTTCTCCTTCAAACCTTACGACCGAAGAATGGCGATCTCGCAGATGAAGTAAGCAATTGGCAGGTTAATACTGGGCCAAAACCCCCAAAATGGTTCTAAAAAGACCAAAAGTTAAGGTTTTTACCTTCAAATAATCGCTACAGAGACTGGTTCGCCATTGTGTCTACTTCTACGACCAACGTGCATGAAGCCGTACTCTTCGCAACATTCTAAACGGAGAATCGAGGGAAGATCAGTCGAAGATTGTTCGCCGACATGAGTCACTCGATCGCCGGAGCTCCGGATTCTTCAGACTCTTCCAATGAAGAAGAAGATGAGCCAAGAGCTCTATTTAAACAAGATTTCCGCCTCTTGGTATTCGGCGTAGAAATTCAAGAGTAATTAATGAAGCAATTACTCATTTCACTGAAAAAGTGAAGCTAATTAGCTCCGCGTAGGCGAGCATAACGCGAGGTAAACTTGGTATTTTAACTCCGCGTTTAAGGATCCAAAGTATTTCAAAATTTGCTAAGTTCTAAGCCATTTTGAAAACTTTGGAGGGGGTTCTATTGGCAGTGAAAATTTCTAAGTAAATAGAGTTTTCCATAATAGAACGCGGAGCTAACTCCGCAGCCCCGCATTTGGCTATATTAGCCTCTCGTTTGAACGCAATGCGGAGATGTTCAATAGCTCCGCGTTAGTTCCGTATTCTGGTTCTTTAGCTCCGCGTTTTGATGCGATTAGCTCCGCGTGAGCAGATAACCAGAATCTCAAATTGATTGAGATTAAGATTTTGGCTTATCCAAATACCCAAATTAAGTCCAATCAGAACTCTAAATCAAAATATTTAAATCAAAACTAAGATATTTGATTGGAATCCTTGATGGATGTGAATTCTATTTAGATAGAAACTCTTGCATTGACCTGGGGCTATAAATATCTTCTTGGTGAAACCTTAGGGGTCTTCTTTTCGGCATCTGAAATTGTCGTCTTCTTTTCGGCATTCGAAGTTGTCTTCTTCTTTTCGGCAATTGAGATCTTTTCCTCTTGGAGAATTCAAGTTACGCGTGAGAGCCTTGAGTTCATGAAAGACCAGAGAAGATCATCTACAGTCGGCCATCATCTTCAAGGGAGAAGAGCTCGACGTTCGATCGTCCAAATGAGCTGCTTGACAGATCCCATCGCCACAGATCCCACAACATATTGTAAAAGAGAGCGATTGAAATATAAAATCCTCTCGTTTGTTCTCTTTTCATCTTGTTCACTTTCATTATAATCTAAGTTGTATTCAATGGAAGGAAGCAAAACTTTTGCGGCGAACAATGAGCTGACAGCTCACGCAAATTACCTGAGCTGCAGTTCATTTCCAATATCTCCAATAATCTTTTTTAAAAATTTTCTTTTGAATTATGATCTCGATCTCTTAGGGTTCACTCATACCCAATTTCTTGGGTTTTAGTTTTGATTTGCTCCTCCATCAAGTTAACACAAAATTAACGGTTTTCAATGAATAAAACATTTTGTATGCACTTGATGAAAGGGTAAAAGACTCCAAAATTTATGAAATTTAATTCTAAAAAAGTTAAGAAGGTAGAGATAGTAATTATTAAAAAATTGAAGAAAAATCATTGAATGATTATATTTTTGCCGTTAGCTCACATAACTTTTCCTAAACTGGCGGCTCATGTACAGTAATCCCTATATATATGTATATATATATATATATATATATATGATGAACATAATTTGTTGAAAATTCTTTTAAATATAACTCAAAAGTATCAAATCTTATTAATAATGCTATTACTTTAATGATAAGATAAATAATTTTAAAAAATAAATATTAGATTGGGATGTTACAATCTACCCACCTTAAAAAAATTTAATTCAAATAGAAATAAGTATAAAAATATTAATAAAAGAAGATATAATATTAAGAAGAGCTCACAACTTTAATTGTACTCTCTGATTTGAAACGATAAGGATGGAAAGATTAGTCAACTCTCACAAAAATACAAAGGTCTATATCGAGTGAGAAGTTAAAGATGTAATTGAATAAAGCTAATAAAGATATGTGAAATCAAATAGAATATAAGTCAGTATAGTCTAAACCAGAATAGTACATGTCAATGCATCATTGTTCTCACTGACCTGCCTTATTGTCAGTATGAATCATCATTTGTCTCTAGTTCTCTCATGCCTATGCTTTTTGGGAAGTCTTCCGCTGAGTTGCAAGTGGAGAACTCTTCTGAGTTGGCGGCCCCATAGGTTCTTTTTATAGTGACACTTGGAGTCTTTATTTTGTGTAGGTGCTGAAAGTCTTGTCTGTTACTGTTGTACTATTGGTGTTCGAGACATGTCTTCTGCTTCTCTTTGGAAAGGACATGTCCCAATTCGATATTCTGATGATTCACAAATCAAACATAAATTGAGGGCCCGCCTATACTCCTGTCTAACACGTCCTAGCTTGAAACGATAATCACATACCACTGATTGATTCTGTTGAGTAAGCTGGTAATTTTAAGGCATTATAATATCATCCTTAATTGGAGCTCTTACAGCCTGAGTATTTTTTTTAATCCAGTAAGTGTCTTTTTCTTTCTAGTTGCTATCTGCTCTTGGATTATGGTAGCATTTACAAACTGAGTATAAGTTTCAAATTGAGGGGTGGCTATACACTCTTGAATTTCAAAATTCAGCCCATTTTGGAATCTTCGTACCCTATCTGCTTCTTGAGCTGTCAACAATGGAGCAAATCTATTTAGCATAATAAATTCTACTGCATAATCATCTATTGTCTAGTTTCATTGCCTCAAGTGCATAAACTTCTGCTTCAGATCCCATTATGTCGTCTAGGGAAAAAAAATCTCGTATAGAAGCTTTCCTTAAAAACCTCCCATGTTGTCGGCTTATCCAACTGATTCTTCTCGGCCAACCACCATGTGCAAGCAATATTCATGAATTGAATCTTGATTACCTCTATACGGTCTTCATTTTCTACTCGTGCCATACCCAATAGGTTCTCAGTATCCATCAACCACTGTTTTGCTTTCATAGGTTTCTCAGTTCCGTAAAATAGTGATGGGTTCAACTTTCTAATGTCTGACACACTGCCCGTCTTCTATCTCTCAGCCACCAACTTCTATCGCAGGATCTCCGTCTATTGCTGTTGGTTCTCAATAAGTCCCCTAAGCAATTCTATCATGTTGGGATTTTCTATTCGAGAGTGGCACTTGAGGAAATAATACGACGGCTGGTCATTTCTTTGAAAGATGAAGAATTTGGATTAAATTGGGAAATAAAGGATAAACCAAATGATAGGATATAAGGTACCCAAAAAATATGATAAGAAAAGAAATCAAAAGTAACTGCAATATATGCATGTGCATATGTGATAGTAATCCTAAATAGAGAATTTTAGACATATGCCAAAACTGAATCTGGGCTCTGTTACTAACTGTAATTCTATCCATACTTTGGGATGCCGGTATAATGCCCCACTTTTCGTATTGTGGATAGCTGAGACTTTCGGCATCAAATGATAACTCGACAAGTCTCAATAGCATTACAGTCACATTCCAACAAAAATATAAATAGCAAATAACAATAAGCAAATTTTTCTTTTCCAATCAAAGTAATAGTATGTTTCCTTAAATAAATCTGACAAAATGTAACTACGATAAAATTGTCTCTAAATAAATGAAATATCTCAAATAAAACTAGGTGATGTGTCATATTACTTGTTACATTTTTCTAATATGAAAATAATCAACTAAAAAGAGTTCATCACTCCTGATCTACAAGTTTCTTAAAGTATGTCATATCCTACTATGTTTTTGGTAGATCTACCTCTTGATATATGTCTGCATTTGGTCATGCATAAGCAGAATCGTCAGTAAAGCGATTCAGTGATAAATAATAAAAACATAAAAACAATAATGTCTCAATATCATGAACAAGTCATGTGCAAATAAATGGTGAAAAATCTCATGTTTGAACGTTTTATGTGGTAATCATTATTTTTTTTTCTTTTTCAGTTAACGTCTTTTAATTATGATATTTGAAAATTTAGGAAAATATAAATTTGGCTAGTCTAAACGCATCCCCGTCTACCATGAAAAAACGGAATAGTAAATTTGTTTGGAGCATATCCTGATCCTCTCAAAAAGAAAAATAGTAGTAATAGTGATCGGAGCCTATCCCGATCCTTCCAAAATGGAAAATAGTAGCAATAGTGATCGGAGCCTATCCTGATCCCCCCAAAACGGAAAATAGTGGCATAGTTACGTCCAGCCATTAAATTCATATAAACCCTAAATTTTTTCCCAAAACCCTGCATATATCAATTCAGTATTGGTTATTCAAATTTAGTTCAATAGATTGGTAGTCCTTATTAGATTTTAGTATTCAGTAGCAGTAACGATAACATTAAAAGAACAATGTATAACAAAGTAGTTAATAATCCATTTACCAATCATATATAATAGCAATTTGTATTCAGTCAATGTCTTATCCTGTCTCTCGTTTCTCTATGCATTTTCCTTTTTCTCTTTAGCGGTTAAAGTTCCCCTGTGATGGCTTGGTACAACAACAAGCAAAATGAAAGTTTGCAACTCTCTGTTGACAATATCAGTCATAATAATTATTATGGTGATACTTTGAACTTGCTTGCATTTCACACGAACAATTGATATCTGTTCTGTATGAGCTAATAAATTCTTCATCTTAAAAAAAAAAACATTAAAAACTTTGTTCATGAGTCTTGACTCCTTGAGTTTATGAAATTACATTTATTTGAGCATAAGTCTTGAGTGAATTTATTACCAATAACATTAGTTGTACTTTTCTAGTTTCTCAATTCAAAGGAATAAGAACAAGGGTCCCTACTAATTAGCATTTTTTTTAATCTGAGTTTAAACTAAATAGTCTTTAGCTTCCTTCTTCCCCTTCGTTTCAACATTCAACTCTTGTGGGCGCTATTCACATACCCATCAGTACTAAGATTGCACAAGCAGGGGAATTAAAAGCATCATGGAGATTAATGAAAGATATATTAAGTCAACCAGTATACGTGCTAAAGTCATGCATGCACAGAACACAAAAGGAAAAGAAAAAAAAATTATATTGTTATCCAAATAATTACAAAGCATATTTTCGCAGCACTCATCCTACCTATAACAAGAAGCATTTATTTAAGCATGAAGGGTCTTTTTAGAATGTTCTAATTCAACACAAAATGAATGAAGTATTCTAACTGAATTGAAGGAAAGCGAGAGAAAAATAATCTGAACTAAATAAGTGCTACAAGTTTCTAAGACATATCTGCATACGGGGTTGCGTCAGCTATCAATATACATAGTCATAGTTACCATGTTGCTCTGAACTTGAAGGCCCTAATTCGATTCACCCATATTATCTAATAATTGTTCATACACTATCACTTCAAGACATAGCATAAAATCAATGCAACATAGTCAATCCTTTTTCCTAGGATAATATGGCCATAACGTAATTATTCACCCAATTGACGTTGTTATGTAAAATATATCTAGCATACTTAAGTACAACTATCTGATATTTTAATGAATGCTCACAATCTTTTATTTAAACACTGTTGCAATAAAAACTCACCTTAGAGTGAGTTAAAAAACTCACTTTTGCCTGAATTTCCTTCTTTTATTATTTTTTTTCTTTTCCTTTCTTTTTCCTTCCTCATGTACGTTACATCTTTTTTTTTTTTTTCCTGGGTTTGAGAAAGGGAGAGAGAAGATTAAAAATATGGTCAAAAAGAATTTGGTATAGATTCAACCAATTTTTAAATTTTCATCCCATTATATATGAATCATATAAAAATCTTTTTTTTAAGCAAATATTATTTTTAGAAGAAAGTTAAAAGTAAATGCATAATAAAAAAGTGGTTGTTACATCCGGGTGTTACAATTTATTTTCTATAAATTAATTTATATTTGTTCTCCTTAGTCTTTTGAAATGCAATGAGATAAAAATTGACACAAATATTTAAAGGTAAAATAAGCTCTTCGAGTTTATTACAAAGAGAAAAAAAATAATGGCATTTTTCAAATAATTAAATATGAAGACTTTTCAAATTTGCATCCAACAGTGGAGACGTGTTCAATTAACAAAATATCATCTTTTAAGCAGCGGAATGCTGGTATCATTAGAGTGAGCAAAGTTCAGTTAAAATTGAAATAACTGATTTGAAATAACCGATTGAAATCTACATGAATAAGCAAAACTAAACCAAACCAAAATAATTCGGTCGGTTTTCGGTTTCAAGTTTTGAAAATCAAAACCAAACCTAATCAGCCGAATTATTTAAAAATTATATACATATAAATATATTTTAATTATATATTATTTAAAAATTATATATTTATACATTAATGTGTGTATATATATGAGAAAACGAAAAATTCACCGACAGTGAAGAGAGTTCCTTCACCACCATTTAAATGGCCCAATAAAATTATTACATATGGCGCCACTCAATGTAACAAATAAAATAACTTACTTAACTACCTTTTGAGTGACGACATGTGTAATAATTTTATTGGGTTACTTAAGCGACGGTGAAATAACTCCCTTTACTGTCGGTGAATTTCCCGTTTACTCTCTCTCTATATATAAATAGAGAGAGATAGAGAGAACGGGAAATTCACCGACGGTGAAGAGAGTTTCTTCACTGTCGCTTAGGTGGCCCAATACAATTATTATACGTGGCACCACTTAAAATAACAAATAAAAGAGCTCGCTTAATCACTCTTTGAGTGATGTCATGCGTGTAATAATTGTACTGGGTCACCTAAGCAGGGGTGAAAGAACTCACTTAACCACCGGTGAATTTTCCATTTACTCATATATATATATATATATATATATATATGGGATTACTGTAGGTGAGCCGCTAGCTCAGGAAAAGTTACGTGAGCTAGCGGCAAAACTACAATGATCTAAAAAAAAAATTTCAATTTTTTTTAACAATTACTATCTACACCTACTTAACTTTTTTCAGATTAAATTTCATAAATTTTGGAGTTTATTTACCCTTTCATCAAGTGCATACAAAATGTTTTATTCATTGAAAACCGTTAATTTTGTGTTAACTTGATGGAGTACCAAATCAAAACTAAAATTCAAGAAATTGAGTATGAGTGAACCCTAGGGGGTCGAGATCATAACCCAAAAGAAAATTTTTAAAAAAGATTATTAGAGATAGTGGAAATGAACTGCAGCTCAGGTAACTTGTGTAAACTGTCAGCTCATTTCCATCTCTCTCTCTCTCTCTCTCTCTCTATATATATATATATATATATATATATATATATATATATATATATATATATATATATATATATATATATATATTGTAGATAATAAATTCAATATAAATTGGATAACTTGAAGAGATATGATTACTAGAATAATTAAAATTATAATTTCTAAACAATTTTTGTTCAAAATTCGGTACTAACCAAAACGAACCGAATTAGTTCGGTTTGATTTTAATTCTCATTCTTAATTGATTCGGTTCGATTTTGTCAAAATTGACAAAAAACCAACCGAAACTAACTGATGCTCACCCGTGGTTACCATAATTGTGTTGTCTCTGTTCTCTAAATATCTAGTTATGCCTTTATTTTATTGCAAAAGGATAATCCAAACTAAAAAAATAAAAATAAAAAGAAATTCCAAAACCAACAGTAAAGGAACAGCCAAGTAACCGACCGGTACTGAGAGAAATAGTCCTAGAAATAGAAAAATAAAAGAAAAAATAATTTAGTTATGTATCGTTAACCTTAATTATACTAAAATTACGCTTTTCATGGAGAATAAAATTTGTGTGTGCAATTTAGTTTGGGAAAATTAATTAAAAAAATAATATAATTCATCTTTAATAGTTTTCTCTATTACAGAAACAATTTATTTGACGACCACTGCTCTATGCAATTGCAATGCATATATATATATATATATATATATATATATATATATATATATATATATATATATATATATATATATATATATATATATATATATATATATATATATATATATATATATAAATGAGGAAACAGGAAATACACCGGCGGTAAAGAGAGTTACTTTACCGCCACTTAGATGGTCCAATAAAATTATTATATGTAGCGTCATTCAAGGTAACAAATACATAAATTCGCTTAACAGCCCTTTGAGTGGTACCACATGTAATAATTTTAGTGGGCCACCTAGGCGGTGGTGAAGGAACTCTTTTCACCGTCAGTGAATTTCCCGTTTACTATATATATATATATATAGAGAGAGAGAGAGAAGTGAAAATGAGCTGACAGCTCACGCAAGTTATCTGAGCTGCAGTTCATTTCCACTATCTCCAATAAATTTTTTTTAAAATTTTTTTTTTTGGATTATAATCTCGAACCCCGTCGGGTTCACTCATACCCAATTTCTTGAATTTTAATTTTGATTTGGTCCTCTCTCAAGTTAATACAAAATTAACGGTTTGCAATGAATAAAACATTTTATATGCATTCGATGAAAGGATAAATGAACTCCAAAATTTATGAAATTTAATCTAAAAGAAGTTAAGAAAGTAGAGATTGTAATTAAAAAAAAAAATTGAAGAAAAATCATTGGATCATTATTGTTTTGCCGCTAGCTCACGTAACTTTTCCTGAGCTGGCGGCTCACCTACAGTAATCATATATATATATATATATATATATATATATATATATATATATATATATATATATATATATATATATATATATATATATATATATATATATATATATATATATATATATATATATATATATATATATATATATATATATTTGTTTAGCACCAATCAATCGCAGATTCAGTCGTAGGCTTTGATGTTGGTTTTTGAGCAACCACCAACAATCTGTGTTCAATTAGGGGCCTGTTTGGTTGCAGGATGCAACTCTTAAATTGGGTTGTAAGTCATAAAGTGGGCTGCAAGTTGGTTTTTTTATTATTTGTTTGTAATTATAAAATTTTACAATTATAATTACAATCTACGGAATTATAGAAATTATAATTATGGAAAAAAAAAATGTGTACAATAACTTAAATCTCTCATTTGCAATCGATAATTATATTGTTGATAAATATGTTACATTTCATAATTCTTAAAAATTAAAAAAAATTAAAATTTAAAAATTTTTGTAACTCTAATTTATACTTACAACTCCCAGTCCAAATACAATAACACAAGTTGCAACAATCGTTTCACTTGCAGTAATTACAACTTGTAAGTATACAAAGAGACCCTAGATGTCTCGCCAATTTGCTTACCACAATTTGCCAAAAAAAAAAGTAATATTTAAAAATCAAAATAAGTAAAGTTAACCAAATACACACCTAGTTTGTACTTAGCAATTTGCCTATATTTGAAATAATTTAGTTTTATCTCCATGGGGGACTCTATGCCCCCAAGATTATTCCAAATATGGCACGTAAGTTTAATGAACCCCAGGCCTTTTCAGCATTGGACTGACCCCTACGTTCTTTTAGCATTTCAAATATGACAATAAACCTCCTAAAATCTTGCAAATAACTGCTTTCCATAATTTTATTTTTACATAATTGCCCTACAGGCTGCCCTATAGTCCTCAGTCAGCAGAGTGCATTAGCCGACTCTTTACTTGCACAGTAAGTCATTTTACTATTTATTACTCCAACAAATAAAAACAAAAAAAAATAAAATAAAAATAATTTGATTTCTTTTTAGAAAAGCTCAAATCAGCAAAATTCCTTTTACCTGCTCCGTTAATTATTTTGTCTCACATCCCAAATGTAGTAAATAAAAATTCAAAATAAAATCATTCGTACCAGCCGTTTATCCTCCAGAATGCTGCATGCCCTGCGGTGAGATAAGACAAAACGCCTGCTCTGTAGAAGCCAGCCGTACACGTGTCAGTCATCCGACAGGCCTCAACACGTACATACATACATACACAGCAAAGCAAAGCCAAGCAAATTAAGCGTGCAGCCTTTCTTTCATTTTTCATCCATCGACCAACAACGATGGAGGAGGGAGAGAGCTCGAAGAGAATCAAGAAGGAGGGAGGAGAAGGAGGAGGAGGTCACGTGCAGTGGAGGTGGTGGGAGGAGATGAGCCCGGAGGTTCTCGCATTGATATTCGCGCGGCTGCCGTCGCAGGACTTCCTGCTGCGGACGGTGCCGTTCGTGTGCAGGGCGTGGAGGTACGTGGTGTCGGGGCCCTACTGCTGGGCCCACATCGACATCGAGCAGTGGTGCCGCCGCGTCTCCTCCGGTGATGCCGTCGACGCTGCAGTCACTGACCTGGTCAGGAGGAGTGCCGGGTCCATGAGGACGCTCTGCGCTTACAAACTTGGCGACCACGGATTCGACGTCGCCCTCTCTTCGTATGCTTTCTTTTGTTGCATTAATTTTTTTTTTTTTAATTTGGTTTATTGCTTATCTTAGCCATTATGTTCTTTTTAATTTTGTATATTTATAAAAAATAGATGAGGCTTCTTTTTCGCAACTCTTTCAATATGGTATTTTTTTTTTTTTTTTGGTAATACAAAATGACAGTCCATAACTCCAGAGGCTGCTCTGCTCTGTCCGTACTGTGATCGTTTTGATTTCCATGTTTATTGTTTTAGTTAATACTTTAATTAAAGTATGCAGATTTATTAACCCTCTGCCTTTTTGCCTCCCCATTGTTTATGTTTATTTTTTTTTAACTGATTTTGATTTTCTTTTAATATCTATTGCAACACATCTTATTTATTTCGTGACTTTGATTTGGGAAAAATATATGAAGAAGTTTCTTTTTGTTCCTTTGTTCGTTGTTTTATTTATGAAATTTTATATTCTAGGGTTTTGATAACACCAAAACCCTTCCTTCGATGGGCAGCCAGGAAAAATCCTGTATTTTGTTTGTACAGAGATCATTATTGGAAATTTTAGTTTAATACTAGTTCATGCATGCCTATTATTTTCTTTTTCCTCTTTGGATTTTTTTTTATTTTATTACATTGCATCTCATGCCCAGTTCTTTTAGCATTTCTATTTTTTTTTAATAATATTATCATACTATTCCTCTAAATTGTTCCGGGTGGTAAATTTTCCGGTCTTCAATCTTGTTTTATACTACTTCATTAAATAACCCTTTATGTTATTTAATCTAATTTTTTAATTCTAATTCCACCGTTATTTGTACTAAATACATATATTTATCTTGTTTGCATGTGTGAGCTTCTTTTTTTGGTTCCCCCCACCTTTGTTGATACACTTTTATGTTTAGCTTTGAAAGTTTTCCATTCCAATTCTTATGTTTGTTTCCTTCATTTGCCTATCATATTCATGTGATCTTTTCTCTCTTTGCTATTACTTCAACAATCATTTTATTTTTTTATATTCTCCAAGTGATAATTTTTTGAACGATATCTTTGTCCCTCTTATAAGAGTACAAAATAATTTTCCTTCATCATCATTGCTATAAATTCGGAGCTTTGGTGAGCTTTGGTGAAGTTGCAGGATTCTAATTTATCATAGAAATATAGGTTTAACTACCAAAAGGCATTTATATAATTGCCGATTTTAAATAAATTGAATATTGCTACGTAAAGCCTCCTTTTCGGCACAAACAGGGCGTGCATAAGAGTTCAAAACAAATGTTGTAGAGGTTCTAGCATAAGTAAATTGATCCTAGTTGTCATTTGGTAATTAGAGTCATTCTTTGAAACATAGTCTAGAGCAATTTTACATTTCACATTTTGTATAAATGCACTAAATTGTGATTTTATAAATTGAATAGAGTAGTTAGACTAAGAAAGTTACATGGTGTTAGTTTCCTGTTGGTCCAAGTCAGGAATATTTCTTTTTCCTGCTGTAAACATAATCTTTTTGGTTACTGCGATCTGTAAAAATGTATGTGTTTAAGATCGAACAGTGTATTATTCTTGATGGTTAACAACCTTGTTAGGGAATTATCATTTTTTTCATACTGTTTCTTTGACAATTTTTTATTGCATTACTCTTTGAATTAGTTGCTTTAAGGTTTAATTTTCCTCCGCTTAGTTTTCAATGGTCTACGTTTAGGCTTTGAATTGTTCTTTTGCATGTAAACCTGTGCTGTCATTGTGCAGTGCAAAGCTCCTGAACGTCCTGAAAATACCGTTGAGCGAGGTAACCAATAAGATGGTGGTGAAAAATGCTGGAGCTCTTCAGTTTTTAACCGTACTGGACATTAGCTACTGCCTTAAGATCACGTGCGAAGGGATGCAGGTTATTGGGAAGACCTGCAAACTTTTGGCTGAGCTGAGACGGAACATGCCGCCCCCTCAGCCGGAGTTGAGCAATCAGGACAATGGCTCTGCTTCGGAAGTCGATGAATCAGAGGCCATGGCAGTGGCAAACACCATGCCCTCGGTTAGACACCTTGAGCTTGCCTATGGCCGATTCAGCGACCTTGGACTAGATGCCATCCTCACCAAGTGCACGTCTCTCTGCATTCTTGACATCCGTGGTTGCTGGAACGTGAAGCTCGGAGGACACCTTGAAGGCAGGTGTGATGTGCTCCCGTCTTTCAAGGATCCATGGTTCGATCAATTTGACTACGATGTTCCTTCAGGTGACGAAGCTGAGAACGTCAATGGACTGGATGTGGATGAAGATCAGGCTCTCGCTGCTGCAATTGCAGCTGCAGATGGGAATGATATTCATGCTGCTGCTGCTGCCGCTGCCGATGATGGTGGTGGTGAGGGCGGCCCGGTGGATGTGGTGGTAATTTCTGATGATGAAGATGCTGGCATTTTTTATTCGGAGGATGATTGGGCAGTTGATTCTGATGATTCATGGTGGAAGTCGGGCTGACTTTGGACTTGCTACTGCACAATCGGACCACCTGGATTTGATCTCTGCATAAATTTTGGGTTCTTTAGTATATATCATATCATATCATACCAGGCATCGGGCTTCTCTTTTTGTAGTTACGTCAGTACTGTTAATTTGCTGATACAAGGCCGATGCTTAATTATAGGTTTATGTTGATGACCGCGTGGGAAAATGTCAATCGAATTAAGCTTTTTGTATGCTCTTCGATCGGCGTTTCTAGATTCTCGGTAAAATGAACTTTTAATATCTAGTGCATGTACTAAAAATCTGATGCCCTGATTTTATCTCTGCCTTTTCAAGTTTGCATCTCATAAGCGTGCGTTTTTCTATTTGCATATTTCTCAGAAAATGGATACTTGCTTGTTCATCACTTACGACTTGCCTGTCACATCTCTTTTAGTTCCATAGCAGACTTGGGGGATAATAGAATTCAGAGGTTTTTATAAATAGGTCTCTTAATTTTTTAAAAATTGAATATCCATTTCTTAAAAATTTTATATTTTAATATTATTCCTTCAAAACATATCGATTCCACCATTTTAATCTGGTGGTTATCGATTCCGTTAAAATTAACAATATTTTAATATATTAGTAAAATAAGCTAAATACCTTTAAAAAAAAAAAAAAAAAAACTCATTTATCCCCAAATCAACCCATGAAAGTCCACCCAAATCCAAGATCAATCCCCAACCCATTTCCCTAAACTCGTCGAGATTGCCGCTGGCGGCCGAAAAATCGAATCTTGCGGCGACATGGGCCATGACCTCCCTCAAGCCTGACTGTCGTCGGCCAGATCCCGCCGATAAATGCCCTCGATATCCTCTGCGAGACCGTCCACATCCTCCGTGCCTTCCCCTCCTCCTTCATGACCATCCTCGCCGTCCTCATCTGCCCCGTCTTCACCACCCTCCTCTCCAACGAGCTCATCGACCTCGCCGCCCTCTCCCGCCACCTCACCCTGTTGGCTACGATCAGCAGCCTCCCATTGACGCATTTCCTCAAACAGGTGTGCCACCATTTGGCCGGCACCCTCCTCATCCCCGCATTCTGCTTCTCTTTGATGCTGACGTTCCTTCTCGCCGCTTGCTCCTCCGTCGCCTACTCCGTCACCTACACCTACGCCAACAAGAGGATTCTTGCCTCGAAGTTCTTTGCCCTCGTCCGCCCCATCTGGCACAGGCTCATCCTCACCTACCTCTGGGTTTGTGCCGCCATTTGCGGCTGCTTTGGCTTGTTTCTTATCATCCTTATATTGGTTTGCAACTCGCTGGCTATACTCGGGTACACTGCGCCCGACATTGCCCGTGGTGCTGGCTTGTGCTCATCCTCTTGACTTGAACTAGTTTAATAATCAATCTGTGTATGAACACTGAAGCAATTAATCCGTGGTTCTTTTTGGCATTTTTTTTTTTTTTTTTCATGGAAATGCAAAGATCTGGAAATATTGGTACTTCGTTCTTATCGAAGGAGTTTGATGCTGAGGAAATGAGATACGAGTTTAGGTTCATATTATAACCACAAGGGTACTCCATATTACAATCACAAACGTTGAATTTTGATTAAAATCATGACAATTACATAAAGAAAAATACTACATGATAAGATTGCATCTCCAAAGTCCACTGGTTTTGATTACTTGATGTATTTTTATCTTACATTTAAACCTGAACAACCCCATAAGCTGATTCCGGAGTCAAATAGCTGAAGAAATGACAATTGGGCTGCAGCAAACTTGATGCCACCTGAAATAAAATCGAGTGGGGACAATGAATAAAAATCTGTAAGGCGTACTGACAAGCAAAGCATACCACAAAACTAGAAAGCATTTACGAGATGATTACTTGATGTAATAATATTAGGACAAAGAGCTAGAAGAAGTCTAGACAGAGTTTGAGGGAACACATTGCATATCATTCCAATGCCACTATCGCTAATGCTTGACCTGGATCAGGAAATAAATACAACATTAGAACACAGAACATCCAGGATGAGGTGAAGGTCAGGGGCAGAAACTGAAGTCTTTCGATATAGTTCAAGCATTCTTAAGAGCCATAAGAATGCATACCCACTAAAATCAAGCAACTCTAAACTTGAATAGCATGAAACTATATATATATATATATATAGCAGCCACAGATGAATCCGTGATTTTTGAACCAAGAACCAGTGACAGCAATCGCAGACCCCTGGAAAAATCAGTAGAAATCATCACTAACAGATTGTAAAATGAAATATAGAATCAGTAAGTATATATGCAGCTGAGTATAAAGCTGATTTCTGATTCAAATTCAGATCAGTTATTTGTAATTCCAACCACCTAATTGGTCCGTACTATCAAAAAACTGATCAGATTAAGTTTGTACTATTACATACCTCAGGTTTGCTCCTGCCAGCTGGGCAAGAACAGCTTCATTGCATAGTCGAACTGAAGCAACGTGAATATTTCTTAAGCGTGGACAAGTGCGGCCAAGACAATCCATCCATCATGGCAACAAGATATGTGGAATCATTTTCTTGTCATGTAAAATCGAAAGAAACCTCCTTAAGATTAGGACAGTTAATGACCTAGAGAAAAACATGAAGAAGAAAAAGAGATGAAAGAACAATTAATGCTCAAACACGATGAAAGGTGCTCGCTAGCTGGAATTAATGGATAACAAAACAAACAAATGAAAGGTGCTCACTTGTCTTAGAAATGGAACAAAGATCAGCCCTCATTAGTCCCATATAATCCTATGGATTATCACTGATGAAGACACCTGACCGCAACACACCTACGGTAGCCAACAGAGTATCAAAACTCATCACACAACTACAGCAACTAAGCCTTTTTATCCGTACTTGGGGCATAGGCTGTCAGAACTCATAACACGTCTCACATAAATACTTCGGGCGCAGCTGTAGGTGGCGATTCCCGTCTCCTCCTCTTTTTTTTTTAAAGGGTTCTTGAGAGAAGAAGCTGTGAAAGAGAGGGAAAGAATGGAGAGGGGAAACCAACAAGAAGAGGAAGAGGGGAGGAGGAGGAGGAGGGAAAGAGAGATGGAAGGGAAAACTACGGAGTTTTCCCTTCCTTCCTTGCGGGAATTTCGGATCAAAAAATTAAATTGGCTAATGAAAGTGATCTGAGAACTAAAGTGAAGTAACGTATAAGTTCTAGAGAATTAAAATCACTAGAATGTTTAAAGATGTAAGGGACGGACATGTAAAAACCACTAGAATGTTTCATGGGAAGTTACCAAAGGAGCACACCACTTTTCCTAGTGAGCCCACTTTATGGTGTAATTTTGGTCCGGACTTTCGGTCCGAATAATTATAAAGTAAGCTCACTAGGGAAAAAAGGTATGCTCCTTTGGAAACTCCCGTTTTCTGTTGTTTATTTTTCAGTTACACAGTCTCGTATTCAAAGTTGTCTTTGCTTTTTAGTTCAGGGTGTATATATTTACTTTAGCCACATTGGATGATTCTGTATCCCACCGTATCGGTGTGATATGGCAAGGTATTTCTTATGTGGATCTTGTTAGTTCTGCTTTATCGAGGCAGATGTGGTTATAAACTCTGCTTTTCTTTAAAAAATAAAAATTTTGAGCGCGTTTTGCATGGGCACCCATGTACTTTGTTTTTGTTTTAAATATATAATTTAGTATATTTTAATTTTTCTCAAACCTTCCCCTCCTCAATCCTCAATTTTTATGTTGCCGCCTCCTTAAATTTTTTATTTTCAATTATAAAAATCGTGATTATAATAGATGAATCGCTCAATAATTCAGTGAAAATAATATCTCATTTTTTAAGAATGAATAAAATATTTTTTTATTTTAAAATCAATGACAAAAATATCTAAAGATGATAATTGCATTCTATTGTTTTAAATTTGCATAGAAATTATAAAATAGAAATATCTATGTTAGTAGTATATTACCATAAATTTGCATGTAAGTTATACAACATAAATATAAACATGATAATTTTTTAAGTTGGCGGGCTCCGTTTCCGCACTCTCGATAGGGGGCGCTTTGTCTACTGCATCCCCAACAAGCTGTTCGGATAGTTAGACCCTCGAAAAACTCTATCGCTCCTGGTTCGAATGTCTGAATTCGCCCCTGGTGTTTTGCATACTTCTAATTTGCATAAAATCTCTTCCTTTTTATTCTGGTTACTTATCTTCTTTTTTTCATTTTAAATTTAATTTTGCCTTCTATCTTGTATATTCTAATCAAGAAGGGAAAATGGTTCTACATGTTAGAATGTAAAATAAGCTTTTTATGCAGACGTAGATAATGGCAACATTCGAACTCTGCTGTTCATTTCAATTTGTTAAAATACTAAATAATTTTCCTTAACCCTCACCACAACTTTAAAATTTTGGTGCAGTGGAATAGTTTTTCAACATGGTATTAGAGCAATCCAGATTCAATTCCTGCCAGACGCACATTTAATTACGGATTAAAAAAAATTATACTGCTACATAAATCCCAGTTTTCTGCCCATAAAATGAGTCTTCAACCTGCGGGGACGTGTTAAAATACTAAATAATTTTCCTCAACTCTCAATTTCAACACAATTCTGCATTCATTTGTTCTTGGCTATTTTATGGATCATGTTGAGAAGGTTTTAAGGAAATGTTGGATCTTTGATCTGCTTTTGGTTTGAGCTCAGATCCCCTGAAAAATTGTATCTTGGTCTTAGTGTAACCTAATTGATTAAAATAACTATTGGTTAATAGAATTAACTCCCAATGTTATGTATAATTTAGTTAAATTTTGAATGGACTTTTTCTCTTTATTGAAGTTTCATTTTTGAATTAGCACTGATTGAAGCTTTTATTACACTTGCAGATTATTCAATTATCAAATCCAAAAACTACTAAAGAATTATGGTTTAAGGAACCATCTTTGTGTGTGCATTGAGATATAAATGAGGATATGAGAAATTGATGCAAAATTTTAAGTACTATATTGATGTGTATCATTAATTAGCTGGTATTACATTCCTAATTCATGCCACTAAAAGATGGAATTGCCATAATGGCATGAAGGTCAGTTGGTGGATTGAGAACCAATCTTATCGATGTATAGGTTGTTTTCATTTTTTGTTTGTCCTTGTTCTTATTTGTATGAGTATCCCACATTAATAAAACTGTCCTCCGTATTTCATTAATAAGATATAATAAAACTACTAGTTCATATTACATATATTCCTCCCTTGTATGGAAAGCTAATATGTAAAGTTAAGTCTAGTAATCTAACTATTACAAAGTATTACATATCAAATGACTTCCCAATACAGGCCTTTTCTTTGTTACTCTTTACTATCTTCTTTGTAGACGCCTCCTATTGGCTTATAGACTTCTGTTTGGCTATATATGTTCTTCCTCCTCTTCCTCCATGTATAGCTCTAGCCTTCTCCTTGTATCTCAGTGCCCCTCCATCCCTGTTGCATTATCCTGTGCAGGGGAGATCAAACTTGTCGATAAGAGTATATAATGGTGAATTTTTATGGCCACAGAGAATGCATTGCTATTTTTATCATTAAAAATTCTTTCATTTCTTTCTAACTATATGTACCATATGCATGCTCCAATTCTTATTTTTTGTTGTTCATATTTTTTAACCATTTTATTTTTCATCACATATTTCCTCCATATTGTTATATTTTCGTATTTTATAGGCTCCCAAGTTATGTGTTATTTCCCATATCTTTATAGCATATGTATGTTTCTGTCGTTTGCAATATTAGCAGAGAATGTAGCCTTTGCGTAAACAAAACAAAAGAGATTTTATTTGGATTTAGGAATTGCAACACTCGAGATATTTTTTTACTAATCACGAGGATTACAGTCAAGATTTCTAGGGAGTGTGATGATGGATCAGAACGACTATTTTTACTTCCATTGACTATCCGATAAAGGATCTTTGTTGAACTGGAACTCTCTCTGCATGATCTTTAGGAATTAATTTTCTGATCTTCTTTTATCAACATACTCAGAGTGGTTTATAACTTGAGCGGTTGTAACCGTCCCTTGATTTGTAGAAGATCATGGTGGCACTGCATCATGATCTGATCTGAGAGATCATGGTAGAACTGCATTATGATTTAATCAGTTTGAATAATCACCCGCCAATGAGAATGAGATGTTTTCATTGGTAGAGCTGACTCTTTTAGTTGGCAAGATCAACATTTCTTTTTTGGCGAAGTTGATTTTAGTCAATTGTCATTACTTTTGGGTATTTATTCTTTGGTCCGACGATGATGAAATGTATTCACTGATGAGATAGACTTTGTCTCTTGAAACTTCAAAAGTCCTTGGACTGGTCCCAGTTGACGAGGAATTTTGCTTCATTTGAAGAAGTTAGGATTTCTCGGTTTGGTAAAGTTCATATGGCAAGTGTAAGATCTTTTGTATGGTGAGAGTTGTCATTAATCTAACTTGTACCTTTAAAAATTCAGCACGATGATGTATCACTCTTCTTCGATTGGTCTTAATTAACGGTAAGCAAATTTTTACCTCCTATAAAACCTCCTTCAAAGTTTCCGAAAGGTATGAAATTTGTTACCTTTCGGAATACTTTGAATCATATATCTTCCGACTCTTGCGGAATTTTGGTTGGGATTTTAATTTTAAATTTCTATTTTAGTGGGCCTCCTCTCTTCTGTGAGCCTCCAATTACTATCGTCGGTTTAAGAAGAAGCACTCTAATCCACTGTTCCTCTTTTGACAGGAAATGATAGTCATCACATCCTCTAAAATGCTTTTTCGCGTTTAAGCAATCATCTTGCCTGCCATGTGAGATGATTACGCTTCAAGCTTTATCCAAAGAGTATATGAACTATAGGCGATGACTCTGGTTTCTCTTTATTTTGAGTTGGAATTTCTTTGCCATTCGATTTTTTGAGTTTTTTTGAGAATTTGAAAGTTTTGGTCCTCTGTTTCTATGGCCCCAAAAGGAATTCTCAAGGGCAAGAAAGATGCTAGTAGCTAGCAAGTTGAGGGCAGTATGCAGATGGTAACAATTCCTACACCTTCTGCTAGTAAGATTTTTCTTCCTTTCGTTTATACCAATTTCTTGGATCAACTTTGATCGGAAACGTCTTAGAACCAATTTTGCTATACGATACTTTGATCTAACAGTGGCTATTCAATTTTGAAGCCATTGTTAAGATTTTTCATTCCTATTTTCTTGGCGATGATAGCACTGTGGCTAATGGGGGATATTTTTTTTTTCATTTCTTGCCATCATTGCTAATTGTTTCTTTTGCAGTCTGCCAAACTGGGATAGCTTTTTCAGTGCAGTGGTCTGTTGGGGCATCTGCCAGCTCAAGCGACAATGTTGAATTGTAGTTTTAAGGAGATATATCTTTGCATAGGGATCTTGAGAACTCGAATAGGATCAACTTGATTCGACAAGGTGATCCCATGACTATCTGTCAAATTTTTACCAACGTTAAGTTTTCTGGTTCTGACGGAAGGAGACTGTATTGTCACCATTTTATCTTTAATGATGCAGTTAACCTAGAGAATACTTAGGACATTGAGCCGACTTCTTGGTATTATCATCAGGAAGGCATAGTATATGCTCTTCCTCTTTTGGAGCATCATCATTATCTGTTATATCTCAGGACTTGCATAGAGGATCAGTTGATGAAATGGGATCTTATACTGAGGCAAGATTTCCTCCCGGTTGGGCAATCACCAAAGAGGGACACAATTTTATTCAGAGTGGTCTCTTAACCAAAATGATGGGTTTACTTCTACGAGTAACTATTTGAGATATATTGGTGACCGAGGAACCGATAATGGTTAGAAGTTTCAAGAATGAACTAACTAGATCATAGAGTAATTGCCTAGCCGAGCATTTCCACACACCAGATTGGATTAACCCTAGTAAAACTGATTGGTGGGCACATCTGACTAGCTTTATTTTGGATAAGTATATGACCAAATTGCACGAATTTGGTTTGTACCGAGCCATACAAGCTACTCAATATGGAATCAGTAACAACCCTGTCCAATTCTTTACCTTACTGGAGATGTATGCTGCATCTTCTGACACTTTCTTCACACCCAACTATGAGCTTGGTATCGGGCTCTATGAAATGTGGATTGTATTAGGATTACCGATGGGGGACTAGACTTATGAAGCGTACTTCCCGATGCTGCAAGTACTAAGCATGCTTAAAGTCCAGAACGCTTCAGTGTACATGATATTGTGGGACTTGGTCTGCCATTTTCATATTGGTGTTGATGTAACTGGATCGAAAGGGGCTTCTGTCTGACATAAGAAATGGGAAGAATATTTCTTTGCTAACCTTAATGGACAGAAGTCGATTGCTGTCAATAGTGCACTCGCGGTCAAGGAGTTGAAAAAGTGGTTGGAGCAATTTAAAGTTCTTGAGAGAGTGTTGGATGAAGAAGAATTAGTGACTAACATTGGGCCAGCATTGATTTGACACCTAGCGTGATTTTAACCAGTTACTTGGTTTTATGATTGAAGAGATGCATAGTTCATTCTGCACCCCTCATTTTGAAGGATCTCTATCCTACTGTTTTGCTAGCTAGTGGGTGATCTTTGGACCTACTCCTAGCCATGGTCTGTAGGATCTATGGGGGATTGAGGGATTTCTGTTAGTATTTTATCGAAGGGCATAAGGCAAGCCCTAGAGTCGAAATGTCATATGCCTACTTGATGGCATGATTTGCAACCCACTATGAAGGGTTGATGACTGGCAGAGCCGATGCTAACAAGGTGCACCTTCTCACTCATTGTCCATTTGAAGGTAGGCATTGGAAACACCAATATATAGTGAAAGCAAGGAAGGCTGTGGAGCATTATAGCGTCTATAAGTTCTTCCAGTTCTTTTTTGACATGAGCAGAGTTGACCTTGTGGGTGTCTTTCGTGACATGGGTTCATTGCCTATTGGAATATTTTGGTGGCTGTAATATAACTGTCCCTCGCATTTGGTGTACCGTAGTGGCAGTGTTTGTAAACTAGCACTGTACTTTCTGAGTCGGTTTGCTAGACAATATGGCTATAACTATTTTTACATGGGTAATCTTTATAGGCCTTTATCGCACGATGACAGCTTGTTCGATGGTGCTAGGGCTTGGGAAGCACTTTATTATGGCTTCTACTGGTACCATTTTTCGAATGCCAATCGAGGATCCTTTGCTATAGACAACTTTGGTATTATGCTGGTGGTACAGTGAAAGTAATACCACAGAGTCAAAGTATGATCTTTATTATGTTGGGTTGCTTCGCATCCCCAAGCGTTATGCCAAAGCATGACTAAACCCAAAGCCTCTTAGATCATGGGGTTGAAGGAATATTTGGAGAATCTACCCTACCTTAGGCCGCCAGAAGAAATCTCTTCCAGTGAGGGTGAAGAGCATGAAGAAGGACTGAATGATGAGGCTACCGTCACCATGGCTCAACTTGTAGGGAAAGGTGAGAGTGATGCATTAGAAGAAGATTCCAATGAAACCCCCCTTAGTGTGCCTTGCCACTCGAAAGAGAAAGGTGAGGGTTGATGATTTGGGTGATCAAGTTCCTTCAACTGCCACTGCTAGAGATGTACCCCCAACCTCCACCGGCGATGTGTCCCAGGCTATCGGTAATGTTGGTATTGCTTTGCTACCCTCGGTTCAATGTTTACCTCAAGCTTCGATGGCTATGACTATTGTTGTTTCACCACCACCACGACTAAAGAAAATGTTTACCTCAAGCTTCGATGGCTATGACTATTGTTGTTTCACCACCACCACGACTAAAGAAAAAGCGAGTGACTCATGCATTAGGCCAAGCCCTTCAATTGCCTTCCATTTCAGCCACAATTGTGGCATCAAATAGGATTCCCGAACCCACTTAGTCGAGTATGGACAAAGCTTTGGAGGAAGCACGCAAGCTAATGTTGCCGCAAGGGAGAAGGTGGTAGCTCTCCTAAATTCCAACTTTGGATCCCTTGCCTTTTTCTCCTAATTCTTCCAATTCTCAAGTTGCCAGACTTTTTTTTATCTTTACCTAACAAACTGCTGCTGATGTGAGTAAAGACACATCCGTGGTGCAGGGGATGCAGGTCAGGCTGCAAGCAGAGAACATTTGCAACCTTCTTTAGATGCTCCTCCTGTCTCTCATGATGTAGATATCGTGCAAGCTCATAGTCCTTCACAGGAATTTTCAGGGCCCAGTGAAGATACTAGGGAGCCTATGCACCATGATGAAGGTGACTCAAGAAGGGAGGACACGACAGCATTGGCTTCCATCATTGACAAAGGAAAGACCATCCTAATTGAGGATAATGATAGTGATAGCGACGACCAGGTTGCTCCTACAGATGTTCCAGCAGATGCGGGTGATGTGCTTGCTTTAGAGCCCACTGACATATACATAGCAACTAAGGCTTCAGGTATTGATTATTTGTGGCCTTTACTTTTATTACTTCGTCGGCCATGTATGCAATGTACATGTGTTTCTCACGTTTGCAGCTGCTATCCGCAAATTTTACCTTTGCTGCATGTAGATTTTATGAAGCTTCGTGCTTCATTAGACTTTGTACCATTACATATTCTACTCCTTGCATGCATGGTGTGTATTACTACCCTTTAGTTAGCCTTAGATCTAGATAGTCTACACTTTGGTTAACTTCACCTGAGCATTTACTTGACTTGATTTGGTGGTAAAAGAGGTTTGGTGTTGAACTTAGATTTGTTTTGTATTTTGATATCATGTTGGCCAGAGGTTTGGTGTTGAACTTGTGATTTGACATCATGGACTAGAGCTTTGGTGTCTTGGTCTTTGTAGGATTTGTCTGATAGAGGTATGTTGGATAACTTGTTGTCAGATTACTTGTTACTTGATATATGTTTCATATTTGGTAACTATTTTGATCCATTATGAGGTTTATAAGTTTCCTTATGATCCGATAGGCGAGGTCTAAAAAGGTTCACTATTGGATATAATAGGCTTAGCCAACTTGGGTCATTTTAAATGTTTCTTGTTAACTTATAGATTGACCTGGGCCTTTTTTAGAGGCTTACTATTGAACTTGATAGGCTGGTTGGAGTTTTAGGATTTTCAGAGGTTTGATCAAGTTGATATAACTTGATCAGTTTAAGAAGTTTTGGAAGTTACCTTGCCAGTTATAGTTGCAATTTGGTTTTTGGCAAAGACAAGGAGGACTCGTGCTGACTTATCTCTTCCCTCCTCTTTATTTAGATACTCAAGAATCTAATCGGCTACTGTCTTTTCAAGATCCAAAGCATTAGGCATCACTTCATTCTTCAGGGCGAGCATTGCATTAAAATTCTACCTTGGAAATGACTTGGTAATAATGGCATCCCTTCATTGATCGCGTTCGAGATATCCGACATCATTGCTTCTAGATTTCCTCTCAATGGGTATAAATACTCCTGAGGGGATCTGGGTACTTTCAGTCTCGAGCTTTTCTTTGTCTTCTAGCTTTAGATTTTCTTGCTACTTTGGACGAAGAACTTTGGCTAGCCTCGTCTTCTCTGCAAATGAGTGGTTCCATAATTAAGGACCCTCTAGTTGATGATGAGGGGGATGAAACCTTCACTTCTGAATAATGCTCTACAGTTCAGGAGCCTCATACGCGCAGTTGGAATCGAGAATCTTCTCCTCCCCCTTCTTTTCCTTTTTTTAGATATTCTTTTTTCTTCTTCTTTTTTTCACGTTTCTTTTTGACTTTGGTGCACCTTTGATGCTACAGTGCAAGTCCAGGCTTCAAATTGTTAGGAAGTCATGAGTTCCGATCTAACATGCAGAGTAGCCAATGATGCTTTGTTGACGAGGCAGGATAGAGGAATCATCTTCGGAACTTCTGTTCTCATCCAAGGAAGCAACATCAGTTGGTAGTCGCGACCTTCTCCCTAACAAATCCTCTAGCTCCATTGCTCTATCGACCTTCAAAGGCTATGGCATCCTTCTAGATGGTCTCGCCTCTGATGTTATCCTATCCATTAATAGTAGGCAGACATTTTGAAGTGTATGCTGTTCGCAGCAAAAGTTTGTTGCTTTCCTTCCATTGAATACAACTTAGATTACAACGAAAGAGAACAAGATTAAAAGAACAAACGAGAGGATTTTATATGTCAATCTCTCTCTTTTACAATATAAATGTGGGATCTGTGGCGATAGGATCTATAGTAGTTCCTTTGGACGATAGGGCGTCGAACTCTTCTCTCTCGAAGGTGGCGGCCGACTGTAGACTATCTTCTCTGGTCTTTCACGAATTCAAGGCTCTATGCGTAACTTGAATTCTCCAAAATGAAAAGAAAAGCCGAAGAAAAGGACCTCTTTCTGCCGAATCCAAAAAAAGAAGACCCCTAGGGCTTCCCCAAGAGGGTATTTGGATGATTTGAGAGTTTCTATCTAAATAGAATTTGCTCTTATCAAGGATTCCAATCAAATATCTTAGTTTTGATTTAAATCTCTTGATTTGGAATTCTGATTGGATTTAATTTGGGTATTTGGATAAGCCCAAATCATAATCTCAATCAATTTGAGATTCTGGTTATCTGCTCACGCGGAGATAATCTCATCAAAACGCGGAGCTATCGAACCAGAATGCGGAACTAACGCGGAGCTATTAAATAGCTCCGCGTTTTGTTCAACACGAGGCTAGTATAGCCAAATGCGGAGCTACAGAGTTAGCTCCGCATTATGTTGTGAAAAACTCTATTTACTTAGAAATTTTCACTGCCAACAGAACCCCCTCCAAAGTTTTCAAAATGGCTTAGAACTTAGCAAATTTTGAAATACTTTGGATCTTCAAACGCAGAGTTAAAATACCAAGTTTATCTCGCGTTCTGTTCACTTGCGCGGAGCTAAATAGCTTCGCTTTTCAGTGAGTAATTTGCTCATTAATTGCTCAGTAATTACTTAGCAATTAATCCTGCTCTGACTTTCGCGCCGAATACCAAGAGGTGGATCATTTAAATAGAGCCTTAAGCTCTTCTTCTTCTTCATTTCATCCGAAGAATTTCAAGAGCCCAGAGTTCAGGCGACTCATGCGAACGATCGGTCATTGATCAGACTTCGTTCGATTTTCCATAGATTTTCATCACTAGGATGTCATCTAAGAAGAGTACGGCATCGCGCGCCTCCTCACCATCGGCGGCTGGCGTTAGCAGCGGCGGCGGCCGAGGCAGTGGCCACAATGGCGAGCCAATCTATGCTGCACCAATTGGAGGTATAAATTCTTAACTTTTAAACTCCTCAGATCAACTTTGGAGTGTTTTGGCTCGGTTTTAACCGACCAGCCTTTTTTGAACCGGCGAGATCGCCGTTCTCCGGCCGTAAGGCTTGGGAAGACGGAGAAGAACTCTGGTCTTCTTCTTACGCGAAGTTATCACGTCATCCTCGTGCTTTAAAACGTGGGGCTATTTTAACTAGCAGTCGCGTTTCAAATCGCGAGGCTATTTTGATTAGCAGTCGCGCTTCAATCGTGAGGCTATTTTGACTAGCAGTCGCGTTTCAAATCACGAGGCTATTTTGACTAGCAGTCGCGTTTCAATCGCGAGGCTATTTTGATTAGCAGTCGCGTTTCAACACGATGCTATTTTGATTAGCAGTCGCGTTTCAACGCGAGGCTATTTCCTCAACTGCGCGCGGAGTTTATTCTTAGCTCCTCGTTTTCATACTTAGAAGATTTTTTTTGTTTTCTCTAACTCTTGATTCTTCTTTTGCAGTGAAGTACCTGGACCAGATCCTTCTTGAAGAGGAATGCATGTGGCTTTACCAGTCTTCGTCAGTAAAAGTAACTCTAAGAAAACCAGAAGCATATGTTTTACAACATAGTTGCAGGTTTTAAGCCCTAGCTCCACAAGATAAACTTTTGAAGGAGTTACAAGAACTCTGCGGCAGCTCATTAAGTTTTCTTGAGGACCATTTCTGTTAGATGACAATCTCTGTTGCTTTCCAAAGCGATAGAGATGATCATCTAAGGGCTTGTAGCATGTCGAATCCAACTTGTGCATCTTCATTAGGATTCTTGTAGCAGTATCTTCAGATGATCCACTAAGAACTTTAAACAGATCATAGCTGATATTTGCAGAGGAGATCCTTTGCATGTGAACCAGGGAATTTCAACACTCCATGGAGGAAACTCGTTGTCTGGTTGTTAATGAGTCGATGAATAGGTTGAAGCTTCTGGGAGAGCTATAACCCCCTCTTGTAATTTTTGCTTCATGAATAAAGATAATTCTTTTTCTCTTTATCTGTTGGCTTCAAGAATCTTGCTTGCTCAACAAATAAATGGTTCATAACTTTGGTAAAACAATCTAAAGCTCATTTGCGTAACTTAGATTTGTTAATACCTGAAATGATCAGATAAGGATCATTTTAACTTAGACAGAGGGGCTTAACTGCACATGCCTTAGTTTTAATGGAGGCAATTCAAGGCTCAGATGCGTAACTTGATGTGCACATACCAAGATAATCAAATGATGATTATCAAATTTCGGCAGAGGCGGCGAAAAACGCTTGCCAAGTCCAGGCTTCATAAGAACGCGTAGCTAAAACACCAAATTTTCACGCTTTAGGGAGTAACTGATCAATCAGTCGCTCCGATTTTCGCGCCGAATGTCAAGAGACGGTTTCCTTCATTTAAATGGAGTTTCTTTTTCTTCCTTACTCCATTCGAAGAGACTTCAAGAACTCAGGCGATTAGAGCTCAGGCGATCAGGCGATCTCAGGCCACCCGACCAACTTTTTCGTCGATTTCTCTCCGTTTCCTTCAAGATTAATGGCACCCAAGACTTGCGCTTCTTCTCGCGCAGCCTCGCCATCGGCGGCCGGCGCAAGCAGCGGCGGCAGTGACCGTGGCAGCGGCGAGCCAGTCCATGCTTCGCCCATCGGAGGTAAGAACCTCACTTTTGGGGCTTTTTAGAACATTTAGAGAATGATTTGGCTCGGTTTTAACTGGCCAATCATTTCTTTTATAGGCGAGATCGCCATTACTCCGGCCAACTGGCTTGGAGAAGAAGGAAAAAGGTCTCTGATCTTCCTCCATGCGAAGCTATCGCGTCATCCTCGCGTTTTGAAACGTGGGGCTATTTTAATTAGCTGTCGCGTTTCAACGCGAGGCTATGATTCTCAGCTTTGCTTTAGCAAACACGAGGCTATCGTTTTGACTCTGCGCGGTCTAATTTTTAACTTCGCGCGGAGTTATTTTCAGCTTCGCGCGGTCTAATTTTTACCTTCGCGTTTCCATATTTAGAAAAATTTTCTGTTTTTGTAGAAACTTTTCTAACTCTGATTCTTCTTCTTGCAGTAGGGTATTCCGTGGAAGCTCTTCCCCATAAGCACTACTTTGGTTTTGCTGGGGGTCCTGATCCATCAGCTCAATTTCGCTTCATCACCATCCTGGCCGCATACAAACCAGATTCGAGAGAGCGCAGGGAGAAATTGATCAAATATCATCCCACTACTGCACGGGAGATTATAACTGATGCGGCCTTCGAAGCCATGAACAGAGATGTGCTAGAGAAGCCCGCATTTCTTTTTGGGGATAAGATGGAGCAATCAGACCAGATCCTCTTTCTTTTTGTAGGAACTTGTAATAAAGAGAGACCTTTTTTGTAGCTTCATTCTTCATTGATGAATAAAGGTAATCTTTTTGATTCTTTACCTGTTGGCTACCAAATTTGTTTGCACAACAGATAACTTGTCATCAAAATGATTTAGTTGCTTTAGGTAAAGTGGTCCAAGGCTCATTTGCGTATCTTGAACGGAGATGGAAATAATCCAAATCATACTGTCAGAGGTAAAGACTTAACATGACAGGCTTTATGGGATTTTTAGCAAACCCCCTGTTATCAACGAATTTAATTAGCCTTTACCAATCGCCGTTTGCGTTGGGCTAGCCATGCTATTCCCCTCAGCATGGTGAGTTATCAAGAAATTGATTTCCTCTCCCATGATAGGGTTGGCGAGGAGCTTAATCTCCTCTTCCCGCTACTATAACAGCATTGGGCAATTGATTTCATACTTTTACTCCCAGTATGATAGGGTTGGCGAGAAGCTTAATCTCCTCTTCCCGCTGCTATAACAGCATTGGGCAATTCAATGCTCTCATGAACAAGTGGAGAACTGCGTAACTTGAACTGGGCATACCAAGATGATCGGATCAAATTTCCGCAGAGGCGCCTGATTTCGCATGCCTGAGGAAGAAGTCCAAGTGCTCATCTGCGTAACTTGAACAAGTGGAGGCGGTCCAAGGCTCTCATGCGTAACTTGAACTGGGCACACCACGATGATCGGGTCAGGATTCATCAAAGAAGTTCAAGTGCTCATCCGCGTAACTTGAACAAGTGGAGGCGGTTCAAGGCTCTCATGCGTAACTTGAACTGGGCACACCACGATGATCGGGTCAGGATTCATCAAAGAAGTTCAAGTGCTCATTTGCGTAACTTGAACAAGTGGAGGCGGTTCAAGGCTCTCATGCGTAACTTGAACTAGGCACACCACAATGATCGGGTCAGAATTCATCAAAGAAGTTCAAGTGCTCATCTGCGTAACTTGAATAAGTGGAGGCGGTTCAAGCCTCTCATGCGTAACTTGAACTGGGCACACCACGATGATCGGGTTAGGATTCATCAAAGAAGTTCAAGTGCTCATCTGCGTAACTTGAACAAGTGGAGGTGGTTCAAGGCTCTCATGCGTAACTTGAACTGGGCACACCACGATGATCGGGTCAGGATTCATCAAAGAAGTTTAAGTGCTCATCTGCATAACTTGAACAAGTGGAGGCGGTTCAAGGCTCTCATGCGTAACTTGAACTGGGCACACCACGATGATTGGGTCAGGATTCATCAAAGAAGTTCAAGTGCTCATCTGCTTAACTTGAACAAGTGGAGGTGGTTCAAGGCTCTCATGCGTAACTTGAACTTGGCACACCACGATGATCGGATTAGGATTCATCAAATTTCGACAGAGGCGCCTGATTGCGCATGCCTAGTGTTTGATTGGAGGCGGTTCAAGACTCTTATGCGTAACTTGAACTTGGCACACCACGATGATCGGATTAGGATTCATCAAATTTCGACAGAGGCGCCTGATTGCGCATGCCTAGTGTTTGATTGGAGGCGGTTCAAGCGTAACTTGAACTGGGCACACCAAGATGATCTGGTTAGGATTCATCAGAGAAGTTCAAGTGCTCATCTGCGTAACTTGAACAAGTGGAGGCGGTTCAAGGCTCTCATGCGTAAGTTGAACTGGGCACACCACGATGATCGGGTCAGGATTCATCAAAGAAGTTCAAGTGCTCATCTGCGTAACTTGAACAAGTGGAGGCGGTTCAAGGCTCTCATGCGTAACTTGAACTGGGCACACCACGATGATCGGGTCAGGATTCATCAAAGAAGTTCAAGTGCTTATCTGCGTAACTTGAACAAGTGGAGGCGGTCCAAGGCTCTCATGCATAACTTTAACTGGGCATACCATGATGATCGGGTCAGGATTCATCAAAGAAGTTCAAGTGCTCATCTGCGTAACTTGAACAAGTGGAGGCGGTCCAAGGCTCTCATGCGTAACTTGAACTGGGCACACCAGGATTCATCAAATTTCGGCAGAGGCGCCTGATTGCGCATGCCTGGTAAGGAAGAAGTCAAAGTGCTCATTTGCGTAACTTGAACAAATGGATGGTTATACTCTTAGTGTTCTGCACCAAATGTGACAATTACTCTGTCATCATTCTGGCTTAGTTTAGGCATAGTATTTCTTCAGAAATTTGCCTTTGATCGGCATCATCATCCTATCGCCATCCTGGTTCATTAGGCGATAGGCTTCACTAGAGTATACCGTCTCCACAACAAATGGTCCTTCCCACTTGGGTTCAAATTTACCTTTAGTCTTGTGAGTTAGAATCATTGGCCTTTTAATAGCCAGAACCAAGTCTCCTTGTTTAAAGGTCCTTGGTTTAACATTCTTATTGAATGTTCGTGAGATTCGGACTTGATACAACTCAATCTGTTGTTGAGCCCTGAGACGTTTTTCATCTAACGCCTCTAGTTCTTGCAATCTTTATTGATGGCGCTCTTCTGTCGTCATCTTTGTGGCTAAGGCCATTCTCAAAGATGGTATCTGGATTTCAAGAGGCAAAACGGCCTCACTTCCATAAACCAAGGAGAACGGGGTAGCTTTTGTCGGAGTACGAATGGTGGTGCGATAAGCCCACAAACACTCTCCAAACTTTTCATCCCAGTCCCTTTTGTTGGAAGAGACAAACTTCCGAAGGAGTTTAATGATTGTCTTGTTGAAAGCTTCGGCTAACCCATTAGCCGCGGGGTTATATGGGGTTGAAGCAATATCTTTGATTCTGAATTTATCGCAGAATCTTGAGAATCCCTGGCTGATGAATTGAGGTCCATTATCATGAATGATCCTTCGGGGGACGCCAAAATGGTAAATGACATGATGCTTGATGAACTTAATCACATATGTCGTTTTCACCTCTCTCATGGGCACGGCTTCGGCCCATCTTGAAAAATAATCGGTTATTGCAAGAATAAACCGACGTCCTCTGGATGACGGGGGAGCTATTGGCCCCACAATATCCATTCCCCATGCCTCAAACGGCCAACTAGCAACGGTATTGTGCTATTCTGGGGTTGATGAATAAAATTGGCATGTATTTGGCATGCATGGCACCGTTTAGCGTATGCCATTGCTTCCGTGATCATGTTCGGCCAGTAATACCCTAGCCTTCTTATGCGGTCTCCTAGTTTTGGACCGGGCTGATGAGCTCCACACACTCCATCATGTGTTTCTCTCAGCACTTCATCAGCTTTCGCTTTTGATGTGCAGCGTAGTAGCAAACCATCATTTGATTTTCTGTACAAAGCTTGAAGTGTACGATCAAAGTAGAATCTCAGGCCTTCCTCTTTAGCGAGGCAGCCTCCTTTGGATCCTCTGGTAGTATCCCATGTAGGGCGTAATCTATAAATGGAAATCGCCAATCATGGGGTTCAAGAATTAAGCCCGTCTGGCACACCTCCTTGGCTTGGAATACCGTATCTGGGTGGAGGAGTTTCCTGCTACCAATAGTGACACTTTTAGCTTCACCTGGCGGGATCGCCAATGTTGCAGCTAACACAGCAAGAGCATCTGCATAGACGTTCTCATTCCGGGATATATGATAAATGTAAAACTGTTCAAAATATTCTGCTAGCTCAATGGTTAGCTGATGATAGGGGATGAGGGCTTCATGTCTGACTTCATACTCACTCGTCATCTGATTGACGATGAGCTTAGAGTCTCCATATGCCTCTAGATAGTTCACCCCCAGTTGCAGAGCTATTTTTAGGCTGATAATGAGCGCATTATATTCCGCCACATTATTCGTGCACGGTTCTGTCAATGAGTAACCGTTAGGCAATATATGTTTATGTGGGGATATTAGTACAACCCCCACTCCAGCAGCAGATCGTCTGGCAGCACCATCAAAGAACATGTGCCATGGTTGTTCTTTGCTAACTGTATTAACCTCTGACGTCTGTTTGGATTTGGACCAAATTGGATGGTCTGCAAGGAAATCGGCGATTGCCTGTCCCTTCATGGCCTTTTGAGGGACAAAATGTATGTCATATGGCGATAGCAATAATGCCAATTTTGCCAATCGGCCGTTTAAGGATCCTGGTTTTATCATCAGGATATTCAAGGGGTTAACCCGTAATATGACATGAATTGTTTGCCCTGAAAGATAGTGTCGCATTTTCTGAACAGCGAACACTAGGGCTAAACATTCCTTTTCAATCGGGGTATACCGACGCTTGGCTCCGATCATTGTCCTGCTTAAGTAATAGAGGGCGTGTTCATGGCCATGCTCATTATATTGAGCAAGTAACGCTCCTAAAGCATCATCCATGGCCCTAACATATATAAGAAATGGCTGCCCAGGGATCGGTGCCATAAGAACAGGAGGTTTAGTGAGATATTCTTTGAGATCGTCAAACACTTGTTGACATGCCTCATCCCATATGAAAGAAACCCCCTTTTTCATGAGTCTGGAGAACGGCTGGCATCACCATGATAGATTGGAGATGAAGCGCCGGATATAGGATAACTTTCCTTGCAACCCCCTTAATTCCTTAAGATTGCGGGGTGGTGATATTTCACTAATCGCTTTTACCTTTTCGGGGTCAAGAAAAATTCCTTTTGAAGTTATTATGAACCCAAAGAATTTCCCGCTGGACACCCCCATGAAAGACTTAGTGGGATTCATCTTCAAGTGATGTTTTCGCATAAGATCGAAGACCGCTCTTAAATTATGAAGATGATCTTCTTTGTTCTTGCTGCAGCAACAATTATTCATCACAGCAGATACTGCTATCATAAGCTGCTCGCAATGACAAATAGGATCAAATTGAACTTGATTTATGCCTCTTTTCTTGGTTAAGTATTCTCTGAGGTCAGTGGCCTTGAATATGGAATTGTGGGGCCCATTCATCTGTTGAGAGGGTCCAGGAGCCCACTAAAGCTTCTTGAAATCACTGGAGTCCAGTTCTGGTCTATTAGTATGACGATTAGCCCTGATTTTGTATTCGGGTTGATTTACGCAGAGCTAAGAGATAGCTCCGCGTTTTGCGTCGGGGGGCTGAGAAATAGCCTCGCGTTTTGGAACGCTAGCCTCGCGTTTTACGTTGGCTTGACGTTTTTGCAGAAGTTTATCTTCTGGAATATTAACCTCGCATGGAAGAAAATTCTTGAACGTTGGCTTACTCTTGCGATTAACGCAAGTCATAACTTCGCGATTTTTGCGATTAACGCAAATTTGCCAATCATCTTCGCGATTTACGCGAAGGTAAAGAAGCTTGCGATTAACGCAATTTTCACCGTCTTTGCGATTAACGCTAAGATCAGTTTTAGCCTCGCGTGGAGAATCACCATCACACGCTGGCTCTATCAATATTTTATCCTCGCGATTAACGCGAGCTTTCTGGTTTCAAGTCCAGATACAATAGCCTTGCGTGGAGAATCACACGCTGGCTTGTCCTTACGATTAACGCAAATTTTGCTGTCTTTGCGATTAACGCTAAGATCAGTTTTAGCCTCGCGTGGAGAATCACCATCACACGCTGGCTCTATCAATATTTTATACTCGCGATTAACGCGAGCTTTTCTGGTTTCAAGTCCAGGTACAATAGCCTTGCATGGAGAATCACACGCTGGCTTGTCCTTGCGATTAAAGCAAATTTTGCTGTCTTTACGATTAACGCTAAGATCAGTTTTAGCCTCGCGTGGAGAATCACCATCACACGCAGGCTCTATCAATATTTTATCCTCGTGATTAACGCGAGCTTTTCTGGTTTCAAGTCCAGATACAATAGCCTTGCGTGGAGAATCATACGCTGGCTTGTCCTTGCGATTAACGCAAATTTTGCTATCTTTGCGATTAACGCTAAGATCAGTTTTAGCCTCGCGTGGAGAATCACCATCACACGCTGGCTCTATCAATATTTTATCCTCGCGTTTAACGCGAGTTTTTCTGGTTTCAAGTCCAGATACAATAGCCTTGCGTGAAGAATCACACGCTGGCTTGTCCTTGCGATTAATGCAAATTTTGCTGTCTTTGCGATTAACGCTAAGATCAGCCTTAGCCTCGCGTGGCGAATCACCATCACACGCTGGCTCTAAGGGAAGTTTATCCCCGCGTTTTATGCGAGCGTCAGAAATCTTGCGTTTATCGCAAGTAGTACTGGCTTCGCGTTTATCGCTAAGCTCAGTAGTAGCCTCGCGTGGAGAATCACACGCTGAGGAGATTATATCCTCGCGATTAATCGCGAGTGTCAAAAATCTTGCGTTTATCGCAAGTTGTACTGGCTTCGCGTTTATTGCTAAGCTCAGTAGTAGCCTCGCATGGAAAATCTCATGCTGGCTTTAAAGAGATTTTATACTCGCGTTTCTCGCGAGTGTCAGAAATTTTACGACTAGCGCAAATCTTACTGGGTTCGCGTTTCTCGCTAAGCTCAGTAGTAGCCTCGCGTGGAGAATCACACGCTGGCTATAAGGAGATTATATCCTCGCGATTAATCGCGAGTGTCAAAAATTTTGTGACTAGTGCAAATCTTACTGGCTTCGCGTTTCTCGCTAAGCTCAGTAATAGCCTCGCATGGAAAATCACATGCTGGCTTTACCTTGCGATTAACGCAAGTTGTTACTTCGCGTTTAACACGATAATGACTGGTCTCGCGATTAGCGCGAGCCAGTTTGCGAGGGACCATAGCCTCATGTTCTTTAGCCTCGCGTCCAAGGATGGCTTTGAGGGCTTTTCGTCTCGCTCTCCGATTCCTATTTCGGAGTTGGGTTCTGGTCAATCCAGTTCCCAGGTCTTCTTCGGCAGTAAGGAGGTCATCCTCTGCTAGGATTTCCTGCCCGAACACCGGCTCTATGGCCGCGGTCTCCACGGATCCCCGGTTCTCGGTGGATTCCTTTTTACCCGTTGCTCGGGTATTGGAGCGCACGTGACGATAGTGTCGTGTGTCGTTCAGGTCACCTGATGATCCAGAGGAGAGGTACTCCTCGTACTTCTGCTGGTCAATTTCAACGACGAGCATCTCTACATCGGATCCGATCAACTCGACGTCCGATTGCGCCACAATCTCTTCATCAGTGAAAGAGATGGCTTCCACTGTGGTCGCCAGTTTGTTCGCAGCAAAAGTTTGTTGCTTTCCTTCCATTGAATATAACTTAGATTACAACGAAAGAGAACAAGATAAAAAGAACAAACGAGAGGATTTTATATGTCAATCTCTCTCTTTTACAATATAAACGTGGGATCTGTGGCGATGGGATCTATAGTAGTTCCTTTGGACGATCGGGCGTCGAACTCTTCTCTCTCGAAGGTGGCGGCCGACTGTAGACTATCTGGTCTTTCACAAATTCAAGGCTCTATGCGTAACTTGAATTCTCCAAGAGGAAAAGAAAAGCCGAAGAAAAGGACCTCTTTCTGCCGAATCCAAAAAAAGAAGACTCCTAGAGCTTCCCCAAGAGGGTATTTATAGCCTTCGGATGATTTGAGAGTTTCTATCTAAATAGAATTTGCTCTCATCAAGGATTCCAATCAAATATCTTAGTTTTGATTTAAATCTCTTGATTTGGAATTCTGATTGGATTTAATTTGGGTATTTGGATAAGCCCAAATCATAATCTCAATCAATTTGAGATTCTGGTTATCTGCTCATGCGGAGATAATCTCATCAAAACGCGGAGCTATTGAACCAGAACGCGGAACTAACGTGGAGCTATTAAATAGCTCCGCGTTTTGTTCAACGCGAGGCTAATATAGCCAAATGCGGAGCTACAGAGTTAGCTCCGCGTTCTGTTGTGGAAAACTCTATTTACTTAGAAATTTTCACTGCCAACATATGCCAAGAACCTTCTTAAGACAACACCTCTAATGAGGTGGTTTGCCATCCTAAAAACTAGTAGCTAAGTTGTTCGACAGCATACTTGTTAAAATATGCTAAGTTTCAGTACAATATAAGTCATTGCCACATATCAAAATAATAATTTAATAAAAATGGAACTTTCATTCAAAGTATAAATATTGATTACAATGGATAATGATGGAAATAAGGATAGAGAAATAACTCAGAACAAACCTAGTATTTAAGAGCAGAAGCTACCTAAATAATAAGTACAAGATGAAAAGATAGAGTAGTTGCCTAGGCTTTAGTTACCCCATCAGATCTTCAATTTGTTCCATCGAATTTGTATCAAAGTTAGGGCATGCACACTCAAGTTGTTACATTGCGACCAAATAAAAAGATAATAATAGTATGAAAATATAAAGAGTAAAAGTAACTTAAATAAGCTAGAATAATACATATTAATATAAATAGAGAACATAAATTAATTTATTAACTAAGTTTGTAATAATGTTTATTTTAATTAAAATTATTTTCTAATCTATATGTCAAGTGTTTTAAGATGTCATGTATTACTGGAGAATCTAACTGATTCTATATCCATATTTCGATTGTCCCCATACAGACATGGGAAAAAGGTCACTAGGATTGTTTGGAACTGATCTATACCTGTACAATGGCAAACAATAATTCTAGATGTGATAGAACAAATTACCATGCACCCATCTATACAAAAATCAGTTATACAACTTAGCAGTACTACCGAAATACAATTTTCATATCAATAAATATCTTCCCTAACCCAGTATTGTTTATATTTGTCAAGATCATGTCAAGTCCAGTACATTATATTTCCATTCTATATCTTATAATGATTCAGTTCGAGTTAAGGTGTAGTTCAAGTTTATTATAGTTCAGTAATTCTTTGAGAGTTGTTTCAATTGTAATATAATATAGAAATTTCAATTACTAATTTAAGCAATTTTTGACTGTATATCATAGTGACATACGACTAGACAAGAGCAAGGAAGTCGCAGGATTTTCGTCCAAGAACGTTCCTTAATTAAATAATGACTTTCTTTTGAAACTCTTTTTTAGATACCGTAGTCATACAACATTGTAGTCATCATCACTATCAATTAGCATTTCAATTACTATTTTTTAGTCAACTTGTGACATATGCTTAGTTTGAATAAAATTTGTAATATAATTAAGTTGCACGTGAGATAATTCTTAGAAATAAGATATAAATTATTTAAACAATTCTTGTCAATGTAAACAATAACTCATATCATGACATAAATAAATAGTTGTATAAAATTGAAACATAATTCTTGTCTATTAGGAATGGTGCATGGAATAGTGAGTTTGTGAATGAACTCACCTTAGCTTGAAGACATGCTTGTCAAATATATTCACACTCAAGTTTTCTGATAAAATATCAATAACAAATTATTATAAAAATTTATTTTGGTGTTTATAGGAAAATTATCTTGAATATATTGTTAAGGCATGTAAGAAATCCACTTTTAGTTATTAAAGGATATTGGGTTTGAAGTAGACAAATAGTATCTTACTGGGTTTATAAGATGAAGGGTTATAAATTTTAATTAAGTCTTTATGGGTATGGGGGTGAGAAATAATCTACATCTAATAAAATTATACATAATAAGGAAATAGGAACGGAGTACTACTAAGCTCAACTGGATGAACTCATTATAAAAAGTTAGGTGATGTGGAGGGATGGTGCTTTGACGGGACAACAACAATTCCAGCATCAGTTTGGTGTAAGGATAGCGATGGTTAGTAGAGATTGTCAGTGGGGAAGCTTATGCAACAAAGGTGCGTCTAATAGTAGAAATTGCTTGCGATTAGCTCGTCTAGTGGTCGACAGTGATTCAGCGGTCGGCAGACTATTGGTGGGGTTTTTGATAGTCGGTGATCGACGGGTAGAGAAAGAAGAGTAGAGAGAAATTGATTTGCAGACAGAAAACTAAGATGAATGGAGGGTTTATATATAATTTAGAGTGTTTGACCTAAGAGAGAGATTAATGAAATTAAATAGGATCTTTTTTTGAAAGAAAGTTCACAAATAGGACTGATTTAAAAGGGTTTTAAAGACAAATTTGAAATTGGTCAAATACTCATAATTCTAGTTGACTATAGAGTTTCTAATGAAAAGTTTTAAAATTAAATTTAAATGATTCAAATGGGTTTATTAATATAGTTGACTAATGAGAGATTTTAGGAATTAAATGATGGAGATAATTTAAAAATTCAAAATGGAATTTATTATTTTATTATTACAAAATAAAAGTTGATTTAGTAATTGATTGTAATTTGTTTTAGGTTTAAATAATGGTTTACATTTTAATTATTATTATTGTCATTATTATTATTATTATTATCATCGTTATTTTGAGTTTGGGCCAATGGAATGGGCTTGGGCCCTAATGAGATACTTCAAATATTATTTTCTTATAAAATAGTTTATAAAAATATCTTGTAACCTTAAAATTATTTTTAAATTAATTTATTTTAAATTCTATTCTGATATAAATATATGAGAAATTATATATCAATAAATATATATATCATATCAGTTTTGGGTAATTATTTTACCTCATACTTGTATTGTGGACCTCATCGAATCCTCAGTTTGCTTGAAATCTTTTTTTTTTCTGTATGACTCGTATAATACAAATTGAATTGTGGACTCATTGTCATGCTCAGAATAGTTGAACTTACTGTGCTTCTCAGAATAGTTAATGTAATTTGAATCGAAAGTTTGATGTAAAACTTATATACAACGATCAATAAAATTCTTCATTCATCTATATGTTGGTGCACTTTCCTGCTCTTTCCTTTTTTTTGTAGAACATTTGTGCATTATTTTGCTTCGGTTTCTTTAGGATCTTTAACAAACCCTCAACTATCAACAGATTTGAAGTGCCTTTACCAACTACAGTTTGCATTAGGCTAGCCACACCATTCCCCTCAATGTGATGAGTTGGCCAGAGTTTCTTTTGGGTTTAAGAGCCAAAATTTCTCTCTATCCATGACTGCTAAGCCTTTTGACTAAGTATTTTTTTTTAAATGATATTCAGTATTGGGGTATTTAACCATAGATCCAAACCAACATAGTTAACTTTTTTTTACGTTCGGCATTGGAGTGTTTAACCGCAGATCCAAATTGAACAGTTAACTTTTTATTACGCCATAGGAATTTTCTAAGAATAATACTTTTTGAGGAACATACCACTGATGAGTGCCATCAACATTTTGCCATCTAGTTTGGCCAACCAATAAGCCTCATTGGAGTAGACAGATTCTATTATTATGTCCCCTCCCACTTTGGTTGAAACTTTCCTCTTGATTTATGAGTTACAATCATAGGGCGCCGTACTATTAAGACAAGGTCACTTGACTTGAATACATATTGCTTCACTTTCTTGTTGAATGCCCAGAAAATCTTTGCCTGATAGAACTATATGGGCTGTTGGGCTTGTAGTCTTTTCTCGTATAACGTCTCTAATTCTTAAAGATGCAATTTATGATTATTTTCAGTTGTCATCTCCAAAGCTAATACTATGTGGAGAGAAGGTAATTTAATTTCCAAGGGTAAAATGGCTTCGTAGCTGCGTACCAAAGAAAATGACATGGTATTAGTAGGTGTGCACATGGTGGTGTCATAAGCGCAGAGACAGTTGCCGAGCTTCTCATGTCAGTCTTGTTTATTTATATTGATGAGTTTCTTTAATATCTTGATCATTGTCTTATTGAACGCTTTAGGTAGGCCATTTGCGGTGGGATTATAGGTCATTGATGCGACACTCTTGATTTTAAATTTGTCACATAGCTTGGAAAATGCCCGAGTTATGAACTGCGGCCTATTATCATGGATTAATCCTTCGAGGAACACCAACCTAGTAGATTACATAGTTTTTGATGAATTTCACCACATCAGAAACTTTAATTTCTTTTAGCGCTATTGTTTCTGACAAGTTAGAAAAGTAATCAGTAATTGCAAGGTTGTACCGATAATTTTTAAAGGAATAAGGGGCGATAGGCCTGACCACATTAGTAACCCATGCTTCAAATGGCTACGACACAGTCGTAGGGCGTAAGTACTTTGAAAGCTGGTGGCGATAATCAGTATGAATTTGACATGCGTGACATCTTTTTGCATACATTATGGCTTTTGTTATCATCTTCGGTCAATAATAGCCCATTCTTCGTAGTTGATCCAAGAGCTTGGGTTTGGATTGGTGAGCACCACACGCACTACATGGGCTACCTATAATGCAGCTTGTGCTTCCTTATGGGATAAACAACAGAGTAAGATTCCATCATAGGATCTCCAGTATAATTACTTGGTCACTGCATAATATTAGATCGGCTTGCCCTTCGTTTAATGGGAGTGGCTTCTTTTGGATCTTCAGGTAGAATATCATAGAGTACAAAGTCCACGAATGGAAATCACCAATCTCTTGGCTCTATGCTGGATGATGCCTTGCAAATTGTTTTGATCTTTGAACCTAGTTTTGTAGCTTTATTAATTTCTAGCGCATGTTCTGAACAAGTTTCGGATGGCAGTGCTAGAGTGACTACTAGAGAGACTAAGGCGTCAGCATGCGTATTATCCTTCTGGAGTATGAGATCAATGTAGAACCTCGTAAATTTCTTTGCCTAGGCAATAGTGGCTCGATGATATGGAAATAAATCTTCATCCTTACCTTGTACTCCCCTTTGACTTGATTGACGATTCCATATGCTTCTAAATATTTCACCCCATTTCCTCGACTATCTATAGTCCGATGATGAGAGTTGTATTTGGCTACGTTGCTCGAGCATGGCTTTGTCAATGAGTATGTATAAGGTAGTACATCACTCTCGGGTGAGATAAAGCCAACTCCCGCTCCGCAATTTTTCCTCTTTGGCCCATTCTTGCGGCTCCATCGAAGAACATTTACTACACACTATCTCTTAAAGTGGTGTTTTTCTCTCCTATTTCGTCGGGCATTACTTTGTATAGCCTAGAATTTTCAGGCATTGAATGATCAGCCAAGAAGTCCGCAATAGTTTGTCCCTTGGTTACTTTGAGGGATGAATTTCATGTCATACTATTAAACTAGTAATGCCTATTTGGCAAGTCTTGAATTTAATAATCCTGGTTGTGTCATCAAAATCCTTAAGGGATTCTCTCTAGATATGACATAGGTTGTTTGCCCTACCAGGTAATGTCCCATCTTTTGCATGGTGAAGACCAGGGCTCTTGTTCTTTTTCATTAGTCTGAGCAAGTAAAGCACCCATGGCATGATGCATTGCTCTTATATAGGAGAAATGGTTTACCAGGGTGGATTGATGAGGTATTGTTTATGTCATCAAAAGCTTTTTTGCATTCGGCATCCCATGCAAAAGATACACTTTTCTTCATCAACCTAGAAAATGGTTGACATTTTCCGGCTAGACTGGCGATGAAGCGGCAGATATACGCCAACCGTCCTTGCAAACCTCAGAGTTCTTTAATATTTCTCGGAGGTTGCATGTCGTATGTTGCTTTTACTTTTTCGAAGCCTAAGTGGATACCTTTTGCTGTTACCACAAAGCCGAGGAATTTTCCACTAGACACCCCCAGAAAAGATTTTGTTGGATTCATCATTAGTTGCTAAGCTCTCATTAAGTCAAATATTGTTTTCAAATCGTTGGGGTGGTCTTCCTTACTTAGGCTTTTGACTGCAATATCATCAACATAATACTCTACAATCTTTTATGAGTGGCTGCGAAAAATTACCGTCATAGCTCATTGATACGTGGCTCCAGCATTTTTCCAGCCAAATGGCATCACTTAATAGCAGCATACCCCTGTAGTGTTCGGAAGGATGTATGTTTTTCATCCTCTGGGCATATTTTAATTTGATTATACCTAGAGAAACCATCCATAAAGAACATTCTTTCAAAACTGCAGGTATTGTTGATCATCACATTGGTAATTGGGAGTTGGAAGTCATCTCTTGGACACTATGCAAACTATGACTTTCCCATTTTTTTCATAACTAGTATAACATTGGCTAACCAGTTAGGGTTTGTTATTCATGGATGAATCCACACGTTTTTAGTTTCTTCTTCTATGCTTCAAATGCTTCTTGCATGTTCGGTATGAACTTTCATTGTTGCTATTTCACCGGTTTAGCATCAGGCTTAATATTGAGGTGATGTTGTGCAATCTTTGGGTCTAATCCCAGCATATCCTCGTAACTCCATGCGAAGACATCCATGTATTCTCGAATGAGCTTAATCATGTTTTTCAATTCATTCTAATGCAGATTCTTACTTTCAGATTTTTATCGTCTCCCATATTCATCTGGATGTTTTGATCTCCTATGAGAGGTTCACATTGCTCAAATCAGAGTTTCCATTGTGCATCCATTTTCTATGCCCAACTTTGAGGGAGATCTTTGTTATTAGATCCTTCTTGGTCAAGGTGGGCAGTGGTAGACACCATATTTGACTGTCATATGCCAAAACATCCTTCTTGGGCCATAATCAGAGTCACGAATGGATTCTGAGGATGATGGTGTTATAGTATTTTTAGAGAAATCTGCTTGTAGAACGTTCATTTCTGATTCAGAAGAAGTATAGCCTAGACCATGCTTAGTTTTGTTATAATAGTCAATGCTTATTCCTCTTGGTACACAAGGCTGTAGGAAAAGTATTCTCCCTCGGTTAAAATATAGTCCTTCACATTTTGCGAGATCATATCTCGTCGCTCTCTTCATTTTATGAGAAATCGGCCCATAGCAATTAAATTGCAGGGCGTCTGAGTCTTCACTTGAACTACGGAGAACTAATTAGGTTTGAGAGTAGTTTTTCTGAAGATGATAGGACATTGGTTACACCTAGCTCATACAACGAACATAGCACTAATTTCATCTCCAAGGGGTTGGTTTAGTGAGTTTGAGTTGACCGATATATGTAATGCCAGTATGTTGTTAATTTTTTTTAATTATCACATTCTCAGTTTCAGATGTATTTTCATAAATAGATAAGACAAGACATACTAAAAAGTGATATCTTCATTAAGGATCTGTTCACCTTCCTCATTGGTGTTTGGGTTAATATTTATATCATTTAGATCATCTACAAGAGGATCCAATTCAACTCAAGTTTTATCCGGGCCATCATTTGGCTCTGAGTCTACTTCATTGCCATCCTCTTTTTCCTCTTGGTAGAGAATTTCATTGGTGAAGTAGTTTTCTACCCCATTGAACGGTTGCTTTTCTGCATATGCCACTTGAATTTCATTGGTGAAGTAGTTTTCTACCCCATTGAACGGTTGCTTTTCTGCATATGCCACTTTAACCACCCTCTGAATGATTCCATAGTCATCGCAACAAAAGATTACAGGAGGTCTCAGCATTGATGACATGGCAAGTCACCTCTGTTTTAATATTGCTAATTTGGTATTTTTGGTGCATTTTTCCCACAGATTGGCTACTCTAAGCATTGAATCCATGGATAGTTATGATGGTTGCCACAAACTTACGGATCACAAAGTGAAAAAACTGAAGTAGGCGGATCATCATGATGATGAGAGTAGAGCTTGGGTCAATCAGTGTTCCCTCAACTTTGATCAACCCAACATATGACATATAGTAGAGTGAGTGATCATGGTTTGAACTTTTAACCAACATATCTTTAAGAGTGAAGGTTATGCTTGGTATGGCTGAGACTTGATGGCACTGATAATGTAGACATTCTACTTCTTTCGGAAATGGGATTTGAGTAAAAAATGACTCAGAGTCAGTTAGAGCTTCCCTGAGCGCATCCCTAGTTTCTTTGAAAAGGCACAGTAACTCATGCATAGTAATGCATGCTGGAATATTGCCAATTGGACTAAGATATCTAACTTAAAAGGATCCACCAAATCCTCAGCTACTCTCATTCAAAAGGACTTGCCAAACATGATCTCCTTGAGCTTAATTTTTTTGAGAGGCGGCTCAGGTGCTGACGGAGGAGGTGCTGGATCTGTGGAAGGAGATACTGGTAGCTCGGTGGGGTTAGTCACATCGTATTGTTTTAAATATGCTTCCCTGACCAAGTGCCTATAACTGGGGTTGGATCTGCTAGTAAGAAAATCTGTTATTCTTTGGAGTCAGTGAGCAAATTAGTTGAGGTGTCATATTCTCTAGTACCCAGAGAAATAACATGACAATCCAAATTCTTCTCCATTCTTTTCTTCTTCTTGGAGACGATTGTGGTTCATTGTCCTCTTTTAATGAGATCAGCGTGTTCCAACATCATTTCTACATTTGGTGTAGGAACAGGTACCAAACCTTGAGTTTGGGGAGGGTGCCATATTAATTATCCGTGTAATCACTTTAGAGATCTTGACTCCGTTTAGCATTTCCACTTTTGGCAATTCTTGGCCGAATTGGAGGGAAACTATGCTCATAGTCACTTGCTTCTTTTCTTCATTTTGGTGGAGTACTTCCACCTCACTTAGAGCTTAGATTTTATCCTTCAGGATAACGCAATCGTTGGTAGGATGGCTTATGATCCTTTGATAGAGGCATTGGGGTCTTGTGTATGCCCCACTTCCTCAGGCCTCTTGGATTCAGGAAACTCAATTTTATTATTGTTAACCAACATATTGAAGATTTTGAGTATCAGTTCATCTTTAAATGAGTACTTTTTTCTGCACTCATTGTGACAGGGTAGTACTCTATCGAGGTGATTACCTCTTCTTGGGCTCCATAGATGTATCTATCATAAATACATTCTTCCCTTTGAATTTGGAGCGTGGAGTGCATGCTGTATTAGTCTCTGCCCATTGTTTGCCATTGTCATCAATTGATAGCCTTGAGATTATTGAGAAATAATCTCAGCCTGTTCTTGTAGCTCTTTCAATGTGTGGACACGGACTGTGCCCATGTTAGTTTCAATAACTGCGCAGAGATTATGCCTATAAGTTTGTAGTAGCATGGAAAGAGGCATGCTTTCAGAACATCTGAGAGAAAGATTCTTGAATCATTCGACAAAATCCTTCATAGACTTGCCTTTCTTCTACTTTTATTCAATGAGAGTAGGCATAGATACTTCGATATCATCCTCATAGAAACGAGCGAGAAATCGAGCTTCTAAGTCTACCCACGACTTGATGGAACTGGCTAGCAAAATGCGAAACTAATAAAAGTGATCCCCTTTAGGGACCCAACAAATAGCCGAGTCATCAATGCATCATTGTCCATAGCATTCACAATGATAAAATGGAAATGTTAAAAGTGTTGATTGGAAGAGTCCTTCCCATGGTACTTATCGATACTTGGTGCTTGATAAGTCTCAAAAAAGGGGATTAAATCCATTCTGGCAGGTAAGGATGTATTATCGCCACCTTTTGCAAAGTATCTCTATGTGTCATAGCATAAATTTAGTTCGATATCTTCCAACACTTTATCTTTCATAATTTCTCCCATCTGGTGGCAGCAAGTGTCTTCTTCTTTATCTTTGAAACTGTTACTTTCTTTGCTCTTATTTTTGGAGAATGGACCTTTACTAGTATTATTTTGACTTTCCTGAGGAGGATTCTTACAAAGCGATTGTACCTGTGCTAATATGTCATTCATCATGGTTTTTTATTGCTCAAGCGTCACTTGTTGTTTTTGAGCAACCTTTTCTTGATTTTTAAGTCTTTAGAGAAGGCTGCCTACTTTTACTGCAGTTGCATTGATAGAGGCACCTCGGGACTGAGAGGAGCTTGTAGTTTCTAATGAAGCTACGCTGAGCGCTCCTCATGATCACTTTCCTCTTATTGCAATTGACTATGAAGGGGGAAGCTGACTGATTTGCTATCGCTGATCGGGTTCTTGACCACGTGTTGCGGTAGATCCCTTCAGCCTCGATGGTGGACTGATTTTAGGAGGTGAATCTGGGCATAGTGTATGTTCGTCGCAAAAGTTGCTTTGCTTCCTTCCATCGAATAAGCTTGAATTACAATGAAAATGAACAAGAGATAAAAAAGAACAAACGAGAGGATTTTATATGTCAATCTCTCTCTTTTACAATAGTTTCGTGGGATCTGTGGCGATGGGATCTATAGTAGTTCCTTTGGACGATCGGTACGTTGAAATCTTCTCTTTTAAAGATATCGGCCGAATATAGACGATCTTCTCTGGTTTTGATTTGTTCAAGGCTCTCTCGCGTAACTCGAACTTCTCAAGAACTCCAGAAAGAAGATGGTGATTTTCTCTGATCTTCACGAACTCAAGGCTCTGTGCGTAACTTGAATTCTCCAAGATTTCAGAAGATGATCAGCAAAGGCTTCAAGGCTCTCTCGCGTACTTGAATTGCCAAAGGATCGATAAGAGGCTTCCGATGCCAAAAAGAAGACCCCTAGGGTTTCACCAGGAAGGTATTTATAGCCCCAGGTTAATGCAAGAGTTTCTATCTAAATAGAACTCGTCATTATCAGGGATTCCAATCAAATATCTTAGTTTTGATGGAATTCTGATTAGACTTGATTCGGGTATTTGGATAGGCCCAGAATCATAATCTCAATCAATTTGAGATTCTAGTTATCTGCTTACGCGGAGCTTTAATCGCATCAAAACGCGACGCTAAATAACCAAAACGCGGAGCTATTGATCATCTCCGCGTTTTACTCAAACGCGAGGCTAATACAAGCCAGACTGCGGAATCAACGCGGAGCTATTAAACATCTCTGCGTTTTATTCAAACGCAGGGTTAATATAACCAAACGCGGGGCTATTGAATTAGCTCCGCGTTCTGTTGTGGAAAACCCTTTTAACTTAGAAATTTTCACTGCCAACAGAACCCCCTCCAAAGTTTTCAAAATGGCTTCGAACTTAGCAGATTTTGAAATACTTTGGATATCTAAACTGAAAATGCGGAGTTAGAATACCAAGTCTATCTCGCGTTATGCTCACTTATGCGGAGCTAATCAGCTTCACTTCGTCTTCAGTGAAATGAGTAATTACGTCATTAATTACCCCGAGTTTCCACGCCGAATACCAAGCGACGGAAATTCTGTTTAAATAGAGCTTCTGGCTCATCTTCTTCTTCATCTCATCCGAAGATTTTCTGAGAACTCGAGTGACTCAAGAATGATCTTCAACTGATCTTCGTTCAATTCTCCATAGAATGTCTCTCCAGAGGAGTTTGGCTTTTCACAAGTTGGTCGGCGTTGATGGCAGCAGCCGTGAAGGTAGACGCGACAGCGAACCAGTCTATGTAGCATCTTCCGAAGGTAAAAACCTCATCTCTTGGTTTTCTAAGAACCATTCTGAGATGTCTTGACTTGATTTTAATCTGGACGATTGCTTATCTTGTCGGCAAGATCGCCGTTTTATTGTATCGTCCCTGCGCTTGAAACGCGGGGCTTTACTAGTAGTCTCGATAAATCCGCGAGGCTATCTTTGATTAGCAGTCGCGATGAATTGCGAGGCTATCTTTGACTAGCAGTCGCGATGAATTGCGAGGCTATCTTTGATTAGCAGTCGCGATAAATTACGAGGGAAGGAAAGAGCAGAAAGAAATCTTGTCCCCCTTTACGCGAAGTTATCGCATCATCCTCTGCGTTTAAAGCGCGAGGCTATTTCTTCAACTGTGCGCAGAGTTAGCTTAGCTCCGCGTTTTCACTCTTTTGGAAACTCTGTTCCTTTTGTAGTAAGTCCAGTCCTTCTTGAAGAGGAATGTATGCGGGTCCATCGATCTTCATCAGCAGAAGTGACTCTAAGGAAGTCAAAAGCATATGCTTTACAACATAGTTGCAGGTTTCAAGCTCTGGCTCCGAGAGATAAACTCCTAAAGGGGCTGTAAATAAGGAGCTGCAGCACTTGCAGTTCAGAATTGCGCTTCAGTGCAGTTCAGAATTGCGCTTCAGTGCAGCACTTTCCTTTCCTCTCGTGCTTCATTTCGGATGACAGATCCTAGTTGACATTTGCAGAGGAGATCTTTTGCATGTGAACCAGGAGCTTCAACAACCCGTAGAGAAATCTTGAATTTCTTTTGCATGTGAACCAGGGAACTGAGCTTCAATACCCCGTAGAGAAGTCTTACTGTTTGGTTATTGACAAGTTGATCATGTAAAAGCTTTTGGGAGAGCTATAACTCCCTCTTTGTAATCTTTTGCTTCATGAATAAAGATAAATTATTTTCCTCTCTATCTGTTAGCTTCAATAAACTTGCTTGCTCAACAAACAGATGGTCAATAATTTTGGTAAAATAGTCTAAGGCTCTTCTGCGTGACTTAGATTGATAATACCCAAACGATCGGATAAGGATCATTTTAACTTGGATGGAAGCGCCTAATTGCACTCGTCAAAAATCTAAGTTTTTCCATGAAAACGCGAAGCTAAGGCACAGGCTATCCTCGCGTTTTGTATAGTTGCGCGGAGTTAAACAACTTCTCATTTCCACAGTCGCGCGAGGCTAATAGCTTTGCGTGTTGGAGAGTAACTGACCAGTCACTTCCTCCGAAATTCGCGCCGAATTCCAAGAGGCGGTTCCTTTCATTTAAAAGAAATCTCTATTTCTTATCATTCTCACTCTATTTGAGAATTTTTCAGAAACTTAGAGATTCAGGCGATCAGAGTTCAGACGACCCGATCTTCTTCCGACCGAGTTTCTCCAGATTTTCAGTCGATTTTCCTTAGCAATGGCACCCAAAACTCGTGCTACTTCTCGAGCGGCTCCATCATCGGCAACTGGCGCAAGCAGTGGTGGCGGCGGCCAAGGCAGCGACGCGCCAGCCCACATTTCGCCTATCGGGGGTAAGAATCTTTCCATCGAGACTCTTTAGAACATTTCTAGAGTGATTTGGCTTAAATTTAACTGATCGATCAACTCTTTTACCGGCGAGATCGCTGTACTCCTGCCGTAAGGCTTGGAGAAAAAGTCTCTGACTGCCTTCTTACGCGAAGTTATCGCGTCATCCTCGCGTTTAAAGCGCGAGGCTATTTTAAGTAGCAGTCGCGCTGAAACGCGAGGCTATTTTAAGTAGCAGTTGCGCTGAAACGCGAGGCTATTTTAAGTAGCAGTCGCGCTGAAACACGAGACTATTTTAAGTAGCAGTCGCGCTGAAACGCGAGGCTCTTTTGACTTCTGCGCGGTCTAATTTTTAGCTTCGCGCGGCGCTATTCTTAGCTTCGCGCGTTCTAATTTTTAGCTTCGCGCGTCCATACTTAGAGAATTTTTCTGTCTTATGGAAACTTCTCTCACTCTGGTGTTTCTTTGTGCAGTAGGGTATTCGATGGAATCTCTTCCCCACAAGAATTACTTCGGCTTTGCTGGGGGTTCTGATCCCTCAGGCCAATTCCGTTTCACTACCATCCTGCCCTCGTACAAGCCAGACCCGAACGATCGCAGGGAGAAGTTGATCAAATATCATCCCACCACTGCAAGGGAGATCATAACTGATGCGGCTTTTGAAGATGTGAACAGAAAGGCGATGGAGAAACCTGCCTTCCTCTTTGGAGACCAGATGGAGCAGGAGGAGACAGCCAGAAATCGTGCCATTGAAGAGTCTCGTCAGCAACAACTTACAATAAGTGATGATGAGTTGCGTAGGCAAGCTCAGCAAACCGTGGAGGCTTCTCATCGTAGAAATTTGGACGAGACAATAAACCAATTGAGACTCCTGGGAGGCCAATAGTTTCATCTCTCTTTACGCTTTTATCTTCCTTATAATAACAACTTTGTAAACAGGAGAGAGAGAACCTTACGATGTTTCTTTGAAATTCTTTTTGTATCTTCACCTTTTTAATAAAGATGATTCTTTTGACTCTTTTATTTGCCGGCTTCAAAACATATTTGCTTGCCCAACAAATAACCTGTCGTCAAAATAATTTATCTCGGTATCGTTTATGCTCAATTTCTTGAACCGAAATAACAATTAAAGTTTAATATGGGATTTTTAGCAAACCCCCAGCTATTAACGGATTTGATTAGCCTTTACCAACTACCGTTTGAGTTGGGCTAGCCATGTTATTCCCCTCAACATGGTGAGTTGTCGAGGAGTACGTTTGGGCTTAAATGCCAAACTTTTCCTCTTCCCTTTACTTTATCGGTATTGGGCGATTCATACTTTTACCCCAGTATGATGGGTTGGCGAGAAACTCGTTCTCTTCCCATTGCCTAGTTGGCGTTGGGCAATTCATACTTTTACCCCAGTATGATGGGTTGGCGAGGAATTTAATCTCCTCTTCCCGTTGCTATAAAAGCATTGGGCAATTCATACTTTTACCCAGCATGATGGGTTGGTGAGGAATTTAATCTCCTCTTCCCGTTGCTATAAAAGCATTGGGCAATTCACACTTTTACTCCAGCATGATGGGTTGGCGAGAAATTTAATCTCTTTCCATTGCCTAGTCGGCGTTGGGCAATTCATACTTTTACCCCAGTATGATAGGTTGGCGAAGAATTTAATCTCCTCTTCCCATTGCCTAGTCGGCGTTGGGCAATTCATACTTTTACCCCAGCATGATGGGTTGGCGAGGAACTTATTCTCTTCCCATTGCCTAATCGGCGTTGGGCAATTCATACTTTTACCCCAGCATGATGGGTTGGCGAGAAACTTATTCTCTTCCCATTGCCTAGTTGGCGTTGGGCAATTCATACTTTTACCCCAGTATGATGGGTTGGCGAGAAACTTGTTCTCTTCCCATTGCCTAGTTGGCGTCGGGCAATTCATACTTTTAGCCCAGTATGATGGGTTGGCGAGAAACTTGTTCTCTTCCCATTGCCTAGTTGGCGTTGGGCAATTCATACTTTTACCCCAGCATGATGGGTTGGCGAGAAACTTGTTCTCTTTCCATTGTCTAGTTGGCATTGGGCAATCCATACTTTTACCCCAGCATGATGGGTTGGCGAGAAACTTGTTCTTTCCCATTACCTAGTTGGCGTTGGGCAATTCATACTTTTACCCCAGTATGATGGGTTGGCGAGAAACTCGTTCTCTTCCCATTGCCTAGTTGGCGTCGGGCAATTCATACTTTTACCCCAGCGTGATGGGTTGGCGAGAAACTAGTTCTCTTTCCATTGCCTAGTCGGCGTTGGGCAATTCATACTTTTACCCCAGTATGATGGGTTGGCGAGAAACTAGTTCTCTTCCCATTGCCTAGTTGGCGTTGGGCAATTCATACTTTTACCCCAGCATGATGGGTTGGCGAGAAACTAGTTCTCTTCCCATTGCCTAGTTGGCGTTTCGGCAATTCATACTTTTACCCCAGCATGATGGGTTGGCGAGAAACTTGTTCTCTTCCCATTGCCTGGTTGGCGTTGGGCAATTCATACTTTTTAGGTCAGAGGCGCTTAATTACACATGCCTAAAAGAAGATTGGGGGCTGTTCAAACTTGAGAACTAAGCACACCAGGTTTTGGGTCAGAGGCGCCAAATTGCGCATGCCCAAGAAAAAGACTGGAGGTGGTTCAAACTTGAGAACCAAACACAGCAGGGTTTAGGTCAGAGGCGTTCAATGCGCATGCCTAAGAAAAGACTGATGGTGGTTCAAACTTGAGAACCAAACACACCAGGGTTTAGGTCAGAGGCGCACAATGCGCATGCCTAAGAAAGAGACTGGAGGTGGTTCAAACTTGAGAACCAAACACACCAGGGTTTAGGTTAGAGGCGCTCAATGCGCATACCTAAGAAAAGACTGGAGGTGGTTCAAACTTGAGAACCAAACACACCAGGGTTTAGGTCAGAGGCGCTCAATGCGCATGCCTAAGAAAAAGAGAAGACGCGTATCTCCAGGGGTACTAAGAATAGTATTTCTTTAGAAATTTGCCATTGATCAGCATCATCATCCTATCGCCCTCTTGATTCATTAAGCGATAGGCTCCACTGGAGTATACTGTCTCCACAATAAACGGTCCTTCCCACTTGGGTTCAAACTTACCCTTAGTTTTGTGGGTTAGCACCATTGGCCTTTTAACAGCCAGAACCAAGTCTCCTTGTTTAAAGGTCCTTGGTTTGACGTTCTTATTAAACGTTTGAGATATTCGGGCTTGATACAACTCAATTTATTGTTGAGCCCTGAGACGTTTTTCATCTAACGCCTCTAGTTCTTGCAATCTTTGCTGATGGCGCTCTTCTGTCGTCATCCTTGTGTCTAAAGCCACTCTTAATGATGGTATCTGAATTTCAAGAGGCAGAACAGCCTCGCTTCCATAGACCAAAGAGAATGGGGTAGCTTTGGTCGGGGTGCGAACGGTGGTGCGATAAGCCCACAAACATTCTCCCAACTTTTCATCCCAATCTCGTTTATTGGAGGAGACGAACTTCCGAAGGAGTTTGATGATCGTCTTGTTGAAAGCTTCGGCCAATCCATTAGCCGCAGGGTTATATGGTGTAGAAGCGATATCTTTGATTCTGAATTTATTGCAGAATCTGGAGAATCCCTGACGGATGAATTGCGGACCATTATCATGAATAATCCGTCGGGGGATGCCGAAGCGGTAAATGACATGATGCTTGACGAACTTGATCACATCTGTCGTTTTCACCTCTTTCATGGGCACGGCTTCGGCCCATTTTGAAAAATAATCGGTTATTGCAAGAATAAACCGATGTCCTCTGGATGATGGGGGAGTTATAGGCCCCACAATATCCATCCCCCATGCTTCAAATGGCCAACTTGCCACAGTATTGTGTAAGTATTCTTGGGTTGATGAATAAAATTGGCATGTAATTGGCATGCATGACATCGTTTAGTTTCACATTGCCTAGTTGGCGAGAAACTTGTTCTCTTCCCATTGCCTAGTTGGCGTTGGGCAATTCATACTTTTACCCCAGTATGATGGGTTGGCGAGAAACTAGTTCTCTTCCCATTGCCTAGTTGGCGTTGGGCAATTCATACTTTCACCCCAGCATGATGGGTTGGAGTACCTTTCTACCCATCACTCGGGCATTGGAGTACATGCGACGATAGTGCCGTATCTCATCCAAGTCACCTGATCCGGAGGAGAGGAACTCCTCGTACTTCTGCTGGTCGATTTCAACAACCAGCGTATCTACTTCAGATCCGATCAAGTCAACGTCCGATTGCGCCACAATCTCTTCATCAGTGAAAGAGATGGCTCCCACTGTGGTCGCCAGTTTGTTCGTCGCAAAAGTTGCTTTGCTTCCTTCCATCGAATAAGCTTGAATTACAATGAAAGTGAACAAGAGATAAAAAAAAACAAACGAGAGGATTTTATATGTCAATCTCTCTCTTTTACAATAGTTTCGTGGGATCTGTGGCGATGGGATCTATAGTAGTTCCTTTGGACGATCGGTACGTTGAAATCTTCTCTTTTAAAGATATCGGCCGAATATAGACGATTTTCTCTGGTTTTGATTTGTTCAAGGCTCTCTCGCGTAACTCGAACTTCTCAAGAACTCCAGAAAGAAGATGGTGATTTTTTCTGATCTTCACGAACTCAAGGCTCTGTGCGTAACTTGAATTCTCCAAGATTTCAGAAGATGATCAGCAAAGGCTTCAAGGCTCTCTCGCGTACTTGAATTGCCAAAGGATCGATAAGAGGCTTCCGATGCCAAAAAGAAGACCCCTAGGGTTTCACCAGGAAGGTATTTATAGCCCCAGGTTAATGCAAGAGTTTCTATCTAAATAGAACTCGTCATTATCAGGGATTCCAATCAAATATCTTAGTTTTGATGGAATTCTGATTAGACTTGATTCGGGTATTTGGATAGGCCCAGAATCATAATCTCAATCAGATTGAGATTCTGGTTATCTGCTTACGCGGAGCTTTAATCGCATCAAAACGCGACGCTAAATAACCAAAACGCGGAGCTAACGCGGAGCTATTGATCATCTCCGCGTTTTACTCAAACGCGAGGCTAATACAAGCCAGACTGCGGAATCAACGCGGAGCTATTAAACATCTCCGCGTTTTATTCAAACGCAGGGTTAATATAACCAAATGCGGGGCTATTGAATTAGCTCCGCGTTCTGTTGTGGAAAACCCTTTTAACTTAGAAATTTTCACTGCCAACAGTGTACGGTTGCCATGTCCCACCATATTAACACGTAGGGTGCCAAGCTTGATTTTCTTTCAGGATTTTTTTGAGCCGTATCGAGACCTCTCTGGGATTGACACCACCGAACGGAGAGTCCGTGAAGTAAATGACAACCAGCTAAATACTGAGGGCTTGGCCGGTGAGGTCATTGCTGTGAACGAGATTTGTTGAGCTTGAAGAATCTGGTTGAGACACTCTCTCAAATATGAAGTTGGGGCAAAAGATGTTTTTGAATAGATTATCCTAACATTACGCTTGTTAGTTATGGAGCGATCTCCTTCGATATCTTTGAACAAGCAACAAATTGTTAGTTTCTACTTACCAGACTTCTGAATTTTGTTCAATTTCTGAACTTTGTTCATTGTTCATTCGAACCCTCCAAAGCAAAGAAATTGTACGAAGAATGAGTTCTTGCTCAATGCTCGAGCCTTGTCCTCAAGATAATTTCCTATATCGCTTCAAGGTTTACTATCACCCAGGGCACTTGTAGCCATGTGCTGCTTCCGGTCCATCTGCCTAGCAATGGTAGCCAAGTAAAATGCCTGCTTGCACTCTTTATTACTGAGAAAGATAGCAGATCGATTGGCAGGGAGGATCAGCGACCTCCTATTGGTAATAGATGAGACCATACTAGTGGACTATATCGATGAATTGCTGAGGGTGTGATCACGACATCAACCTCTTGGAGCATGTTGAATTAATATCCTACCTTGTAGTGACTAGCATTCTTAGCAACACCGAGATGTGTCGCTTTCCTTAAGAGAGACGACGTGAATTTCCTTACTGCGTGGAAGGTGTTCTTGTGTTTGTTGGAGAGAGAGTTGATATGGAGAAATTTTTCATATTTACCCTAGTCAAACTCGATCACTAGTGTGTCAATGGTGGCACTGATAGACACTTCAAGGATTGCGGCATGAATCCCTCTATAATAGAGGTTTAACTCCCAAGTGGAGTCACCATCTTGTTTTTGTTGTTTGCAACATTAGCTAAGAATGCAGCCATTGCAAAAATAAAAGAAAAGAGATTTTATTTGGATTTAGGAGTTGTAACATTCAAGATTTTTTTATTAATCCCGAGGATTACAATCAAGATTTTTAGCGAGTGTCACGATGGAAATATGATCAGAGCGACCCTTTTACTTCCATTGACTATCCAGTGAAGGATCTTTATTGAAGTTGAACTATTTCTGTATAATATTTTAGAATTAATTTTTCTGATCTCCTTTTATCCACTTACTTGGAGTGGTTTTATAGCTTGAGTTGTTGTAACTTGCAGAAGATCATGGTGGAACTGTATCACGATCTGATTCGAGGGATCATGGTAAAACCACACCACAATTTGATCGAAATAATTGCCCACTAATGAGGATGGGATGTTTTTGTTGGTAGAGCTGACTCCTTTAGCTGACGAGGTAGGATGTCTTCTTTAGAAAAGTTGATTTTAGTCATTTGTCATGACTGCCTTGGGTGTTCGTTTTCTTTGGTCTAGCAAGGATGAGATGTCTTCGCTGACGAGGTGGACATTGTCTCATGAAGCTTTTGAAGCCCTTAGGCTGGTCCTGATTGGTGAGAAATTTTACTTTATTTGGTAAAGTTGGGATTCATCAGTTTGGTAAATTTGAAACTTTCTTGAATGGCGAGACTGAGATCTTTTGTGTGGCGAGGGTGATCGTTGATCTGACTTGTACCTTTACCAACTCAATACGATGACGTGTTATTTTCCTTCGGCTGGTCTTAATCAGCGGTAAATAAATTTTTACCTCCTATAATGTACATGTTATAAATAGATGCTTTACTGTCTCTTCCGTTTGCCTACACATGGCATATACGCTTAGTCCTGTCCAATCTCTTTTTTGTAGCCTATCCCATGTTAATATAACATTCCTATACGTTAGCCATAAAAACATTTGAACTTTGTATGGGATTTTTAATCACCAGATTGCTTTACCTATTACATTTTTGACTCCTCTCATGCATATCATTTAATAGCAAGATGCAACTGTGAATTTAAGTTTTTTTTCCCAGCTCTGTAGAGGTTCGTGGTGACTGTTATTAAGAAATATTTGTATATTTGTCAAATCCTTCAATTTTCTCTCTTGTTCCCTTACTTATCAATGGATTAGCAATTTGTGTAAAATGCTGCCCTGTATGACTTCCAAAGTAATTATCTTTGACCGGACAGTCAGGTCTGCTTGCTACTCCATATACTATCTCTCCATTCCACACTCTTAACTTTAATCTGCTATAAAGATCTCCCTTGTACTAAGTACTCCTTTCTGAAAATAGGATGCACTCGTTGTATTCTTACATCTCTCCCCTCACATAGCACCTTTTGATTGGTACTTTTCCTATTGCACCCCTGACACTGAAGTTTGAGGTTTTGTCACTGATTTTTCCCCCCACTTAGTCAAAAGTGACAGATTTATTTTGCTTGTTTGCTTTATCCCTAGGCCTCCCTCGTCCTTACTCATATAAATCTTTTTCCAGGCTATCAAGTTGTACTCTTGACCTTCCTTTGTCGGCCCTTTCCAAAGAAATTTTCTTCGTATTTGATCAATTTTGACTCTAACCCACACAGGTAACCTGTTTATATATGGAAAAGATGTACAATGGTATAATTGCAGCACTGCATTTAGAAGTGTAACTCTACCCTCTAGTGATAGATAGTTCTTCTACCACTCTTCTAGTCTCCTCAACAATCTATCCAATAAAGCTCTCCAATCTTCCCTTCTTAATGATGTTAGTAGAGTGGGATTTCTAGACATGACACTGGGAATTGGCCTCTTATACATCCCATAATTTTTCCTATGATCATGATATTTATGTTAACTTCTTCCAGTATTAAGATCTAGTTTTGATTAAAGTTGACCTTTCAGTTCTGCCCAGATTTTGCATGTTTTCAAGATCCACTTTATAATTATTACCTGCTATGTGTCAGGTTGACAAAATAGAATTGTCTCATCTGCATACTGGAGATTTGTGATTTTTATCCTTCTTGAGGCATTCAATCCCTCTATTAGTTTTTCCTCTTTAGCCTTATTGAGCAACTTATTAAGTCTATCCGCTGCCAAGGTGAACAACAATGGTGATAATAGATTATCCTATCTCAATCCCCACCTACATTTGATTTTCTTGCCTCCCTCCCCATTCAATGTCATTTGTGTTTTTGCAAAATGGAGCCAAGTATGAATCCATCCTAACGATTTAGGGCCAAATCTCATACTCTCCATTGTTTCCAATAGAGATTCTCAATTTATGATGTCATATGCCTTTTCAAAGTTTAATTTTAAGATATAACCCTGCCTCCTGTCTTTCCTTACTTGGTGCATTGTTTTTGTCACCAAAACAACTCCTTCCAAAATGCTTCAACTTTCTATGAATTCCATTTGGTGCCCCCCGATTATTTCCTGTATTACAGGAACCAATCTATTTGTTAATATCTGTGAAATTATTTTGTAATGATCCTAAACATTAAGCCCTTATATCAGTTTATTCCGTATCATCTCGGGAGGTCGTATACTGAGTAAATTGAGTCATATTTTTTAATTTAGTCTTCAATAAAGCAGGGACCTCTTATCCTATTATTTTGAATTTTTCCTATTTTTCTAGAATTATTTTGGATCGGTCGATTTTTGAACAAATATCCGATTAAAATAATCAAATTAAACCATGAATTCTAATTTTGCCCTTTTACCAACCCCAAATTTATCTATAGAAGCCTAGCAACACCATCCTTGATAAAATTTGAATAGAATTGAGCCATGACAAACTTATAACTAAGATGAAGTTCAACGGTTTTTAACATAGCAACATATCATCTTCTAGCAGCAGTTTAAGCCCCAAAATAAAGTCAAAAAATTCTGAAAAAATATAGCATCTTCCTCTCATGTTCCTCTTCATTTTCTCTTTAGACCTCCAGCTCTAACTCGCTCTTTATTTTTCTCAAATAAATTGCAAAATATTCAGTTTGAAAATAGACTGAAAATCCACTCTATTATTCTAAGAGCTTTGTTTTTGGGTTTAGCCTCTTCGAATCAATTCTAAACTTCTCCACTAGCATGGACATTTTTCAGCTCCTATCCTTGGTTTCTAGAGTGATACTTGGGATATTTCTCTATATTTGAGGAGTAATCATATCAATATCAGTTCATTTGTAATTCAGATACAACAAGAGATAAGAATATACTCTCAAATTCTTTATGTTGGATCATTATCCAACATTGGCTCATATATATGTGAAATAATCATGTATTATAAACTGTCTAATATGGTTGGACCTAATTAAAAGTGATCTAATTAAGTTGGGTTTTAATGTATCTAATAGGCTGTGGGCCTTTTATGTGTAGAAATCTAATGGGTAATTTATGATTTTATGATGGACTAAATTAGAGATACCAATAGACAGATTTGTCTATAAAAGGCGGTAATGGTCCCCAAATCATATGTGACTTTGATTCTTTTCTGTTTCCCATCGACAGAGAGAAACTAGAGAGAAAAGTTAAAAAGGTTCTATTAGGAAAACTTTGTAGATCTGGAAGGCCAATCGCACGGCTCTATAACGTGATCTTTTGATATGCATTCAGATACGCTTCTGCATATTTTATATATAAGTTCTTGGCGATTTGATATAAAGATCTATTATGTAATTTTGGTATGGTATCTAACAACTGGTATCAGAGTAACTTTATATTGAATCATCAAAAAAAAATTGGATTACTATTCATCTGTTTACTGTTTTAAAAAAATCAGATTACTGTTCATCCGATTGCTATTTAAAAAAAAATTGGATTACTGTTCATCCTATCACTGTAAAAAATGGATTACTGTTCATCAAATTACTGTTCATCGGATTACTGTTCAAATTTTTTTTTTTTTTAAGGCTATTGAGGTTTTATTTTGGATTTGGGCTTTTTTTTAAAAATATGTACACACACACATATATATTATTTAAAGAATTTTCTATTAAGATCAATTTTTTTTGACAATTTTTAAGGATCGATTCGGTATAATTTTAATTTTAAATATTTGTATTTTATATATATATTTTGAGATAGATTGATTGAAGCAGCATGTCGCCAAAGTGATCTCTCTTGTTGAAATTGATTTTATCTTGAAATATAAAAGGTAGTGTTCATGTAACTTATATGAATATTAATCAGCCCAAATGAAGGCTAATATTTAATAGAATTGCATATGTACCTGTGGTAATAAATGCATGGTGATTATTTGGTTTACATGTGAACAATGACTCGGCCCAAAGGAAGATTTATTGTTTGATATGTTATTTATCATCAGTATTTGATTACTACACCAAGATATCACTAAGAAGTTAATATTGTTGTCCAAAGATAAAATATTAATGGAATCCTGATATCTTGAGATGGGATTTACATTTATTTGAAATTATTATTATTATTTGGTTAATGAACTAATGCGAGCTTGTTATTTTTGTTCATTGTTCTCTAGATTCAGCTTTACAAAATCCTGCCAATCTTAGTGCTAACATCAATTCAATTCATATACTAAATGACTCTAACTTCAAGTCGTGGCAAGAGAATCTTTTGACTGTTCTCGGAGTCATAGATCTCGATCTTGCGTTAAGGTCTCCTCCTCTTCCACCTCTCACTACTGAAAGTTCTTCTGAACAAAAGAGGGAAATTGAGAGGTAGGAGAAGTCAAATCGCATGTGTCTAATGATCATGAAGAAAGCCATTCCAGAAGTATTCAGGGGCACAATATCTGAAAAGATTACTATGGCTAAGGAGTTCCTTTCGGATATTGAAAAGAGATTTGTCAAGAACGAAAAGACTGAAATTGGTACGCTCTTGACAAATCTCATTTCAATGAGGTATAAAGTCAAAGGCAATATTAGGGAGTACATCATGGAGATGTCTCATTTGACTTCAAAGCTGAAAGCACTTAAGCTTGAACTCTTTGAGGACTTACTAGTGCATCTGGTTCTGATATCCCTCCCACTCAGTTCAACTAGTTTAAGGTGAGCTACAATTGTCAGAAAGAGACTTGGTCTCTGAATGAGCTCATCTCACACTGTGTTCAAGAGGAGGATAGGCTGAAGCTAAAAAAGACAGAGAGTGCTCACTTAGCCTCATTTTTTGGATGTGTCTATGCAGGGTTGCTTGAGTTGTCGAAAACCAAATGATGTTAAAAGATATATCTATGTAGGTGATGGCAAGAAGGTTCAAGTTGAGACAATTAGAAAGTTTAGATTATTGTTATTTTAACTGGGTTTTATTTGGATCTTGATGAGACATTTATTGTACAGTCTTTTAGACAGAATTTGATTTCTGTTTCTGCTTTGGACAAATTTGGTTTTTCTTGTTCATTTGGAAATGGAAAATTTAGTTTGTTTCATGATTCAAATTTGGTTGGATCCGGTTCTTTATCAGGTTATGATAATCTATATTCAATTAAAACAATAGCTTCATTTAATAAATCTCTGCATTTAAGTACTCGAGGTGTAAAGAAAAAAATTAACCAATGAGAATACGGCTGCGTTATGGCACAAGAGATTATGTCACATTTCTAGAAGGAGAATTGAGAGACTTGTGTCAGACGAAATTCTTGATCCCTTAGATTTCATAGATTTTGATGTTTGTGTTAACTGCATAAAGGGAAAACAAACCAACAAAAGGAGATTTGAAACCAACAGGACTCTAGACGTTTTACAAATTATTCATATAGATATTTGTGGGCCATTTCTTACTGTTGTGTGGAATGGTCAATAATACTTTATCTCGTTTATAGACGACTTCTCTAGATATGGCTATCTATATCTCATTCATAAAAAGGTACAATCGCTGGAAGTGTTTAAAAATTATAAGGCTGAAGTTGAGAACCAACTCAGCCAAAGGATCAAAAGCATCAGGTTTAACCGTAGTGATGAATACTATGGCTGATGTGATTGTTCAGGTGAACAACGTCACCTTTTGCTAAATTCCTAGGGGAATGCGGTATCGTCCAACAGTACACTATGTCGGGTTCGCCCACTATGAATGGTGTTGCTGAAAGACGAAACAGAACTTTCATGGGCATGGTGAGGAGTATGATTAGTCATTCTACCTTTCCTAAATCACTCTGGGAAGAAGCACTTAAGACTACAACATATATCTTTAACAGAGCTCCAACTAAAACGACTGCCAAAACCCCTTATGAGTTATGGACAGACAAAAAGCCTAGTCTTAAGCACTTACATGTTTAGGGATGTCCAGCTAAGGCAATGCCTTATAGGCCAAATGAAAGGAAACTGGACTCAAGAACTGTTAGTTGCTACTTTGATGGATACTCTGAAAGATCCACGGGGTACAAGTTTTATGATCCCACGACTAGGTAGATTTTCGAGATGGGAAATACCCGGTTCTTTGAGGATGTCGAGTTTGAGGGAGGAGATACAGGTATGAACTTTGTCTTTGGAGAGGAATTTGTTGATGTTCCCATAGGTGTTATTGGCATTGATCAAGATTCTATTCCTGACCTTGTTCAAAACACAATAGATCAAGATAATATCGAACAATCTCCCGTTCAAGAGATTGTTCCAGAAGAACAAACTCTGGCACCTCAAGAACCTATGTCATTAAGGAGATCCACTCGAGAGAGGAGAAGAGCATTGCCAGATGATTACATTGTATTTGTCCATGAACATGAGGTAGACGTTGGAGTGATGGAAGATGACCCGATCAACTTTCGTTAAGCCATCGAAAGTTCTAACTCTCAAAAGTAGATAGATGCTATGAATGAGAAGATAAAGTCCATGTAGGACAATGACGTATGGGATCTTATCTCATTACCAGAAGGAGCGAAACCTATTGTTGCAAATAGATATTTATGACCAAAAGGGATTCAAAAGGCGATGTAGAAAGGTATAAAGCTCGTCTTGTCGCAAAGGGCTTTACGCAGAAATAAGGCATCGACTACAAAGAGACATTTTCTCCGGTTTCTTCAAAAAACTCTTTCAGGATTATAATAGTATTGGTGGCTCATTTTAACCTTGAGTTACATAAGATGAATGTCAAAACAGCATTTCTCAATGGTGACATTGACGCCAGAAAACTTTGTGTCAGGAGACTCAAAGCGCATGGTTTGCAAACTTAAGAAATCCATTTATGGGCTCAAGCAAACATCTCGACAATGGTAATCTCGACAATGGTATTTCAAGTTTCATCAAGTGATCATCTCATTCGGTTTTGAGATGAACTTGGTCGATGACTCTGTGTACCATAAATTATGTGGCAGTAAACATATTTTCTTAGAATTATATGTTAATGACATCTTACTTGCCAGCAACGATATAGGCATATTGCATGAAACCAAGAGATTTCTAGCTAAGCATTTTGAGATGAATGATCTTGGTGACGCCTATTTTGTATTAGAGATTCAGATACACCGAGATCGCTCTCAATGCATTCTTAAATTATCACAAAAGAGCTACATCAAAAAGCTTCTTAAAAGATATGGCATGCAAAATTGTAAACTAGGTAATACCCCTATGGCTAAGGGAGACAGGTTTAGTCTCAATCAGTACCCTAAGAATGATTTTGAGGAAAAGAAAATGCAGAAGATTCCCTATGCCTCAACAGTGGGGAGTTTAATATATGCTCAGGTTTGTATGCGTCCAGATATCGCGTATGTTACAGGGATGTTGGGCAGGTATTTAAGCAATTCAGGAGCAGACCATTGGAAAGCAGCCAAAAGGGTTTTGTGATACTTACAGAGAATAAAGGATTACATGCTCACGTATCGGAGGTAAGATCAGATTGAGATCATTGGGTATACTGAGTCTGACTTTGCTGGATGCCAAGATAGTATGAAATCCACATCGGGTTATATCTATCTTCTAGCTGGAACAGCTATCTCTTGGAAGAGTGCTACACAGTCTCTTATAGCCTCTTCTACTATGACAGCTGAGTTTATAATGTGTTATGAGGCATCAAATCACGGGATATGGCTGCGAAATTTTGTCACGGGGCTACGCATAGTGGACTCTATTGATATGTCACTCAAGTTATTTTGTGACAATATGTTAGCAGTTCTATATTCCAACAACAACAGGAGCTCAACGAAATTGAAGTATATAGACATAAAGTTTCTGGTTGTGAAAGAAAGAGTTCATAGTGGACAGTTGTCTATAGAGCACATAGGAACAAACTCTATGATTGCGGATCCGCTTACTAAGGGACTGACACCCAAAGTGTTTCATGAGCATACTGCTTGTATGGGTGTCGTGTCTATTGATGATATGCAGTTTTAGTGAGAGTTTGTATTATCAGATACTCTTATGATATAGACATATTTCAGTTATTTCAGTTTATGGTATTAAATTTATTTTCTTTAGAAATAAGGTTATGTTTTATTCACACTCTGAATTATTATGTTGTTTTATCTCAATAAAGTTTAAGGGAGGACCAATTGGAAATAGAAATGTTAAGCTCACATTATATGAAATTTCCAAGCTACACATCCACATCATGATCTATGTCATTCAGTTGTATTGATATACGTGACCATTGATGGGTTAAGTTACGATTACTGTAACAAAAACCGCTTTGATCCTATGTTAGTATGATTGATGGACCGGATTGTTACAGATACATTTCAAAAATGACAGTAAAGTTGAGCTCATTCGGTAATTATGCAAAAAATGATTATAAGGTTACATATATGGTCCAAGTGGGAGATTGTTGGATCATTATCCAACATTGGTCCATGTATATGTGAAATAATCATGTACTGTAAACTGTTTAGAATGGTTAGACCCAATTACAAGTGATCTAATTAAGTTGGGTTTTAATGTATCTAATAGGGTGTGGGCCTTTTATGTGTAAAAACCTAATGGGTAATTTCTGATTTTATGATGGGCTAAATTAGAAATACCAATAAACAGATTTGTCTATAAAAAGGCGGTTATGGTCCCCAGATCACACGTGACTTTGATTCTTTTCTGTTTCCTATAGACAGAGAGAAACTAGATAGAAATGTTAAAAGGGTTCTCTTAGAAAAACATGTAGATCTAGAAGCTCAATCGAATGGCTCTATAACGTGATCTTTTGATATGGATTCAGGTACGCTTTTGCATATTTTATATATAATTTCTTGGTGATTTGACATTAAGATCTATCATGTAATTCTCGTATGGTATCTAACACTTTAAACTTGTAATTTCTTAATGTAATTTCCTCTCATATGATACCAGATATATTTTTAGCCTAATTTCATAACTATGAATGCTCAAACTTTCAAACTTATATGTGTCTTGAGTTTCATTGCACATGTCACACCGTGCATGTTAAATATGCACAAATCGTATCTCTGTGCAGGCCTATGCAGTAGTCCATGTTAGAACTATCATAACTTTTGCATTTTAAATCTGATTAATCTCATTCCAGTGCCATTTGAAAGATGATTAATTGAATTATAATTATTTCAACTACAAGGGATCCTAATTAACTGTTTACCTATTCAAAAGTAGCTTGAAGTTCATCCCTCTCTGTTGTACTAGGTCAGTATTTCAGAAGCATCATGCTCATGGTAAAATGGCCATAAGTTTTACTCTAGAACTCCTATTAAACTCATTCAAGTTTTTATTGGCTAATTGAATTATCTATAATTATCCAAAATTTTGGCTAATTGAATTAACTAGAAGTCCCCTTACTACTATACCAAGTCCGTAGCAACTGGTCTATAGTAAAATAATTACAACCTTTATTCTAGAACTCAAATTGAGTTCATTCAATATTGATTGAAAAGATGATTGAATTCTCTATAATTGTATTAGATCTTAAACTCTAATTCCTTTTATGTTGGTCAAACAAGACCTAAAAGTTTGATATGTCTACTGAGTTTCAGCTACATCGACACATGTACTATGTCCGTGCATATACCTCGTGATTTATGATATGATACCTATATACACATGTTTAATCTCGCTTGTTATTATCTGTATATGGTGATTTTAGACTTGTTATAGTTTACGTCTTGGTATATATGACATGTTCATACATATGCCATTTGATTTAAGATATGCTATATATGCACACATGTTAATTTACGCATGATATTACTTGTACATATTATTATTGCTTGGAAGTGATAGCTCACGCATGCACATGTTCCATAACTTCTATACCTGTTAGAATCACTCTTGTACTTGCCAGTATTGCCTTACGTGTCGTTTCATAGTCACATGGGTATTGATACATGGATCCTATTACATATGGCACTTAAATACTTAATATTTACTATTTAATGAGTATGGAAGAAATAGATGGTGGAATAAAATATATATTGTGGGACTACATTATGGGTATGGAAAAAATGGATGGTGGATTGAAAAATATATTATGGGAGTTTGCATGCTTACTTCTATTACGCTTAGCGGTGCGTCATCCAGTGTGAGGACCGGTACTTGGGCTATGGTACCGGTTATACATGGTACACTTATAAAACACGCAAAATCTCCACCATTCAAGTTTCCTACTAGCATGCCCCATATACATTCTTATATGGTTCGTATAGAATTGCACAATGTTAGATTTGTATTCTTGTTTAACTTCTGACCCCTGAGATTATCAAAATCTAGGTCTACCAGTCGATATAGCGATAGCGATAACAGAGGAGGAGGACCTACACCTCGAGTACTACATTTCCAGGATAGGCCATGCACTAGTAGCAAATTTATTGTAGGATCTTAATCATTTTTGTGTATTTATCATTTTGATTTTTATGTGCATATGTATGATACTTCCTAGTTTTGTCTATGGTATCTGCATACTCTTGTATATATTTAATATTTATGTTGCTATGTTCAGATACTATACTTGACTCTATATGAGCAATCTTTTGATGTACATATTACTTAACATTTTTTATATATCTATTTTTTGATATTGCTATATTTATACCTGTGATGTTGTGAAAAATAGATTCAGACCAGTGGGATATATTTTACATTTGCGCGCTTCTATATCTCTTAGCTGTGTTTGAAAAAAAATGGCCTCAAGCACTCTGGTATCGAGAGTACCCGTCGATAACACCCTACCTATTATTGGGACACACACTTGGGTCCACCAGTATGATTTGGGGTGACACATGTCTGTATAAAACTTTGACCAGTGAAATCAGTCTATAATCCCCGTTTGCTCCTACATCTCTTTCTTTAGTTTAAGCACAACCTTAGCATAATTAAGGCAATCCAGTTTGGCACATCCCTAAGCATTTCCTCCAATAGATTTATTATATTTCTTTTGATTACACTCCAGAATCTTCTAAAGAATAGAATGAGGAATCCATTTGGACCTGGTGAATTTTCCGGTGCTAGGCCCCATATTGCCTCCTTTATCTCTTCTTCAGTGAACAGAGTTTCTAATTGTGTAAGGTTTATGTTGATCCCCCAAATTTCCTTTCCTATGGATATCAGATGTTCCCCCTTAACTTCAATTAGCTGCCTGAAATATTCATCAATGTGTATATGTATCTCTGTCCTCACTGTAGATTCTCTCCCCTCAATTAGTAACATCTCAATATTGTTATGTTTCTTATTCGAATTAGCTACCTTGGGGAAGTATGTAGTGTTTTTATCCCCCTCCTTTAGCCACCTTATCCCTGATCTCTGATGCCACATGATTTTTTCTTTAACCTCTAGCTCTTTTCTTAACACTATAAGGTCCCGCCTTTGTTGTGGTTGAGTTGTGTCATTTTCCTCCAATAGTTCCAACTCTGTTGTCCTCTTGATTAGTATATTATGGTCTTATTGAATAATAGAAACCAGCTAATTTTTGGGTCATTTCCTTAAAGAATCAATTTTTACGAATTATAACATACAACAACCAGCAAAACTAAAAGTACAAGTAAATGACCACTTTTGCAAAACTAACAGGAAGAGGTAATCTCGATTGGGTAATTTGCGAGTCCAGGCCATCTGGTGCTTCAACAAGCCTTCTTTACGTTGTAAATTGCAGCGTAAATGCTTTCTTTCAATTTTTTCTCAAGTACTAATCATGAAAGTGAACACCTTCTCCTAGAATTAGCTGCTTATAATCGATGATAATTGTTGCTTAGGTTCTTGGAGATATTAGATTACAGTCCTTTGATTTATTGGCGAAGTTTTGATTCTCTTAATTGAAAGAAGGAATAAGGTATAACATAGAGATTTAACATAATAGAAGACTTCTTGTTATGCTCTTTGTGTGGATAGAAATTTGGTAATCGTATACTTGTTCAGATATATTTGAGGCTTGAAATTTATATGCTTTGGTTTTGCAGGTTCAAATGACGCAACTAAAATACTTTCCATTATTTACATTTAGGTTTCAACTTAAACCATGAGCACAAAATAATAGGATTAAGGGCAAATTGGACGGGGTGCTTGTCGGGGTACTTGCATATATATATATATATATATATATATATATATATATATATATATATATATATATATATATCTTGGATGGTCTATCAGTTAGATTGCGTTGTCAAAATTTAAGGACCTAGTCATAGAGTCCTGGGTGATTACTAAATCACCATATGATTATAGGGCTTTGGGCCTGCAACTTATGCTCTTATATTTTTGTGGTTGTGTATTTAGTGGTATGTCTTAAGCCAGTATCAGGAATATGTGATCACGGTCCTGGACATGTATAGGACAGCTATAAAACATATATTTACTTCTCTTGCCTTTTATATTCTAGCAAGGTTCACTTGTATATTCATAACATGTTCAAAATATTGCTACATTTACTCATTCGTGACGTGCCCATACCATTATACTTGATGCATACCATTATGCTCGACTCTTGTACTTCTGCAAGTTGCTCTCTATGTAAGTACATGCATTAGGTACATGTACGTCTTTTTCCTCCTAGATGCACTCACTATGTCATTTCTAATGATCCTAATTTGACATGCCTAAACTCTATTGAATTACAAGTTGACGAAAAAGTGGCCCATCACAGTTAGATGTTTATTTCGAGAAGCAGGTAGAGGCTCCATTTGGACAATCATTAGAAGAAAATTAAGTTACTTCTCTAACCTATTTTTTGAGAGTAATTGTTGTGTTCTTTTTATTCAAACTTCATATCTCAACTTGTAATAAATTCTTTACTAATGATTTTTATCACCAATATTAGTATTATTGTTATTTGATTATATTCTTCATCTTGTTTTATGTCAATAATTCTTTGAATATATATGAATATAGGAATGTGTTAGTACATCTATATTATTTTTCTTGTATTTTATTGCATGTTCGTTTTCAATACATGATCAACATATCATGAGATGCGAGGCGTTACATAAACCGTGTATCATTTAACTTCCCTTTCTCATGGTCATTTTTATTAATTCTGTTTTTTGATCATTATGCAATGCAATGTTGGGCTAATTTTACCTTTTCTTATTCAATTTGAATTTCTGTTATTCATGTCTCTTTGGTTCAACACGATGTAATGTGCAACATCTTTCATCTGATATGGCACAATATCACAAATGGTAATATGCGAATCCCCTAAAAAAAAAAAAAAAAAAGAAACAATATATATATATGTATATGTACACACATTATAATGTTAATAATGGAAATAAGTTGTTGCCCCATATAAGTTACTTGAGTTGCACTCTATTTCCACTATCTCTAATACTTTTATTTAAAAAATATTATTTTGAATTATGATCTCAAATCCCTAAGATTCACTCATACTTAATTTCGTAGATTTTAGTTTTGTTTTGGTCTTCCATCAAATAGATAAAAAAAAATTTAATAGTTTTGGTGTGATATGAATAACATGGTAGCTCTTTTTATAGTGTTAATTTAATATATTCAAACTTTGTTTCTACTATCTCTGAATAATTAATTTTGATGATTAATATATGGAATTTTTGATAAATTATTTTTATTTTTCAAACTCTCCACTTTTGTAACGCTCCCATTTTTCATCTGTTTGCCAAAATAGAGGACGTTACTTAAAATAATACTAGATAATCTAACAGTTAAGAATCTTGAAATAATCGTAACCAATGTCATTTCAGATTGATAAATAATATGTCTGAAACTTAAAGGATTTTATTTATACAAAGAGTTCATTACACAAGATGATGCACTGCTCTGGATATGAACACAAAAGGATCAAAAGAGAAAAGCAGTGCCCAAACAAAAGGAAATATAAACAAAACATACAAAACATCTGTAAAAAATACTTCACTTTCTACTACTGCTTGGTCTAATCAATAAAGTATGGATTATCGGTTGGGGTTGGTTTTCCTTCTCTTTCCAAATCTAGGTTCAGAATGCAGGGAATTAAACTCAATAAGTAACACAAAAATTAGAAGTGTACTATCACAATACTCAGAATATGTGATCATGAACATTTTATGTTAATGCGGTCATAATAGCATAAACCAAGAATAATATAAATAAATTTGGAATCAAAACTAAATCAAATATTTAGGGATATGCAATCAATGATGGTTAACAGATCTCAATAAGGTTTTATGTCAGATATCATAAACTAAACAAATTAATAACTAGTCATATATTTAAAACTACTACTGATGGATAAGTTGCACGTTTGTTACTCATATCATATAAGTGTCAGTACATACCGAGGACCCGGCCTGAACCCATGATGCTGAACTATAACACATTGTTAGATACTGCTAGACAAACATCGTACTTATAAGTGATGGATGTCACCCTTATGGGAAGTCACGTATCAGACCGTGGCTCATTACCACACGATACTACAGTATAAATTCTTAGCACCTAATTAGAAAATGACCAACTAGATTCTCATATTATATGGTTCTTATCCATCACGTAGTTTCCCCCAATTTCCATGTTAATGATATACGATATACATGAAGCAATAGAAATATCATAACTTACCAATTCAGATTGTGTACATGTCTCTTAATAGAAATTGGAATTCAAGAATCATTTTAATTTAGGATTACGTACACACGTATTACCAGGATACTCCATTTTCGAGTAATCAAGATATTTTAACCTTGTTATCATCTTCCCATAAATGATCATGCCCATCGTGTATCAGGTATGAAGAGTCGTTCAATCATGTTAGGTTATTAGCTTCATTTATCATATATCATGTTCCATTTTACTTGTCATTTTTAACTACGAGGTATCATTATCAGATATGTCCAGTACCACCGTCAAAATTCTCGTGACCAATAACTTATCATAATTGGTATACATAAGAAGTGTTAAGAAATTTAGAGTGTTCTAGGCCACGAAAAATAAGTATAGTTGGATGGATAAAAATAATTTGATATGTTCCTTGATATGATGATGCCTTTGTTAATTTTTAAATTATGAAATAAATCAAAATATAGTTAAGATTGCTTATGGAGATAATTCAACTCACATTCGGCTGTGCTCTTTGACAACTATTCATGTATAATTCAACTCACATTTGGGTTCATAATTTAAATTATTTCATAATTTAATTAAATATGGCTTGGCTTGTTGACGGAGATAATTACATGTATAATTCAAATCACATTTGGGCTGTGCTCTTTGACAACTATTCATAGGACAAAATTGTGGTCCCTACCACGTGTAGAGTAGGAATGCATTTTGTTGCATTCTTTATTATAATCGGGTTTGAGATGCACTAGCAATTTGACATATTCAGACATGAAAAATACAAAATGTATTTGCACCTATATCTATTAATACAGATATCGAAACAACTGCAGTCTATACGGGACCAGTACGCCAGCAAGCATCTAATTTCATTAGCATACATAAAAATTCAAACACAGCCAGCCAGCCAGCCTTTTCTCTCATTACCCAAACTAGTCTAATTGCCCTTTTATTTATTTATTTATTTATTTATTTTCCATTACCCAAAAAAGAGAAAGAAGCAAGGAGCATGGATGCCACACAAAACTAATCTAGTTACCCAAATGAAAAAGGAGCAAGGATGCTACTTGCCTATTCTTCCTCTGTTTGCTGTTGACTTCCTCTCTCTTCTCTTTCCCTTCACTGCCATTGAGAATTTGTTCTCTTGATTGAAGTAGTCAATTTAAAAAAAACATCTGAAAATAAATCCCCTTTGGATGCCGCTGCTACTAGGTGTGGCTGGGAAGAAATGAATCATTTTTTTTTTTTTTTTTAAATGGATTAAGATGAAGTTTCCGTTTACTGCACCTTATGCTTACTTTTAAATCTCATTTCCAATGTTTCACCTAACCCCTCAAATGCCACCTCTTGATCCTTCAAGTGCCACCTCTTCTTGGTGTGGACACATCGCTGCCACCAGCCACGAAGTAGGCATTTTAATTATTTTCTATATATTTATTTTTATTTTTTATTTTAATAATTTACTGTTTACAAGCTATGCTATCTTCTAAATTTACCAAATTAATACATAATATAATTTTCAACAAGAGAAATACTAGAAAATTATCCGTTTATCATTTTGATTTCCGGAATGAGAGAGATAAAATTCCAAAGTAAAAAAGAAAAATAATTTAAAATTATTAAATTAGCAAATTTTGGAATATTTTTTGAGCTTGCATGGAAAATTTTTAAAAATCACAAATATTAGAAACCTAATAACTGGAAAGACCGAATGTTATTTGGAGTTACGAATTTAAACTTACGTTCACCGAAAGTTATTTCGCTATCCAAAATAAACTTCGGTAGCCTTATTCGACACGATCGGATTCAAAAAAAAAAATACGAGTAGCACGAATTTTGGAATACTATATTATACCCACCTAACAAAAGAATTTTGTCTTTGAAAATTAAATTAAAGGACATTACAATATTTATGGATATGTATGGATTTAGAAATGAATTAAATTAACATAACTGATTATAAGAAAAGGTATGAATATTTTATCTCGATGTTTTTTTCAAACCCCCAAGTAGAATCTCTTAGTGATTGTGCATCCCAAGAAACAAAAATCAACGGAATCACTTTATTCTTTAGGACTCCTCCCATCGGTCAATGATCACTACATATTGTTTCTCGTATTTTAGATCTTAAATCTACCTCGGATAGATCTACTACTCTGTACTTTCCACCTAAATACTTCTTCAATTGTGATATATGGAACACATCATGAACGGTTTCCATCTTGACTGATAATGATAACCTGTAAGCAAAATTTTCAATCATTTTCGTGATTTAAAATAGTCCGATGTATCTGGGACTGAATTCTCTTTCTTGCCATATCTGATCACATCCTTCATCGGGCATATCTTAATAAATACCTTTATCTCCTATTTTAAACTCCAATAATTTTTTGCATTGATTTGTCCATTTTTTCTGTCTGTTCTGGGCTATCTTTACATGTTCTTTGATAAATTTCACTTATTCTGTAGTTTGAGTAATCAACTCTACTCCCAAGTCACTTCGTTTTCCAACCTTGTCTCAACTTAATGGAGATCTACACTTTGGACCATACAAAATTTTGAATGGTGCCATTTTGATGCTCTCTTGATAATTATTATTATAAGAAAATTCCACTATGTACAAATAATATTTCCAAGATCTACCAAAATCCATCACTCATGCCCTAAGCATATCTTCGAGTACTTAGATAGTCCGTTTTGACTGACTATCTATTTGTGAATGGTAAGCTAAAAATGGATCCAAATATTTTCCTAGACTATTCATCAATCTCTCTCAATTATGTGATCTAAATTTCGTGTCTCTATATGATACAATTCAGACTAGAATTCTATGTAACCTTACCACTTCCTGTATAAATCTTCTTGCCAATATCTCTGTTGACTGACCAACTCTAAATGAAATAAAATGAGCCGACTTGGTCAACCAGTGTATAACCACCCAAATTGCATTATTGTCTCTGTTGCCCCTAAGTAAGCCCGTCGCAAAATCCATCGATATTTGTTCCCACTTTCACTATACTTGGAGCAATCTAGCTATTCTCAGATATTTAGCCTTTACTTGCTGGCAAGTGGAACACCTAGACACATATCCAATAATCTCTTTCTTCATGCATGGCCACCAAAAATACTTCTTTATATTCTTGTACATCTTTTTTCTTCTGGAATGAATAGAATATATTGATTTATGAGTTTCCTCTAAAACCCTATCTCTTACCCCCTTTAGGCACCAATAAATCTTGGCTTGTAAACAACTTGGTCTGGAAGAACTTAAACTGATACCGGTCACACTATAATTAGCTGACAGATTAAAAAAACATCCTAAAGGCGCATTGAAGACATATTAGTGCAAATCGAAAAATGCACTTGCTAAAAATGCTCATCTTCAAATACCAGTTGTCCTCGAACGTCCCTTTTTAGCTACAACTAACATAGTTATCAATTGCAGGAATGATATAGTTAATTTACCACTCAGAATGACTCTTGAACTTAATGTTTATAATATCTGCAAACAACCAAATATTGATTATGATGAAGTGAAATGTGTTAACTTAACTGAAGAAATCCATGAAGCAAGAGATGTCATATCGCTATGCATCTCTGATCTATTGGAGTTTGTGTTAATAATGATTGACAGTTTTCTTGGAAGACTTAATTTCGATGATGACACTCAAATATTGAAATGCTTGAATGGTGCTGTTTGTTCACATATTGTATGATGGATGCCAAAGAAAGAAGTATATGAAGAGCTTGCCTATGCAAAAAAAAAAAAAAAAAAATCTAATTCCTTCCAATATTCAATGGTATGGAACCACTTGTTTGTATACATCATATTACTTTGGAAGATATTACTAAGTCAATTAGATAAATGCAACAAAGACTTCACCCTGCCATGAAAGAAGTATTTAAACCTGAAGTGTTAAAACTTCTTGATAATGATATTATCTATCTAATAGTGGATAGTAAGTGGGTAAGTCCAACCAAAATTGTTACTAAGAAAAGTGGGATAACTTTAATTAAAAATAAGGATGGAGAGATGATACCCACCGAATTAGCATATGTGCATTAATTATTGAAAATTGAATCAAATAATAAGGAAAGAGCATTTTCCATTACCTTTTCTAGATCAAGTACTCGAAAGAGTCACAAGACACAATTTTTATTGTTTTCTAGATACATATTCTGGTTATTATCAAATTGAAATTATTTTAGAGGATTAGAAGAAGACAACTTTTACCTATCTCTTTCGTACATTTACTTTTCGAAGTAAACCATTTGGATTATGTAACCCTTTTTAAAGATGCATGATAAGTATTTTTGGTAATATGGTAGAAGATTATTTTGAAGTCCTTATGGATAACTTCTTCATATTCGATAATAGTTTCGAAAGGATGGAAGTAGACAAAGCGAAAGGGATGGAAGAAATATAGGCACACTGAATTGCAACAATATATTCGATAACAGATTCGAAGTCTGACTATCCACTGAATCACAACAATATAGGTACACATGTTATGTTCGTGCATATGCCTCTTGACTTATCATAAGATATACATGTTCCATATTAAATCACTCTTGTTATCACGAGTTTAGACCTGTCATAGCTCATGTTTAGACATATGATGAGTGTCATATATTGCATATTTATAGGCTACATATTATCTATTTTTATATATAAATAATTACTATTCAGATATATTTAGTATGTTTTTATAGGTAATAAGGATTTGGAAGGAAAAGAAGAAGAAGATGCAAATTAGTCTAGAATATGAGTAAAGAAAATTAACTAAGGCGAAGATCGATACTAAGTGCAGTAGCAGAAACTTCAAAAGTATTTTCGGTCAAGATAAAGCTTGAACTGGAAAATTTAATATAGGAAAATTTCTAGATCTCAAAATTATCTTCGAAAAATGTCTACAAACAAATCAATCTGAGTTAGTATACAAAAGTTATGGCCATTTTATTAAAATGCTAAAGAATGGAAAATCCGATTCAGTGGGCTATGGGCACAGAATGGAACATACTAATTTTCGTTGTAGTATATTGGTGAGTATTCTTGCATGTCACGCGGGTGACTCGGGTTCGATCCCCAGCTACGGCGCCATAAACTTGATGTGAAATATCTATTGCAAGCACACAGTATCGATGTAGCACTATACAGGTCGTTCCCACATGGATTTAAGGTGTTTTGCTATTCTTACTAATTGTTTAGTCCTATCAAGTTAACTATGAGATTCTAAATTGAGCGGATTAGTATTAAGTCCCAAAGTTTAGCCTAGAATTTCGAATCTATTAGAATAATAGCCTAACAATGAATTATCTCTTTCCTCCTAACTTTTTAATTTTGCACGATCAAATAACACATTAAAAATGTGATATTTTTAATTTGATTTTAATTAAGTACCCCTAAGTATGACCTATCAAGTGATGTGTAAGTATAGATCATCAAAAATAACATCTTTCTTAAAAGCAAATTATATCTAATAGGTAATCTTATAAACAGAAACAAAAAAACTAACTTCAAACTCTAATCTAAGTATAGGCTATTAAAAAAACCAAACTTAAATATAACCTATCAAAAAAAATTAGATTTACAAGTTTTATTCTCTTCAATTTATTTATGGGAAAATCTTGTTAATAATTCTAGAAATAAAAACAAAGAATATGAATTCCAAATCTCATCTAAGTATAGATTATCAAAATATGAATTAAGCATAATCTATCAAATAATTATGATTTACGAAATCTATCTTTTTTTTATTTATGGAAAAATCATGACTTTATTTCTTTTTAGTAAGAAGATAAGATAAATCTATATTAGATCTATTAAACTAATTTTATCTACATCCTAGGGCTAAAGCAAATTAGTTACTCATGCTACTAATTATCAAAAACCTATATTTATTTATGAAAGCCATGAAAAATTTTATTTTCCTACAAAGCAAGATAAATCTATACTGCATAGAAAACAAATCTATACTAGAAAGCAATTAAATCTATCTAAAAAGAAAATAAAATATTTCTACTTACTAGAAAGAACTTGAAAACAATGGCGCACCTCTAGAGCATGGTATTCCGGCTGTCACCCTTTCGGCTAAATGCTAATATTTATTAATTAAAAGTATATCTAAAATTATATTTAAAAAGCTGTCCCAATTTACAAGGATTCGTGGGGTATTTATAATCCAAGTACAATCCTACTCCTACTCAAACTCAATACAAAAAAATATAATCCTAATCCAACACAAATTAATCTCAAGATACATAATCTTAATCCAATCCATAGGTATTAGAAACAAATGGTTGAGATTAGATGGTATAAAATACTAATTTTCGGGTCCAAAATCCAAAATTTAGTTGTAGTATAGTGGTGAGTATTCACGTCTGTCACATGACAGTGTTTTTCTTATTTTTTCTAATGTTTTACGGGTTAACAGTGTGTGTTGAGTGCAGGAACCTGGAAGTTCAAATACAAGAAGTAAAAAAGGATGAGAGAAGTTTCTGGAGTGCACTGCAAAAAGCAGGGACCCAGATTCCCTGATTTTGCCGCCAAATAGCGGCAATTGCCAATTTTTAGTTGCAGTTCAGGTGCAAAACTCCACCAATTTTTCTTCAGTTATGTATTTCGTGTCCCTAATTTTGTAAAAAAAACACAAAAAAAGTAGAAACAGTATGAAACACATCTTGTCTTTGATCATATCTCTTCCATCGTTTTATTTTCACCACATCTCACTTCTTATATTAGTATAGAAAATTCACGCATCCACTCACGATCGCTGGTTCATGTCACATTGGACCCATGATCAATTTGGACGACTAGTGATATTAGATTTGTTCATGGAAGACAATATGGACCAAGCAATCCCGATCCATCAGGATCGATGTTACTCGTTGTACACATTACTACCATCATGCATAAAACTTCCACACGCAGCGGGTAATCACTATGAATTAAAACTGCAGTACATCAGCATGCTTTCTAAATTCATTGGTTCTGATTCTGAGGATGTATATCTCTTTATCAGTGAATTTCAGGAAGTGTGCCTGATGATTAAACTACAGCACTTATCAAATGATGCAATTAAACTCCGCTTCATCCCATTGCTCTCAAAGATAATGTCAAGAAGTGGTTGTACAGTATGCCTACTGATTCAATCACTACTTGGGATGAATTTATTATAATATTTCTCAAGAAGTATTATCCCACACACAAAACGGCGAAAATTTGAAATCAAATTAATCAATTCCGTCAAGTACCAGGAGAACTCTTCTGGAAATATTTGGAATGGTTCAAAAATTTGTTAGCTCAGTGCCCCCACCATGCAATAGAAAAGTGGCGGTTGTGTCAAATCATGTACAAAGAACTCGATTACATATCCAAAACTCTTCTTGAGTCCATGTGTCGGGGGAGTTCATGAGAAAGAATGAGGATGAAGCATGAGACTTCCTTGAGGACCTATCGTGGAAAATTATGCAGTGGGAGAGTCCAGCTGAGAAACCCAGTGCATTAACTTCTGCGCATAAGGGTGGGATACATAGCGTCAACAGTTTTATAGCTTTCGAAGCTATGATTGCGACCCTTATGAGGAGAATTGAGGTATTGGAGACTTCTAGTGCTCCACCGGTGGGTCAAGTAAATCAAATTCAAGTTTCCACATGTTTTAATTGCAGAACTATGAATCATATTATGATGGAGTGTTCATTTTTAATGAATTCCATGGGTCCCACACTTGAGTAGGCTAACGCCTTGTATCAACAACCCATGAACAATCCTTATACTCCTACATACAATCCTAGTTGGAGGAACTATCCAAATATCTCATGGGGTCAGGGGCAATATTAGGAAGCTCCCAACCCTAACATGTAGCCTCCAGCTAATGGTCAGTTTCTAATACCAAAAGTGGATGCTTATCAACACCCAAATGCTTCAGATCAAGGAAACAACCAGAATAGACCACCTACGCATAATCAATCATATCTACATCAGAGGTCTAATAATGATTATGACAGACCGCTAATAACATTTGAAAGGAATGTGGGAAACCTTTTCAAGACGACGTCAAATTTAAACACACAAATGCTTCATAAAAATGTCTACTGACTTTATACAACGGACCGACCAACAACTTTTTGCAAGTTCCTAGTCGATCAAAAATATAGAACAACAGGTTGGATAGTTAACCACACAACTAAGTGAGCGGGGGCTGGGTACCTTTCCGAGCCAATCAATAATGAACTCCAACTCTAGCTCATCTAAATCTGTTTCATCCCATGTTCACCAATGTAATATCATTCACACGCTCAGATTTATCATGCAAGTGGACAATAATGTAACCATATCTCCTACTCTCACTCCTACTATTACGTAGGCTACACCATCTTTTCCATCTCTTTCTCCACATCTATCTCCATCACCTCCATCACCATCACATGATCATTTGGAAGAACCTGTTCCTAAACCGAAAATACCATATCCCAATCGACTTAGGAAGTCTTCACTGCAAGTAGAGAAGATTCTTGAAATATTTCAGCAGGTGAAGATTAATATTCCACTTCTTAATATTATATAACATGTTCCTACTTATCCAAGTTTCTCCAGGATTTGTATACTAAGAAACGAGTATAAAACATTCCTGAGAAAGTTTTTCTTTTTACAAATATATCACATATTCTCTCTAACTCCTTACTTATCCAGATTCCCCCACAATCTCATGCACCATTGGGAACATTACATTTGATAAGGCGTTACTTGATTTAGGGGCAAGTATCAACTTACTTTCTTACACTGTTTATCAGTAACTGGGGTTAGGAAAACTTCAACCTACTAAGGTCACATTACAGTTAGCTGATCGTTCGATCAAGAGACTACTTGGTATGGTTAAAGATGTGCTCATTAAGATCGACGAGTTCATCTTTCTTGTAGACTTCATTGTCTTAGAAGCTGAGCCAATTTCCAATCCACGAAATCAAATTCCTGTTTTCTTGGGCATACCACTCCTTGCAACATCAAATGTATTAATTGATTGCAAGAGTGGTCACATGAAGCTATCATTTGGGAATATGACTACGGCATTGAGCATATTCAATATGGATAAGCACACAATGAGCTCTCTCATTGAAGTAAACATGATTCATAGTTTGCACTCTTATTCTACCTCTTGCATTGATAATGAACCCTCATTTGAGCAAATTTTTAAGGATGAGCTCATATTATTAGATGAATTGCCATATACTGATTCTATGTATGATGATACTTGTGTAAGTGTGTCATTGATTTATGAGCAAACTTTTGAGGATTTGTTTGCAGAGGAGCTCATATTACTTCATGAGTTAGAAAGACTACCACCACATTCACTTGATCATATAGCACTCTTCTCATCTCACGATATTTTTACATGTATACTTGTTACTAACGCTAATTGGCAGATTTATAATGAAGAATTCTTAAACCCAATTATTAATGCTTACATGTGGATAAAGAAAAAGCGAGGGCGACATATGATACAGGCAGGTAATTTCGTGACTTATAGGAGGATGATGAGATACAATAATGTACCCACTTCATGTATAAAACACACACACTATGAAAGTGGGAAGTGATCGAGAGGTCGTAACCGCTTTTCATGCATTAATAAGGTGACGATATTGAGATCATAACTTTTTACGACTCTCATTATTTATATAGTATTTGTACAATAGTTTTCATATTTATTTTACCATCCTTTGTTCATGTATGATAGCGTATGCGAGTTTAGTTGTGGGGGAGTGGGTAAAGGTCTTTTCTTCATGTTTTTCTAGGATTTTTATTTTTTTGGAATTTTTATTTTTTTAAATTTTTGGGTTTTTTTATTTTACACTTCGAATAGTTTTTAGGATAACTAACTAAAAAAAAAAATTAATTAAACCATTTTAAAAAATAAAAACTGAAAAAAATTATTATATAATTTCATCAATAGATCAATCTAATTATAAATAAAATAATAAATTTAGATTTAAAATTTGATAGGAGAGTAGATTGGATGATATACTCAGAATTTTATAAAAAAGATTAAAATCTGAAAGATAAATATCGCTAATAGTAATTTTGAGGTAAGTATATATATCTATTTTTCACTTCACAATAGTTTACTAAGTTAAGGATAAAGATGATAAAGATTGAGTAATCTTCTCTCTCTAAACAAGAAAAAAAGAGAAAAAAGAAAAAAGGGGGTGAGCCTGATGTTAAGGCAATAGTCTCAAAAACGAAAAAAAAAAAGTGAGAAGAAAAAAATGGGTGAGCCTGGTATTAAGGCAATAGGCTCTAGAGAGACAAAAAAAAGGTGAGCCTGGTATTAAGACAATAGTCTCAAGAGTGAAAAAAGAGTATGATCCTAGTAATCGGGTACTTTGCGCCTAAAAAAGCGTGAATATTTGCATGAAAGGTGAAATATTCTTTAAAAAAGAAAAAAATTTGTTATGAGAGAGGAGATGAATTATGAGTTAGAGTTGGACTCCAAGGCCGAAGTAGACTATCACACATGCACGTAGATGTATAAGAGCCAATGGATTATCTATTAGTGGGCATTGATAGATATGATTTGAATTTTTTTATTAAAATGATAAATGTATTTGATATGACGCTTGACTTTAAAATTGATAATCTGAATGCGTTTTTGAGTTTGTATATTAGAGAGATTAATTCAAAAAATATCATTAAAAGAAAGATTTTTTTCTTTCTTCTGTATAAATATTTTATTTTTCTTAATTTTTGGTTATCTTTATTTTTCTTTTCTTTATTCCTTAATCTAACATTTTCACGAATTTTGTGGGTATATTCACTGCAAACCCTCACGAGACACCATTCGTCCACTAGGGTAATGTAGAGATTTAAAGGCTTGTTACACGTGCTAAGTGCAATCACGATTCCTACGAAAGTGAGTTAGGATTTATTTTTTTCTTTTTAAGGTTAGGTTTTGCTCAAAAACTAGTAAAAGATAGGTGTGGGGATGTGATGAGTGTTATATATTGCATATTTATAGCCTCCATATTATCTATTTTTGTATACAAATAATTACTACTCGAGTATATTTAGTGTGTTTTTATATGTAATAAAGGATTTGCAAGAAAAAGAAGAAGAAGATGCAAATTTGTCAAGAATATGAGCAAAAAAAAAATAATTAAGGTGAAAACCGACACTAAGTGCAGTAGCAGAAAATTCAAGAGTGTTTTTAGATAGATTTAATTGCTTTCTAGTATAAATTTATTTACTTTGTAGTATAGATTTATCTTGATTTCTAGGAAAATAAAATTTTTCATGGCTTTCATAAATAAATATAGGTTTTTGATAATTAGTAATATGAGTAACTAATTTGCTTTAGCCCTAGGATATAGATGGAATTAGTTTAATTGATCTAACATAGATTTATCTTATCTTCTTCCTAAAAAAAATAAAGTCATGATTTTTTTATAAATAAATAAAAGATAGATTTCATAAATCATAATTCTTAGATAAATTATACTTAATTCATATTTTGATAATCTATACTTAGATGAGATTTGGAATTCATATTCTTTGTTTTTATTTCTAGAATTATTAAAAAAAAATTCCAATAAATAAATTGAAGAGAATAAAAATTGTAAATCTAATTTATTTGATAGGCTATACTTAAATTTGGTTTTTTGATAGCCTATACTTATATTAGGGTTTGAAGTTTATTTCTTTACTTTTGTTTATAAGATTATCTGCTAGATATAATTTATTTTTAAGAAAGATATTATCTTTGATGATCTATACTTGCACATCACTTGATAGGTCATACTTGGGGGCACTTAATTAAAATAAAATTAAAAAGATCACCTTTTTAATGTGTTACTTGATCGTGCATAATTAAAAAGCTAGGAAGAAAGAGATAATTCATTGTTAGGCTACTATTCTAATGGATTCGAAATCCTAGGCTAAACTTTAGGACTTAAAACTATTCTTCTAAATTTACAATCTCATAGTTAACTTGATAGAACTAAACAATTAGTGAGAATAGCAAAACACCTTAGATCCTGTGGGAACGACATGTATAGTGCTACACCGATACTCTGCGCTTGCAGTAGATATTTCACATTAGCATACATACCATGATTTTGCATATAACACTTGATTTAAGATATGATACACGTGCACATATGTTTATTTACGTATATTATTACTTGTACATATTATTGTTACTTGGAAATAATACCTCACGTATATAAAAATATTTTATAATTCTTGAACCTGCTAATATCACTCTTGTGCTTGGTAGTATTATCGTGTGAGTTGTTTTATATTCACATGGCTATTGATATATGTATCCTTATTATATATGATACCTTGATACATTGATACTTAACATTTACTATGTTATGGGTAAAGAGGAAATGAATGGTAGAATAAAATTTGTATTATGGGATTTCTTGTCTTGTTTAGATGCATCCGCCGATCTATGTACTGGCACCATCGGTTTCTTATTTGTATGCCTAGCGCATGTTATCCAGTTCATCTGTGGACCAGTACTTGGGCTGTAATTCTAGGCATGCATGGAATATCCAGTGCGCCTAGCGGTGCATAATCCGATTCAGTGCATAATCTGATTCATTTATGATTGGCCTTAGGGTAGTGGTGTCGGGTATGCACAGTACACTTATAGAACACATGAATACTCTTACCATTCAGTTCCAAACCAATAGGATAGAATGTACATCTATTTTCTTGATCATATCACATTACGCATATCTTGTACTCTATGATTCATATGCATGATCATGTTATATTATACATATCATATACTCAATGATTCATGTTATATTAAGCATATCATGTATCTCATAATTCACATGCATGCATCTTTAACATTGTTCCTACTAGCATGCACCTGTTTTCGGATATTGATATATTTAAACATGTAGTATGTATATCATATTTGCGCACTTTAATATCTCTTGTCTATTATTATATGATATAATAGCTTTATGCACTTTGATATTAATAATGTTTACCAATGACACCCTACCCATTATTTGGACACAGTCTCGAACCCACCACTATGATTTGAAATATCACATAGTGGTATCAGAGCAGCCATTATTTTGAATATTTGACTCATGATTTTAGGATTTACCACATACATACAAGCAATATCTTTCAATATTTTCTTGTTTTCTCATCTTGTTTTATATTCAATCTTTTGTTTGCAATCTTGATTCTATCATGTCCTCTATAAGCAACATATGCTTATTATTTTATTGTTAGACTTTGTAGCAGATTATCAGATATGCCAAAATACTAATGACATATCATATCAAATAGTTATATGTAGAATACCAATATATCATAACATTTGGGGTCACAAGGTAACATCAATAAGGTCTATCTATAAATGCAATATCATTTAGGCTTCCCTTGAAATGTAATATCAAATAGTTACAAGTATTGGGATACTGCTTGATGAGCCAAATATGAGAAGAAATGGTTTTAACAAGAAGAAGATAGCTAATGTACTTATAAGACAAGTATTAGCATTTATAGTAGTATGTGTGGCAGTAGATATGTCAGAACATTCCAAGAAGAGATTAATAAAATCAAGCTTGAGAAGGCTTCACGAGGATATCAATATTGCAATGCGGATTTATAATTGGAAAAGTGCAAATTCTATTACAAGATTTCTAGGCAATCTGGATTTAATGTAAATATATAGGTACTGAGGTTGTTTGGTTGATCTAATATATTCAGGTATATGTAAGGGTGATTGGAGACAATAAATTCTCTCTCCCCACCAGACTAAATTTCTAAATCGGAAGGATGCAAGCATGATAGAACAACAAATGTTCAGGAGTATGAATTATAGTATTTGAGTTATGTTTATATGTAAGAGCAAATACTGAAAATAATTGAAAAAAAAGGGAGGTTGGTATTAGATTTGCTATGGCTCTAAATAACAGGCGACCTTGGGATTGGAAGCCAAGCATTCCTTGTTGCTAGAATCCAAGCGTTCCTTGTTGGAATCGTAGTTTTATTCTAAATGTCTCTTACTAGATTTGAGTAATTTTAAAACCCAGATTTCTCTGTGTGTCTTTTGTTGCCGCAGATAGGCATTTGTTGGCTCCCATAGAAGGTGGTTTTAGGCACCATAAAGTATTTAGAGCTAGCTGTCCATTGATATTTTAAATGACTACTGATATACTATGCATATTTGAGAACTTAAGGGGGTACTATAGACATTTGAAACTTTTTTATATGCAGTGAAAAAAAATTTAATGAATATCACAAGTTTTCTTTATACTCTTGTTGATATTATAGTTTTTAGGTTCGACAAATTAGAACCTATGTGAAATGTACTATGGATCAGAACAAACAAATGATTGATATATTTTATAAATTTGAGAAAAAACAGACTTCGAGTGGGTCATGGAAAATTAAACCAATTAAAACTAATAAGAGAAGTAATCGAGAGGTTAGACTGCATTGATGGATTAGGGACTAGCGTGAAATAAAAGAAGCAAATTCGCCAGATTAATATGATCCAAGCCATAAAAGGTAGCTGAAAAAGCCTACTCTAGACAGAAGAATGATTTGATAATTGAACTATTTAATTATTGGAAAGAGCTATATAAGAATCCAAATAGTACTAGGTTGTTAAATTTTGGAAGAAATTTTCTACAAGAATTAACAAAGCAAGAATACCCCTACTGAAAAAATTGAAAAAAAATCAGGAATTCAACTGGTCAGACAAAGATAAAAAGATTTTAAACCAAATAAAATAACTAACCGAAAATGCACCAAATAAAACATACTGATGCATCTGAAGAATGTTGGGGATGCATATTAAAAGCAATTCCAAAAGAAATTTGGAGCAATGAGAACCCACTCTTATCTCAAAATGGGATTAGGCTTAGAAAAAAGAATATCCCACTGAAAATTTTAAAATATGAGAAACTTTGTGGGTACAACTTTGAAAAATTCAAACCAAACAAGTTGAAATGGATTATATTTGAAAAGAAATTGTACACTATAAGGCTAGCCTTATAAAAATTTCAAATATTCCATGCACCCGAGTTCTTCATTATCAGAATTGACAATAAAACTGTAAGAGATTTTCTTATAAACACAAAGAATCCCTCTGCTAAATGAATACAGTAATATAATAAAATTGCTCAATATTCTTTTATGATAGAACATGTCAAAGGGAAAATAATTTTATTGCAGAATTCTTAAGCCAACATACCAAATAATAAAAAACAAAAATATACATAAAGTAAATATGTATTCCTAGACAAGGAAGAAAGAGTAAAATACTCTATTAAGTTACTAGACAAGTAATTTAATGATATATTCTATTAAATTACTAGACAAGTAATTTAATGACTATTTTTACATGGCAACATTGAGAAAGAAAAAATAATAGCTCATAATTCCAACACCTTAGCACAGTTAGTAAAGACAAAAGGAGATGAAATATTCGGGAAGGCTACACAAGTGCTTCTCGAATAGATTTTTTAGAGTATCAAAATAATGATATTCGAACACACAAAAATAATCAGTAAAATTTTCTCAGAAAACAGAGCAGATGCCATCGCAACCCGCAATAGCTATACGAAACTATTCAAATTCATTAGTCCAGATGACTAGGATATTCAAGAAGTGAAATAGGGTCTATTGAAAAACTGTGCTTCAGATTGCAAGATCTCCAAGAATGGTACAAACTTTTAGCAATGATAAAATTCCACATGCACAAATTAGCATCAAATCTAAGCTATAATTTCTACTGCATCTTTCAAATATTTAGTACTTTTGGATGGAGAGAAGAAGTAAAGTCTTTCATATCAAATTTGGATTTTCGACTATCAAGAATGCTAGTAAATATTTAATGCCAAGTATGACATCAAAAGAATTAACTACAGCTATTACTAGTGTAGCAATTTTATCGAATTGGTCTACAAGGCCCATACCTTTCCAGAAAAATTGGCGAGTACACAATTACAATAGATAGAAGGAGGATATTTGCTACAAGAGCTTATCATGCAATGTTTAGTGTCCCAAGAATCAAGCCAACGATGCAAATAAAACTACTAAGGGATATAGCTTTCAATCTAACTAATCTAGATATCCCAACAGAGTTCAGATGGTTAGTAGAGTATATGAAAGTCGTAATCCATACATGAAGGGAATGAAAAAAAGACTTCCTTTATATTACAGACTCTGTTAATATCCACAGCCCAATATACTTCCTATAGAGTCTGCTCCAAGGAGCAATCAAGTAGACAACTTGATGAGTATTGTCATTCTCTACTATAGCAAATTTTCACCAATAATATTTTCTTGAGATTTGTCAGTATCATCAACAGTAAGATTCCTAATAGCGATACTAACATATCAACAGTAAGATTCCTAATAGCAATACTAAGATTTCTGACATATCAACAATAATATTCCTAGAATGTTAAAACTCAATAGTAAAAGTATACCAACAGTAAAATTCTTAAGACTTTTATAGCTAGAAGGCTTCATCTGGAAGGACTCCAAAGCATTATCTGGAAGTAATCCAAGGCTTCAGTTGGGAGGAACCCGCCTCTAATAAGATATTCCGGGGGCATTGGCAAGGCATCAACATTCCACACTCTCTCCTCCTCATACTCTACGTGCTCCTCACCATCCCTCTTATCTTCCTCACCATCCTTCTCATTTTCTCCATCACATTTTTTCATCCTACCCTATCCGATCAACCTACTTTACATGTAAAAACCACCCTCCACTTATATATATATATATATATATATATATATATATATATATATATATATATATATATATATATATATATATATATATATATATATATGGGATTATTGTAGGTGAGGCGCCGGCTCAAGAAAAGTTACGTGAGCTAGCGGAAAAGTATAATGATCCAATAATTTTTCTTTAATTTATTTTAACAATTACTATCTCTACCTCCTTTACTTCTTTTAGATTAAATTTCATAGATTTTAGAGTTCATTTACCTTTTTATCAAGTGCATACAAAATATTTTATTCATTGAAAATCGTTAGTTTTGTGTTAACTTGATAGAGGACCAAATCAAAACTAAAACCCAAGAAATTGGGTATGAGTGAACTTTAGGAGGTCGAGATCATAATCCAAAAGAATTTTTTTTAAAAAAGATTACTGGTGATAGTGGAAATAAACTGCAGCTTAGATAACTTGCATGAGTTGTCAGCTCATTTCCATTTCTCTCTCTCTCTCTCTCTCTCTCTCTCTCTATATATATATATATATATATATATATATAATTAATGTATTTGATTTCCGCACCAGTGTACTTGTAGAAATTACCCTCGGGTATTAGAACATTCCTTGTTGGATAGAAGAGATTTGCAGTATGTACATCTTCAATGTGATGTATATTATCCCGGTATGTACTATATGGTTTGAATGAATATAAAGTTGATTGTGCTTAGTTTTGTACGTTAGATAAGCTTTCTACGTTTTTTATTTTATGTGATTATATTCTCAAAAGATTTGTAAAAAATCGTAAAAATTTCCAAAAAACGTTTGGTAAAAAATCCCCAAAAATTGAAAAAAGTTGTTATTCAAAGTCTATGTTTATTACTGTAGTGAATTCGAAAAAATTATTAAAAATTAAAAAATTCAGAAAAATCACTAAAAAAAAGAAAAAATTGGGAAAAATCTGAAAAGTGGAAAAAAAAAATCCAAAACAATTGTGAAAAATTAAAAATAATTCGGAAAATTTCTTTTTCACCCCTTATAAGTCATATCTAGTGTTAAATTGATTGTAAACTAGACTTTGCTCTCGTATAATTGGTAAGGACATTATCTTAGTTTCATTCTAAGTATCTCGTGATAGATTTGGATAATCTTAAAACTCAGATTCTTGTATGTGCCTTTTGTTGCCGCAGATAGGCATATGTTAGCATTAGCAGGAGGTAGTTGTAGGCACCGTAGGTTACTCAAAGATAGCTATCCGTTGACATATTAGATGGTTACTGATAAGCTTTTCGATTGTGAGATATGTAGAGTGGATTATAGTCTATATGTCATATCGTACTGTGATGTATATGACATAACATACACTCTGAAGTATTCAAAAAAGAGATTTGGTGAAATAGTGTCTCAAATGGAACAATAGAAAAAATAATATAAAAATCTTAATAGAACTCCATAAGATGGAGAAAAATCTAATTTGAAAACTTGAGAGAAACTATGCAAAATTTAAAAACCTACTATGTCATTTTGAATATGAATTAAGTATAAAAGAGGTTAAATATATTGCAGCGAACGATACAACTAAGAAAGATAACTTTAAAAAAAATGGTAAGACTAATGAGAAAGATTATAATAGTTTTTTACATTCTGAATATAATCATTCACAAAGCAAATTTCCAACATCCGAGATAAAGAAGGATAACGTCTTAAAAATAAATGTGAACTGGAAACAACAAATGAAGAATTTATCTTAAACTATGAAGAACGTTCTAACAAAAAACAAAATGCAGAGTATTAGATATGGTACAACAAAATAATTTTTGCTCCAAAATAAGAATGAAGATTTAATTATGTTAAAAGAACATTCAAATTTGATTGATATAAATGGTATTCATTACATGCATTACTAGATATTGGTGTTACAGTTTGTCCTTGATGAGAAAATACTATACTATTAGAAAAGTGGGAACCAATAAAATCTCCAATTAAAATAATAGGAATTAGCGCACATAAAACAACAATCCAAAATAAGATTAAAAAATGTGGAGATTTGGCTTAACGAAAAGAAATTTGTTATTCCAAAGCTCTTATGCTTTCTACATATAAATGGGAATATGGTTTTAGGGAATAATTTTATTGGAGAATATCTACATATGATTGTAGAAAAATTAATAGTCTCTCTACACCAACGAGACGGAGACAAACTCTATAGAATCGACATATCTCTTTTAGATGGACTGAGATATAAGTGTTTGAAGGACTTTTTCCCAAAAAAACTCAAATTTAGGAGATCCATTAAAGAAATGTGAAGAAGTTTTTGAATTAAGTCAAACCCATTGGTTTTACATGACTCTCAGTGAAAATTTTAGTGATATTCAGTAAAGCTATGGAATCGAAGTCCAAGATTTTGTAAGATTCAATTAATAAATGATAGCGTAATCATTAGAGTAAAACTCATGTTCTATACTAGATAAGATATAGACGAGTTTGGCAATCAAATAAATGAACTTCTAAGTATAGGCCTAATAAAAAACTTCTAGTCATCATTCTAGTGCAACATCACAACCTTCACAGTTAGAAATTATAATGAAATAAAAAGAAAAAAATTCCAAATGGTAATTAATTATAAAAAATTAAATCAAAATTTAAAATTTGACAGATACATTATCTCAAAAAAAGAAGTACTAATAAATTTAATTAAGGGATTTAGGGTATTTAGTAAGTTTGACCGTAATCTGGATTTTGGCAACTTAAAATGATGGAGGAGTCAAAACCACTGACAATTTTTAATACACCAAGTGAATATTTCCATTGGAATGTTATGTCGTTCGGACTAAACACAGTACCACAAATATTTCAAAAATGGATGAACTCAATTTTAAATAACCTAAAAGATTTTTGTGTTATATATGTTGATTACATCTTGGTTTTTTTCTAAAATAAAAGAAGACCATAAAAGACATCTAAGAGTTATTAGTAATGTTTACTCTCCCAAAAAAGAATTGAAATTGAAAAAAAATCCATAGAGTTTCTTGGGATCGTCCAAGATAAGGATGGTCTCCAATTGCAAAAAAAAAAAAATCATTTCTAAAATTAAGGATATTACCGAGGATATAAAGGATAAGAGACAACTATAGTGTCTATTAGGGTTGTTAAATTATTGAAGAAATTTTTTATGAGAATTAATCAAGCAAAAAATATCCCTACTAAAAATACTGAACAAAATCAAGAATTCAACTGAACAAATAAAGATAAGAAGATTTTAAACCAAATAAAACAACTCAACGAAAATGCACCAAAAATTTATCTATCTAAACAAGTGGATAAATTAATTCTAGATACCGATGCATCTGATGAATATCGGGGATGCACATTAAAAATAATTCCAAAAGAAATTTGGAACGAAGAGGACCCACTCTTATCTTAGAACGGGAGTAGGCTTAGAAAAAAGAATATCCCACCGAAAATATAATACATGAGAAACTTTGTGGGTATAACTATGGAAAATTCAAATCAAATAAGTTGAAATGGATTATATTTGAAAAGGAGTGCACTATAAAGCTAGCCTCACAAAAAAATTTAAATATTCCATGCACATGAGTTTTTTATTATCAGGACAGACAATAAAGTTGTAAGAGATTTTCTTGTAAACACAAAGAAGGCCTTTACTAAACGAAACAGTAGTGTAATGAGATTGTGCAATATCCTTTGATGTAGAACATGTCAAAGGGAAGGATAATTTTATTGCAGAATACTTAAGCCAACCTACCAAATAATAAAAAAACAAAAATATACATAAAGTGAATATGTATTCCTAGACAAGGAAGAAAAAGTAAAAATATTCTATTAAATTACTAGCCAAGTAATTTAATGACTATTTTTACATGGCAACATGAAAAAAGAAATAGAAATAGCTCATAATTCCAACACTTCTGCACAGTCAAAATAGACAAAAAGAGATGAAATGTTCGAGAAAGCTAAACAAGTGCTTCCTGAAGAGATTTTTCAGAGTATCAAGATAATGATACTCGAACACACAAAGATAATCGGAAAAATTCTCTAAGAAAATAGAGCAAACTCCATTTCAACCCACAATAGCTGTATGGAACTCTTCAAATTCATCAGTCCAGATGACTGGGATATTCAAGAAGTCAAATGGGGGCTATTGAAAAAACTGTGCTTCAGATTGCAAGATCCCCAAGAATGGTATAAACTTGTAGCAATGATAAAATTCCTCATTCACAAATTGGCAACAAATCTAAGCTATAATTTCTACTATATCATACAAATATTTAGCACCCTTGGATGGAGAGAAAAAGTAAAGTTTTTTAGCCATATCAAATTTGGATATTCGGCTATCCAAAATACTGGCAAATATTTAATGCCAAGTATAACGTCGAAAGAATTAACTACAATTATTTTTGGTGTAGCAGTTTGGTCGAATTGGTCTACAAGGCACAAAGCTTCCTAAAAGATATTGACGAATACACAATCACGATAGACAAAAGGAGGATATTTGCTACAAGAGGTTATCATGCAAGGTTTAGTGTCTCGAGAATCGAGACAACGATGCAAATAAAACTACTAAGGGATATAGCCTTTAGTCTGACTAATCTAGATATCCCAACAGAGTTCCAATGGTTAGCAGAATATTTAAAAACCGGAATCCATATAATCCATAAACGAATGACATGGAAAAAAACTTTCTTTTTTTTTACAGACTCTTTTGACATCCACAAGATTTTGCTCCATGAACCCATCAAGTAGACAACTTGATGGGTAACACCACCCACTACTATAACAAATTTTCACAAGAAGCCTTTCTAGCCCATGTGTCAGAAGAAATGGAAGATGTATGCCTGCGCTGCCACCAAGGGTCGAGGTATGCTCCATATATCACATTTACTTTAGAGGACATGCAACTCAAAAATATCAAGCACGATTGGTGCTTGTATTACACAGGGTACATTAGTTCAACATAAGTGGCTCGTATCCAAGTTGATTGGCTCTAAGTATAATGACGTGAAGGCTTATATAATTCCTTGGGATCTCCGCTCACAAGGTATCTCTAACGAACACTACTATTTTTAGCCAATGATACCATCCTTTGGGAAAGATCAGGATCAGATGCCAGATCGTGGACCTAAAGACCAAAATGATCTGTTTTGTCATTAATGCGAACACTTCGTATAAGCTCCTCTTGGGACGGCCATAGATCTATGCTAACATAGTTCTCGATCACTCTGTATCCATGCATAAAATGTCTGGATGAAGATGGAAAAGTGGACACTCTAATTATTAAAAGGAACTATTTTAGCGGGTGGAAAATTAATTCACTGGTGCTCTATTACATATATATAAACTGCAGAAGTAGAGGCACCACTTCAAAATGATTATCAAATTTGTAATGAGGTAGATGTCAAACCTGAGGTAAAGATGAGTTTGAGCTAATTGTAATAAACCAGCTATGATGCAAGTAAGTGGGTGATAAACGAAACTTTATAATTTGATTACTTATCTAGTGTTGATACTGATTTTGCACCCTCAAATACTAGCACTAAAGTAAATAGAGTTTCTAGCTTTGATGACCTGACTTCAACACACATACATATACAGTCATCGATGTTACTACACTAGAACATGGACATTGCTGATTGGATACTATTTAAGGTACCTGCCCATCGAGCCTATAAAAAACCCATCATCTTTGGAAGAGTCCAATCAAAGTTGATCCAAGCTAATGATAAGATACTAGGCAGCACTCCAATTCTATCATTATGGGTCATAATCAAGCCAAATAATAGAAATAATGGGATATGGTCTCATTTAAAGGCTAGGCTTAGATTTTGGCTGAGGATACGTAAACTTGTTCATTCCATCTTGCCTAAAGAGAAAGAGTCTGACTACTACCAAAAAACTTGTAGGGGTTAAGATATGTTACAACCTTTGATCCTTCAGAAACGTATCCCTATGAAAATGATATACCTAGGCTATAGTGTAAAAAACTCCAATTAGGATTTAGATGACAATATATGGTTTGTATTTAAAGACTTGGCTGCAAACATGACATCTTCCAGTCTAGTTCTAAATGAAGATGATAAGTTAACTCTCCTTCAAGATGAACCAGTGGTAAGCATCTTGATGCCTAATGGAATATAAGCATGAACAATGCGAACCACCTACAGAAGATAAAGTGGTTTAAATAGTATGAGTGATGGAGACAATCCCAAGACCATATTCATAAGTAAAAGGCTATCTTGAGATGAAAGACAGACCTTATATCTCCCATTTGAGAGTAAATTCATGTTTTTTGCATGGAATTATAAAGATATACTAGGCCTAGATCCACAGGTTGCTACACATAGGCTTAATATTAACTTGGATGTAAAACCACTTGGGACAGGGAGAAGAGGACCAAGACGGCACAAAGAGGGCTCAACTTGAAGATGGATGATCTTTAGGCACTTTAGCAATCTATCGCTATGTTTGTCGGCTTGGTGTCAAAGGGTGAGTCCCAAGGGTTTGGTTGTTTGTCGATGACAGTGGTACGTGAGTTGGGTTTAGAATGTCGTGAGATAGATTTATAAAGGAATGACTTTTTGTGCTATACGAAGAGAAAATAAAAGCAAATAACCTAATGAGAATATTGAAAGTTTATTTCTTTTAGAAAATTATACTAACTATTCTTATATCTAAGGCATTCCATTTTGTCTTTATTCTAAGCAGCCCCAGTTACCATCCAGCTCTGCAATATATCTATCTAACTAGATCTCCACCCTTGAACTTGCCTGCCCATGTGCATCCAAATTTAGTTCCGGGAGGTAAGACCACATCATCGAGGTAGGCGAAAATGGGTGAATCACTTCTTTCTTTTGTTTGTGTCTAGTCCATTGTGAGCTCTATTTTTTATGCTTATCTTATCCAAAATTTGCTGTTCTATGACAGAAAATGATAGTTTTAGTAAAGCAATAATAAATATGCTTTCATTTATAGCTAATGGAGTTGAAAGAGGCGAAGTGAAGAAACTTATACAGTCTGGTTTTGTTCATGAAGAACAACATCTAGTTTAACAAATAAACTTATTTTCGATCCCTAAGAAGAATGGGGAGATCTAGACATACATCGAGTTCCAAGATCTAAACATAGCTTGTCCCAAGGATGAATATTTGCTCTCGAAAACAGATATCATGATCGATAATACATGCAAATTTGAGAAAATGTCTTTAATGGACGGATTCTCTAGATACAATCAGACAAAAGATGTATAAGGAGGAAAAAATTGATATGTCATTCAGATTTCCACTAGTTGTGTACTTGTAATACCGTCATACCATTTGGTTTAATGAATGAAGGCACCACATACCAATGTACTATGACTATGATCTTTTGCGAGCACATGCGCAAAATAGTGAGACACTATTGGGACGATATCGTTATAAAAAGAAAAAATAAACACGATCATCTTTATGATCTTAAAATGGTGTTTGATATTATGAGAAAATACTAATTGAAGATGAGTCTCATAAAACCTTTCTAGGGGTGATTTTTCATTGCACCTAAAGTTATCCAACTTGATCCAAAAATAGTTAAGGCAATTCAAAAGACGCAACCATCCAGGAACCTTAAAGAACTCCGAAATTATAGGGAAGGCTAGCTTATATCCCGAGATTAATAACCAACCTTTTAGACCGTGTCAGCCCTTCACTCGATTAATAAAAGAAGTGAATCTCCTTCATCTAGGATAAGATTATCAAGCCTTTGAAGACCTTAACAAGTATTTAACGAATCTTCCTATGCTAGCAGCCCTATATTAGAAAAAACATTACTGATATATGTGCAAGAATAGATCATGCACTCGATGCTTTGTTGGTACAGAATAATAAGTTAGGCCATGAACATGCCATTTACTATGTTAGTAGAATTATGGTCAGCACAGAACACCAATATAATCCAATAGAAAAGGAGTGTTTGGCCTTGCTATTCGCAAGACAAAAGTTGTGAGACAACATAATAGGCCGAGTGGTTCATGCCATTTCTAGGATCAACTCTTTGAGATTACTGATAATAAAGTTATAATCACTCAACTGCAGGTTGGCCAACTGGATAATAATCATGTCACCATACGACATGCAGTTCATACCACGAAAAGCAATTAAAAGCCAATCTATAGATGATTTTCGAGTAAGACATCATGTCCAAAAATGTTCAAAACTCTACGAGGATATTTTGAATAAAATGGCGGAGACCAATAGCACTTCTAAAGAACCAATTTAGTAGTCATTTTTTGACGTAGTTGTTAGAAGAACTACAACCAAAGTGGGGTTACTCCTAGTCTCCCTGCATAATTACGTACTTCCTGAGTGGTGCTCGCTTACTCAAACCTATTCCAAAAATATGGTAGAGTATAATGCGCTACTAACTGGACTCCAAATTCCCAATAGCTAGGGATATGTTCTCTTGAAGCCTCTAGCAATTCTAGGATCCAAGTAAGAGGTGAGTATAAGGTTAGACATAAAAACCTCTAGCCTTGTTACGAAACTGCAGTCAAGATGGCAAACAAACTTGATGAGTTTTATTTCAATTATGTGCCACAAATATGAAAACGTATATGTCAATGCCTTAACTTCACTCTTAGCCACATTGGCACTACAAAATCTAATCCAACATGTGGATCACCACTGACCGCAATGAGATCCTTTGCTCCAAAACTTTGTTGGAGGCAAACGAGATGAACATATTGGGTATGAACTTTGAATTCAGAGATTAGAGATTCGACTTTGTTTACTTTGTGCTCCACAGGATACAACCTTAAGACCCCTAAAGAAGCAATGAAAATTAAGAAAGAGCCAGAAAAGTTCCACTATAACATGGAGCTACATACGTTATAATGTTGGATGCAGTTTTACTTCGTTGCCTTTCACAATGAAAAACACAAAAAAATGCTTAAAGAAGCTCACGACGTGGTATGACTGTTGTTGATTTTGTTGTTGTTGCTTATGGTGCTACTAATATTGCTTCTAGTGTTGTTGATGTTTCTTCTACTATTGTTGTGATTGTGATACTCCTGTTTCAGTGGTTTCTATAATGATTGTTGGTGAAATTTTAGCTAGCGATGAACTGTCATCGCCTCTGGTAGAACCGAGCCCTTAATAACCATAGAATCTGTTGAAGTCTCAAACAAGAAAATTAGAAAAAAAAATTGACTCAGGCTTCCGTCATCATAGGAAAAATCACAATCATGTTGGAACCAAAATAGTCATGGTTGTAGTATTTGAGGCTAGTGGTCGAGTCAGCATAACAGATACACCTGCAGTTGAAGTAACTATCTCCATAATGGCTAGTAGTGGCTCGATGTTCTCACTGCTCTCTAGTTGTGAGTCCTCAGGGTGTAAATAAAAAAGTTTTTTGATGTCTGGAGGAGGTGGGAAGTACTTACCATCAAAATCTTCATCTAAGTCCATGTCACCAAGATCAGGAACCATGCCTCTTATGCTAGAATAGTTCGACGGTTCTAATGAGTCAACTCTAGCCAAGGAAGTATGGGCTCCTGATGTTTCAACCACTATGACACAAGCAGATAAAGTCAGTGGTCAAGTAAGTAAACTTAATAAGAATAAGAGAATTATAAAACAATTACCATTAGTGACTAGTACTAGGGTTAGATGGTGTTACTCCACTTAAGGCCATAAGAGAGGTAGGAGAGTCTTCTTTCACTACTACTTCTAGTGCAGCACTAGTCTCACCTGCTACTTTAGTCACCCATTCTTTAGATATCATTATAAGATCATCAATTTCTTCGGTGGTTGGTTCTTAAGCTACTATTGTAGAGATATACATTGCAGAATCACCGTATATGGAAACATCCATAGGTCGTACTTAAAAATCTCTTCATTTTGTTTAGCAACCCATTGAGTGGATTGTAGAACATCAACCAGCATGACTATCCCTTATTGCACCATCTACTCGTCTGGGATTAGACAAATCCAGAGGCATGATTATGCTTTCTCTATTTATCATGGAGACTTGATAGATAGAGACCTAGAGTGCTTGGTGCCAGATGTACCCTCTCATGTGGAGGGGGCCAAACAAGTGGTTTCTTCATCTTCTTCTGAGTATGGAGCAACACATATTTTCCTAAATCTGTCCATGCCTTTTAGACCAATCCTCTTGGTGGACTTATTTTTAGAAAAGAGTGCTTTGATGCTCTTCAAGAAGATGTGATTTAGGATGTACTCCTTTGGGATAGTATCGATGACATGACACCATTTACCGAATTCCGGTGAGGCACTGAGAGATGGGTCCTTGAGGGGAGAATGAATTGAGCATCCATGCATTTCATGAAAAAGTTATACTAACCTCTCACACCTTCGAATAGATTCCCTTCATGAAGCATATTAGAATTGGAATTTCTAAGATCATATCCAAATTTGCATGCAAAGCAACTGGGCATATATGGCTCGATCAAACATCTTTGGTTTTGGCAGTAGATCACATCCCAAATGTATGTCAATAAGCCACCAGAAGCAACCTAATGGAAGGTTGGTGAAATCATCACTCCTAGCCTCATTTTCAAACCATTATACATATTTGTTGCCTGAGAATTGAGGGAAACAATGAAAAATTTGACACTGTTGATGACCTTCTTGGATTCGGCAAATCATGGTTACAAAATTATCCTTCCAAGTCCATGTTCAAAGCATTATACATGTTGGGTTGAGCAATTGTAATACATAGACAGCGTGGTTATTTTCTCGGGTAAGTGCATTACATACTAAATCATTAAGTATGTATATGACATCTCTACTCTAGAATTTGGGGTTTTGAACATGATGCAACCATCCTTGTCCTCAACCTCTTAAACATCGTTGTTAAAATATAAAATAATTTCCCTCAATTCTCACCATAACTTCGGAGTTTTGGTGCAGTAGAAGGGACTTTCAACATGTTATCAGAGTAACCCAGGTTCAATTCCTGTCAGGAGCACATTTAATTGCGAGTTTTTAAAAAAAATTATACCGCTGCGTAAAACCCAGGTTTCTGTCCAAAATAGACCTTCAACCTGAGGAGGCATGTTAAAATACAAAATAGTTTCTCTCAATCCTCACCATAACTTCGGATGATGGCGCTTGCATTGCTCACTGGCGTTGGTATTGCCTCTGCCGCGGGCACAGCCCTTAGTCTACCCCCTGTGTGACAACCCCACCACCTCACCATTACCAGCTGTAACTTCTAAGTCTATAGTGGGTCTTGCTCTGTTGTCACTGCCATCTTCAAGCGTCACCTTTGCCGTTTCCGTCTCATGCTTCGGTGACTCCATCTACTGTTTCGTCGCCGAAATCTAGTGTGTCATTTTTGGCTCCTTCTTCATCGTCACCGCCATGTTCAAAGGTGTAACTTTTGTCATATCTGTCTCCTCTTTCTGTGACTATGTTTGTTGCTTCATCACTGCCTCCTGTCATAGAGATCCTGTCTATTGCTATATCGCCAAAATTTAGTGTGGGCTCCTACTCCGTCATCATCGCCATGTTCAAAGGTCCAATCTTTCTCATCTCTGTCTCCTCTTCCGGTGACTCTGTCTGTTGCTTCGTCACTGCCTCCTATGATAGAGATCATGTTTGTTTCTTTGTTGCCAAAATCTAGTGTATTATCTTCAGCTCCTACTCCGTTGCTATTGTCATCTTCAATGATAAAGCCTTTACCATCTCTATCTTCTCCTTCGGTGACTCCGTCTATTGCTCCGTCGCCGTTGCCTGTGCTAGAGATCCTATTTGCTACTTAAAATATTTAAAGAAGCTCACGACGTGTTATGACTGTTGTTGATTTTGTTGTTGTTGCTTATGGTGCTACTAATATTGCTTCTAGTGTTTTTGATGTTTCTTCAACTATTTTTGTGATTGTGATACTCCTGTTTTAGTGGTTTCTATAATGATTGTTGGTGAAATTTTGGCTAGCGATGAACTGTCATCCCCTGTGGTGGAACCGAGCCCTTAATAACCATAGAATATGTTGAAGTCTCAAACTAGAAAATTAGAAAAAAAAAATTGACTCACACTTCCGTCATCATAGGAAAAATCACAATCATGTTGGAACCAAAATAGTCATGGTTGTAGTATTTGAGGCTAGTGGTCGAGTCAGCATAACAGATACACCTGCAGTTGAGGTAACTATCTCCATAATGGCTAGTAGTGGCTAGATGTTCTCACTGCTCTCTAGTTGTGAGTCCTCAGGGTGTAAATAAAAAAGTTTTTTGATGTCTGGAGGAGGTGGGAAGTACTTGCCATCAAAATCTTCGTCTAAGTCCATGTCACCAAGATCAGGAACCATGCCTCTTATGCTAGAATAGTTCGACGGTTCTAATGAGTCAACTCTAGCCAAGGAAGTATGGGCTCCTGATGTTTCAACCCCTATGACACAAGCAGATAAAGTCAGTGGTCAAGTAAGTAAACTTTATAAGAATAAGAGAATTATAAAACAATTACCATTAGTGACTAGTACTAGGGTTAGATGGTGTTACTCCGCTTAAGGCCATAAGAGAGGTAGGAGAGTCTTCTTTCACTACTTCTTCCAGTGCAGCACTAGTCTCACCTGCTACTTTAGTCACCCATTCTTTAGATATCATTATAAGATCATCAATTTCTTCAGTGGTTGGTTCTTCAGCTACTATTGTAGAGATATACATTGCAGAATCACCGTATACGGAAACATCCATAGGTCGTACTTAAAAATCTCTTCATTTTGTTAAGCAACCCATTGAGTGGATTGTAGAACATCAACCAACATGACTATCCCTTATTGCACCATCTACTCATCTGGGATTAGACAAATCCAGAGGCATGATTATGCTTTCTCTAGTTATCATGGAGACTTGATAGATAGAGACCTAGAGTGCTTGGCGCCAGATGTACCCTCTCATGTGGAGGGGGCCAAAATAGTGGTTTCTTCATCTTCTTCTGAGTGTGGAGCAACACATATTTCCCTAAATTTGTCCATGCCTTTTAGACCAATCCTCTTGGTGGACTTATTTTTAGAAAAGAGTGCTTTGATGCTCTTCAAGAAGATGTGATTTAGAATGTACTCCTTTGGGATAGTATCGATGATATGATACCATTTACCGAACCCTAGTGAGGCACTGAGAGATGGGTCCTTGAGGGGAGAATGAATTGTGCATCCATGCATTTCATGAAAAAGTGATACTAACCTCTCACACCTTCGAATAGATTCCCTTCATGAAGCAAATTAGAATTGGAATTTCTAAGATCATATCCAAATTTGCATGCAAAGCAACTAGGCATATATGGCTCTATCAAACATCTTTGGTTTTGGCAGTAGATCGCATCTCAAATGTATGTCAATAAGCCACCAGAAGCAACCTAATGGAAGATTGGTGAAATCATCACTCCTAGCCTCATTTTCAAACCATTATACATATTTGTTGCCTGAGAATAACAATGAAAAATTTGACAGTGTTGACGACCTTCTTGGATTCGGCAAATCATGGTTACAAAATTATCCTTCCAAGTCCATGTTCAAAGCATTATACATGTTGTGTTGAGCAATTGTAATACATAGACAGCGTGGTTATTATCTCGGGTAAGTGCATTACATACTAAATCATTAAGTATGTATATGACATCTCTACTCTAGAATTTGGGGTTTTGAACATGATGCCACCATCCTTGTCCTCAACCTCTTAAACATCGTTGTTAAAATACAAAATAATTTCTCTCAATTCTCACCATAACTTCGGAGTTTTAGTGCAGTAGAAGGAACTTTCAACATGTTATCAGAGTAAACCAGGTTCAATTCCTGCCAGGAGTACATTTAATTGCGAGTTTTTTAAAAAAATTATACCGCTACGTAAAACCAACGTTTCTGTTCAAAATGGACTTCAACCTGCGGAGGCATGTTAAAATACAAAATAATTTCTCTCAATCCTCACCATAACTTCGGATGATGGAGCTTGCGTTGCTCATTGGCGTTGGCATTGCCTCTGCCGCGGGCACAGCCCTTAGTCTACCCCTTGTGTGACAACTCCACCATCTCACCATTACCAGTTGTAACTCCTAAGTCTATGGTGGGTCCTGCTCTGCTGTCACTGCCATCTTCAAGTGTCACCTTTGCCGTTTCTGTCTCATGCTTCGGTGACTCCATCTGCTGCTTCGTTGCCGAAATCTAGTGTGTCATTTTTGGCTCCTGCTTCATCGTCACCGCCATGTTCAAAGGTGTAACTTTTGTCATATCTGTCTCCTTTTTCAGTGACTATGTTTGTTGCTTCATCACTGCCTCCTGTCATAGAGATCCTGTCTATTGCTATATCGCCAAAATCTAGTGTGGGCTCCTGCTCCGTCATCATCGCCATGTTCAAAGGTGCAGCCTTTGTCATCTCTGTCTCCTCTTCCGGTGACTCTGTCTGTTACTTCTTCACTGCCTCCTGTGATAGAGATCATGTTTGTTACTTTGTTGCCAAAATCTAGTGTATTATCTTCAGCTCCTACTCTGTTGCTACTATCATCTTCAATGATAAAGCCTTCACCATCTCTATCTCCTCCTTCGGTGACTCCGTCTATTGCTCCGTTGCCGTTGCTTGTGCTAGAGATCCTATTTGCTACTTATCCACCTGGTCGTCATCATGATCTTGTTTTCAAACTCAAATTGGCGTCTTCCAATGTATCTTTAGTTTGTAGGGGGATATTAGAATTTTTACTAATTTAGGATATCCTCCTAAATTAGTATATTCGACAAATCCTCTAATTTATTAGTATATCTTAGGACATCTTTCTAAATTAGTATATTTGTCAAATATCTCTAATTAGGCTGATTATACTGATTTAGAATTATATGCAATTATGATCAAATTATATATTCTCTTTACCTTTTATATTTGTCTCCTTTATCTATAAAATGATGGTCATTGTAACATTTTATATATACCTCAGAATACAAAATTATTCTTCTCAAACTCTCAGTTTATAGATTTATCATGGTATCAGAGCAACCTAGGTTCAATTCTTCCTAGGCACGCATTTAATTACGGGTTTTAAAAAAAAAATATACAACTGCGTAAAACCCAGGTTTCTGCTCAAAATGGGCCTTCAACCTGCGGGGGCGTATTAAAATATAAAATAATTTTCCTCAACCCTCACCATAATTTCGGAGCTTTGGTGCAGTGGAACGGACTTTCAACAGTCGCAAAGCTGGGAGGTCAGCTCTCGTAATCTACTCTGGAGACGACTCACCATGGTTGGAAGGAGACCTAATAGTAGATCATTGACTAGCAAAAAAAATGGATGGACGACATCAATAGCAATGGCTTCTCTGAGAGAAGTGGGGATGACACGTCACTTTAATCATAATATGAAGAAGCCCACCAATATTATTTGTTGAATATGGCAGTAGTTGCTTGGTAATTATAACTCTCAAACACTATACGGGGCTTAAAGCCATCTTTATCTGACTCAGTAGTATATGTACTGGCAAAGTTGGTGTTGATCCTCTTATTGATTATAGTTTTATCACAACCATTCTGTCTCTTAACTTCTAGACAATGGTTCTCCAAGTTGTGGAAACAATAGTCAACCATGCCTTTTAACGTACTCCTTAGCCTCATAATCCAGAGATGTCGGGAAAATGGTTCAAGTACACGTTACTTCCCATAAGTGCAGTACAATTAGGGAATGGTTCTATTCTTTAGCCCTTGGAATATACTCCTCGAAGGGAGCTTCATCCGTGGACAGTGCTTGGACTTCATGCATTTAATGTAACTCAAATCCCAGCTGTCCAATGTGCGTGAAGAAAATGCCCTTCTCTATATTTTAAATTTCTAGTATGCTGAAAAGTTAGAAAGAGCTATGTAGAGGTCATATTGTACGTTCCTCGCGGCTCTGAACAATCGGGGCCTTATCAACTGCTCCCCAAATGTCTAGGACGAAGTATACCATTCGAGCCCACCGCATCTTTTGGGTCTAGTGAACAACCTATAATGTTTGGGAATCGTGAGCTGGGTAGTGAACCTTTGTTTTATGAACTGATTGAGAAAAAATGTTCAACAAGAAAGTTCTTACTAGCTTTTCCCAGTAACAAGCCAATTGCTGGTCTTCCAGGTCCATCGTGATAAGCACCACAGATGTCGAATTTGGCAATTGGTACAATGTCTAGTACCTTAATGATCTTCCAGCCAACTGTACAAAGCAATTGTAGGTCTCAAAAAGATTGTCATCGAGCTTTCACAAATAGAATTCCCGAAGATGCATGAATGATGACTTCCTCATACGTTGAACGCGGTGAGAATGGTTAGTTCTCTAGCTGTGGGCAGCCTATTCGTCCTTTAATCATTCCTTCTCTCGGACGCTAGGGGAATATTGCCGGCGAACCAAAAGCAAACATCACCGTCTAGACCACCATTAAATCAAAAATGGTGGTGCTTCATTAATATATAGATTCACATAATAGTCCATTGCTGAAAGCAAAATCAAAAGCTAGATAGATAGCAAAATTAGAAAGTGGCCAAGTGTTGGCGCATGGCTTTAGCCGGCACGAGGTTACACGTTAACCCAGTGCTGAGCAAATAGGTGAAGGGTTAAGGTTTAACTTCTTGCAGCCAAATAATTCCATGTGAGTTTGAGTGTTAAACTCGAATGTGTAGAGTTTGGCACAAGGTTAAGCAATAACCTCGTTCGTATGTCTTATACAAAATGATTCGTTAAGTTGCCGAAGCGAAGGTTGGTGGATGACCACCAATGCCGTACGTTGATTTCTCCATATAAGGTTATTTAGTCTAAAATTCAAGGAGAATGAAACCCCAGTCAACTCCAAAGAAGTATGTTCTCATGAAATTTGGGGCTCCCCGAAGCCGTCACTCACTCTGGCATGGTAACAAGAGGTCGCAGGCATCTAGGAGCTCGAGAAGGAACCTCCTCTGCGAGCATTACCTCATTTTGGAGCCATATTTCGTCATTAATAAGTCAATGAAAACTGAAGTAAAATCAAATAATTTAATTCGGTGGCTTCACCGGCAAGCTCAAAGAAGAAAGAGCAAGAGAAGGATATCTTTAATTTCTTTGACTGGTTTTGACTTTAATTTCACCTTTATAGGGTGCAGTCAACGCATGAATCGAGAAACAACCGTTGAATCTCTAAGATATATTTGGGTCGCAGAAGGCGAAGCATCCCGATTAATTCTAGGCATAGCCTCACGCCAGTTATCCACATGAGGCTTAGCTTCAGCTCTCCAATTATCGATGCAAAGCTAAAGTTTATCCCTGCGCCAACATCAAACAGAGGCAAACTTTTAGCCCTATGTCTGGAGTAAATTTTGCATCCAAGTTTGGGATTAAAAAAAAAAAAAAAAACTCAGAGTTCAGGATCTATCGAAGAGTTCTCCGTGAGGTTCAACAGTAAGTGTTCAAGAGCATAGCATCTTAAGACGATTCTATAATACACCATGAAGACCAAAAAGAAGGAACATAGAGTCAAAATTGAAAGAGTCCAGTGTATCTCAAAATCCATTTCAACTTAATGATGAAATTTCAAGAATTATGGAGATGGTTCTGTAGACGAAAAAATGGAAGGAAAAAAAAAAAAAATCCAAAGACAAGTCAGAAGCCAAGCTCTAGGAAAAGCGATACGAGGCTAAAGCTCAACCGGCGCACACATAGGCGTGAGGCTGATCGCCTCACACGAAACTTTGGCTTGAGACTATCAATATCCTCGCGCAGCTATTTGGAAGTAGAACAGTGCTCCGCATTTGACTGTTTTAATCCGCTAATGAGGAGTGGTTAACCCCTCGAATCTCTACTTAATGGGAGATTTTAAACTCGCATAATAGAGAAAATAAAGGGAGGATAATAATATCTCCCTTAGGCTACAAATAGACCTCTAGAGAGCCAGAAGAAGCACATCTATCTCTTGATGGAAAGTACAGAGAAACCTCTGTTAGAGCCTCTGTATTTCTATGGTTTGAGTTCGAGAAGAAGTAACTCAGTACTTAGATCATTTATAAAGAGAATATTTACCTTCCATCACTATCCCTATGATCCCACATAAACAAAGGAGAAAGTGATAGTTGTTCTCTGCAAAAATCTTGTTTTCTTCCATTGATTATTTTGATTATAATGAAAGAGAAACAATAAAAAAAACGAGAGCATTTATATTTTACCTCTTTTTTTACAATAAAAAGTGGGTTCTAATGTGGCGATAGGATCTAACTAGTAGAACTTGTTGACAATCCGACGTGAAAATCTAACTAGTAGAACCTATTGACGATTCGACGTGAAAATCTAACTAGTAGAACCTGTTGACGATCCGACATGAATATCTCTCTTTGAAAAAAATGATGGTCGGCCCTAGTTTCTCTCTCTCTGATGAATTCAATGCTCTCGCGCGTAATTTGAACTCCAAAAATATCTGCAAGGATTCAAAACTCTCTTGCGTAACTTGAATTGCCAAAAAATCCCTAAAGTCTCCTCAAAGAAACTATTTATAGACTTTAGTTGGTTATGAGAGTTTCCTTAGAGATAGGAATAGAAAGTCTTTGTATTCATCAAGAATTCTATTCAAATATTTGATTTTGATTTAAATCTCTTGAATTTGGATTCTAATTGAACTCACTTCGGGTATTAGATAATCCTAAATCTCAATCACAATCAATTAAGAAATCTGAGATCTACCCTCACGGAGCTAAATACTCTGAACGCGGAATTAAGCTTTTAGCTTTGCGTTTTACTTATCCACGTGAAGTTAAACTTCTGCTGCGCGAAGCTAATTAATAGTTTCGAGCTCTGCGAGCTATTTATCATTTTTTTTCTTTATTTGAAAATTCTTATCTCTAATAGAACTACCTCCAAAGTTTTCAAAATAGTTTATGACTTGGCAAATTTTGAAATATTTTGGATTTCCAGTCCGATGATCAGGTTAAGATTAAGAAATTCGATAGAGGTGCCTAATCGCACATGCTTGGAATTTTGGCTAAAACAGTTCAAGGCTGTCACACGTAATTTGAATTATTTCAGTACGTTCTCACGCATAACTGGAACCATGCTGAGAGGATCATAGAGACGGTTCAAGACTCTCATGCATAATTTGAACTACACCCATCGAGAGACTGTTTATTTCAGTATGAATAATAGTTCGAATCTTACTTTCAGAAATAAAAGCTTAATATGATAGATCCACGAGATTTTTAGCAAACTCCCAGCTATCAACAGATTTGGGATGCCTTTACCAATCGTCGTTTGTGTTGAGCTAGTCATGCTATTCCCCTCAGCATGGTGAGTTATTGAAGATTTTTTTATCTCCTCTTCCCTTAAATTTTTGGCTTCGGATAATTTATCTCATACTTTTACCTCCAATATAATAGGGTTGGCGAGAAACTTGATATCATCTTCCTGCCGCTTTGACAGTATCAGATAATTGATTTCATACTTTTATTTATAATATGATAGGGTTGGTAAGGAATTTGATCTTCTCTTTCCGCCGCTTTAATAGTATTGGATGGTTCATATTTTTTTACCTCAACATAACGAGTTATTGAGAAACTTGTTCTCTTTCTTTTACTTTAACAGCATTAGGCAATTCATACTTTATCCCTTAGTATGATAGCTTGTCGAGAAACTTGTTCTCTTCTTTTACTTTAACAGCACTGGATAGCAAAATTATATATATATATATATATATATATATATATATATATATATATATATATATATATATATACATATATATATATATATATATATATATTTATATATATATATATACATATATATATATATATATACATACTTTTTTTCCTTTTTTTCTCTTTTTCCTATTTTTTAATTTTATTTTTTATTTTTTTTTCTTTTTTCTTTATTGTAATTTTTCTTTAAAATTTATGGTAATCATTTTACCATCAAATTTCTAGTCACAAAATTTCCAATGGCTAATAAGAGAAACAGAAGTAACATGATACTTATCACCGTCACGTCAATATTTTTAGTGCCCCCGACCCAATCCAGCTGCTAGCCAATGAGGACGACTTTATCACAGCTGTAGTTCGGAGCGTACCCAATGGGCAAACTTGCAAGTACGGGATGTTTGTGTTTGTTGTCGATCGAGTATTTTTCTTAATTTTTGTGAAATTTGTTGAGCAAGTCGATTGTTCGTCATTCAGCAAGTCTGAGTGTACCCGCATAGTTTCTCCTTTTTTGGTAGAAACCGGAAAGAGTCCCTTCTACTTCATTTTATAAGGATCGTGGTTGATTAACATTGGCTTCCCTACTGGTACAAAGGTCGCTCCGGCAGAAAACTCATTGGTTACTACTACTAAGGTTGTCATATTTGCCGAAACTTTCTTCTATTCCTCTTTAAGTGTGAGATCACCGACTTCTATCAACGCTTGGATTCGATTTTTAAGTGGATAGCAATTCTTAGTCGGATACCCGATATTCTGATGGTACAAGCAATATTTAGGATCATTGGCCTTTCCTGCATCTTCTGACTTCCGGTTTTTTGGAAACTTTAATATTTCTTTTTTTATTGAGATAGTGAAACAGAGTGCCAATTTGCTCTGTCTTAAACAAGTATGTTTCGTTAGGTCGGGGCTTGTTTGGGCCAGTGCCTCTTGGATCTTGGGGTCTCGGATTCGGATTTGCATCTGATGCCATCACAACCTTCTCTTTATTTTTAGGATTATATGGATATGACCTATTATTTGCTGGTCCCTCGGTTCCGCCATACGATCTAGGGCTGCCATCACTCTCGCTCGAAAGGCTTCGGCCTGCTGTTGTTGCGCGTCGACCATCTTGCTGAGCAGTCCCAACATTTCATTGGCATCAACGGAGTTTGAGGTCGAACCGGAATTTCCCGCATTCCTATTAGCCTGACGAGCCATCCTTCTGAGGAACAAAATAACGTAAGTATTACTTAAATAAACATAATAAAAGTAAATAGATATATGTAGAAAATCATATTTACGCATATATGTGTATAGTCGTATCGAACCTTAACTACTTTAATAAAATTAAACTATTATTATATACATATACATTTTGCTGACTGTAATGATATTCAAGTTTGTTCAAATCACTTGAACAGATTTAAATAACCGGTCTCTGATACCATCTGTAACGCCCCACTTCCCGTAGTGTGGAAAGCTGGAACGTTCGGCATCGAATGATAACTCGACGAGCCTCAATAAAATTTTACAGTCGCTATTGTAATTAAATATGAATGACATACAAAGATAAATGAATATTTTTTTTGAAAAAACAAAGAGATAATAAATTCCTTCAAATAAAATCTGCAATGTCACCATAGATAAATTCTTTCTGAAAAGAAAAAACAGACTGTCTCATATGAAATTAACTATAGCACCATGTGCACTTATTACATTTCTCTAAAAAGAAAGCAGCTAACAAAAGGAAGTAATCACTCCTGCAGATCTGCTTGTTCCTGGAAGTACAACATATCATGTTCTGCCACTGGTGGATCTACCTCTTGATAGAAGCCTGTATCTGGTCATGCATAACCTGGATCGTCAGCAAAGCGATCCAATATTAAATAATAAAGAACAACCCAAAAATAATAATGAATAATAATTTCTCAATGTCAGGAACAATCATGCAAATGAAGGACGGAAGGTTTTACGTATTTATACTTATCATTACTATTATTTTAATCGATGCCTTTTAAATTTTTACAGTTAATGTCTTTTAGTTATGGTATTTGAAAATTCAAGAAAATATGAATATAGCTGAGCTGAACGCATCCCCGTCTACCCCCGGAAAAACGGAACAGTAGTTGATCGGAGCCTATCCCGATCCTTCCAAAAATGGGAAACAGTGGCGCAATAAATTGATCGGAGCCTATCCCGATCCTCCCACAAGTGGGAAACAGTGGCACAGTATAATTACGCTCAGCCGTCTAATTCATATGAACCTAAATTTTTCCCAAATCCCCAGTGTATATCAGGTTCGGTATTAACTGTCAAATTTTAGTATCAATTGGTGATTTCAGAAATTTCAGTTCAGTATGTAAATTGGTGATAATAATTAAAGTTCAGGGTATAGTACCAATAACAGTGACATTTGAGGAACAGTATAACATTGCAGTGGTTAATTGTCTATCACCAATCATATACAGTAGCAGTTTGCATTTAAACAGTGTTTTATCTTACTTCATATCAGTGTTGTCTTTCCTTTCCTTTCAATATATAACAAAATTTGAATTAAAACTTATAACATAACTTTCTGGATTATATGCATATTTCAAAAAAAAAATATAAACGTGTGGATTTTATTTAATCACTCTTAAAATAACATGTCTGTGGGTTCAGATAACAATAGTAGTTACATGTAAAAAGAAAACGGTATAGTTCTAAATGCGCGCCACATAACACACCGTAAGGTGATTTACAACATAGGGAAAATAGTGCTCTCTAGGTCTATGTGTGCGCACTTAGTCATCACCGAAACCAAATGCAGCATTTCACTGAACTTAGGGTTGGTCTAAGTGCGCACACATGTTAAAGAGATGTACAACACAAGGAGGTGTTCACAAGTAAAAGTGTGTGCTCACTTAGCAATTAACCAAAACCATGGGCTGCAGCATTCTTGATTTGAGGTTGTTATAACTGCGCACCCACGTGAGATGGTCTACAATATAGGAGAAAGGTGTACACTAGTGAAATATGTGCGCATTTAGAACTCCCTAAAGTTTCTGCAAAGTGGAGGTAGTTCTAGGTGCGCACCCAATACTTACATAGTTAAAGTGAATTACAACATAGGGAGAGGATGCTCACTAGTAGATATGTGTGCACTTAGAAATGATCCCCCAAAAAAATTATCCCCTCACGGGAAATAGAAACTGGAAGAAGGAGAAATCAAGCACCCAAAAAGTAAAAAAAATAAAATAAAAATAAAACAAAAATAAAGGTGAGGAAAAACCCCTCAATCCGACGAGGCAGTGGCAGAGATCGATAGAGCCGATATCGCCGACGGCGGAGTCGCCTTGTCCATCCGCAACCGAACATAGAAAGGGGGAAAGAGAAGATGAAGAAGAAGCACATGCGCAAGTGGAAGTGGAAGTGGAAGTGGAAGTGGAAAACAGAAGTGGAAGAGGAAGTACAAGAAGATGCGGGAGCGGAAGCGGAAGAAGCACAAGAAGATGCGGAAGCGGAAGCGGAAGAAGAAGGTGAAGAAGAAACACAAGCAGATGCGGAAGCGGAGGCGGAAGAAGAAGCACAAGAGGATGCTGAAGTGGAAGCAGAAGAAGCACAGGAAGATGCGGAAGTGGAAGTGGAAGAAGCACAAGGAGATGCGGAAGTGGAAGTGGAAGAAGCACAGGCAGATGCGGAAGTGGAAGCAGAAGAAGAAGGTGAAGAAGAAACACAAGCAGATGCGGAAGCGGAGGCGGAAGAAGAAGGAGAAGGAGATGAAGCAGCAGCAGATGCAAAAGTAGAAGGAGAAGAAGAAGAAGCAGCAGCAGATGCAAAAGCAGAAAGAGAAGGAGAAGGAGAAGAAGAAGAAGTAGCAGCAGATGCAGAAGTAGAAAGAGAAGGAGAAGGAGAAGAAGAAGAAGCAGCAGCAGATGCAGAAGCAGAAAGAGAAGAAGAAGGAGAAACAGGAAAAGAAGAAGAAGCAGTAGCAGAAACAACAACAATAAAAACAAGCAGGTGTCTAGTACCTCAACAGAGTGAATAAACCCTGCTACTAAACTAAAGAATTTGTAACACAACAATAAAGATGAACACCAATATTATTTAATTAATCAACCACTGATGATTCGAAAATGATATGCACTTCCATCATTCAATTAATACTCATTTCTATTCAAGATTTCAAGTAGTTCAGATACGGAAAAATAGCTTTGCCAATTTCATCAAAAAGTGGGGAAAAATTTACAGTTCATGAAATATGTATGCAGCATATCATTTGCATTCAATTAGACAAAATAAATCAAACGTTACTGATGAGAAGCAGCCAAATATGGGATATAGTCAAACATGAGATCATTTAACACAGATATAAAAAAAAAAAACACTTGGCACATGCCCGTGGAAGTCTGTCCACTCATGTCTGAAATTAGAGGAAAACCATAGTTATCGTGGTTGTTTTATGGTTAATTTTGACCTAAGTGAATAATATAATATATATATACATTTAATTAAATAAAACAGGAAGTATGAAAATAAGCATAAATATTAACATGTTAAAGTGAGTCAAAAGAACTCACCTTTGGCTGAGTCGTTCCCCTTCCTTGCTTCCGCTCTTCTTCTTCCCGTACGTCCTGCAAGCGTTCCAATTTCTCAACGTTCCCGAAGAGAGATGAGAATGAGGTTTTGGATTAAAATATAGCCTACTTAGTTGAGATCCAACAAAAATATTTTTTTTTTTTTTTTTGGTTAAGATTTGATTTCCTTTCAACTATTTAGATTTCTATCCGATTTTTTCTCAACTATTCAGATTTAAATCCAAACAAATCCCAATATATATTTATATTTATTACTATTATTATTATTTTCAGATTTTTTTTTTTTTCATTTCAAAAATTTGAAAAAAAATGATCGTTACACATATCGGGTTAGCATTGCACAGACTTTTTCTGGAAGTATTCTATGAAGTTTTTGAGTGTCTCTTCTTCTTTCTGTTTCGTTATAAGGAAGGAATGAAACGATATTTTATTATCATTCTCAAAAAAACTTGTCAAGAATTGTTTCTCTACATCATACAAAGTGTCAATGGTTTTCAGGCATGTAAAAGCAGACCCTTGCAGGGTGCTCACAAATATTTTGATCATTATGGGAATATTTCTCATCAGATGACCGACTTGCTATAAGAATTAGTACATTGAGTAAAAAAAAAAAAAAAATCCTTGCTTGCATCTCCATCGGGTATTCCACCAATCAAAGTGTGTAGTTGTGTTTTCATACTCCCACAAATCGTTTATATATCTCCTCTCATGTCACCTTCAAAAAAGGGCCTCCCTCTCTGACTGCTACGTCTATGCCTCATGCTGAGTCCTCTCATGGGCCTATATATATCATCTCAATTGAGTTGCCTCGGGTCCTGCCTGGGCCATCGTCCGTGCATTCATCCATCTCGTCACCTCGTGAAGCAACTTCCTCAACCCCTCCGCAAGCCTTTGCCATACCCTCAGCGCCGCAGCCCACAAGCACTCCCCTTCCCTCACCCAATACGAAGCCCCAACCCCAATGCAGCCCTTGGCTTCCCCTCCACCGTCTCGGCCGCATAAAATGACCATCCGCTCTATGAATAATATATACAAACCAAACAATTCCTAGTTAATTTCCATAAAATATCCTCTATGAACTCCCTTGGAACTCACTAATGCTAATCAGGCACTCGAGGATCCATGGTGGCGAGCCACTGATGTCGGATGAGAACACAACGTACGCTTTTGAAAATGAAACATGGGAATTATTAGTTCCCTCTCGAGCTGATGAAATTTTGGTTAGATGCAAGTGGGTGTTTTTCGGTGAAATGCTGCTCTGATCGATGGGTCTACTAGCCACAATTAAAGCTCGCTTGGTTGCCATAGAATGTAACGGGCTAATAATAAGAGTTTTAAATTATATTAATAAAAACATACAATGATTTGTCACAAAATTAGCTTCAACCTATTCAAAAAATAATAACAAAATAATTATTTTTCAGATACTTTAATGTCATCATTATTAAAAAGGGACATGACTCTTTTCTAGTTCTCAAAAATCATCTGTCATTGCATCGATCTTTGCTAAATTTATAAAAATTAGATGAAATATACTATCAATATATTTAATCTAAAACTAGATATTTACCTTATTTATCAGAGGTAAAAGAATTGCAACAATTTCTTATAGTAAATAATTCCAATGTACAATTAAGCAACCAATTAATCTAATTTTAAAAATAAAATAAGATATCCTAGGTAAAATAAGTAATCTTTAGATTCTCAATATTGATAACTTTGCAACTTCGTAATCTGATGATCTTTTTCTTTCTCTTTGGCCTATAAGAAGCGCTCTCGGATGAAATTTACTTTTTCTCTTGGATGAAAAAACAAGTGATGCTCATCTCTGGAATGAAAATAATGTCGTTTTCAATGAATTTCTTTTCCGAAAGAAAAAGACGATGCGGCGCTCTCTAAAATTTCCTTTGCAGCCATATAATGTAATGCTAATTAATTATCAATTATCAATTGTAGGCTCATTAGTATGTAGCCCATTATTAAATCATTAGCCTGTAGCCATTTTGAAGTCATTAGCATGTGGCCCAAACAATTATAACTTATTACTTCACACTCAAAAAACCCATTATTAAGTCAAGTGGGCCGCGACATTTAACCATGTGGGGCCTCCATCCGCGGGAGCAGCGGTGGCGGTGGCGGTTAAGTCTAGAATATTGGAACCTTACACATATTGAGGCAATTTCCAAATCATATTTAAATCCAATTATTATTGATAAATAACAACTCCATATTTAAGGTTGAACCACTGTGGGGTTGAATGTTTCAAGGATTTGGCTAAAAATTTGATTTTGATATTGAAATCCATAATAGAAATAATTTACCAATTGATAAATTCGAAATAAAAAAAAATAATTTTATATATTCTTGAATCTCCTGATTAATACTATGAGTACAAAATTAAAAGCGAAAGCATGCCTAAATCCATTGATGTAGAAATCTTGCGGGAAGAAAACCCTTGCGTTATGGTCTTCCAATTTTAACCACCAGATCCTTCCTTAGAATTCTCTCTGAGAGAATTTTGAGAAATCAGAATACGTCATGGTAGAACGGGAACAATAACCCTAATTATAAACTGCTATGGCAGTTATAAATTTTTACCATAATTATCCTTCTACCCCTCATAGAAGTAATAATTATCTAATGGTATCTACACAATAATCTCATGACTATTATACCTTTTAAACCAATTAATCAATTATTAATTAGACCACAAATTTAGACTTGGCTTAATTAAATAATAGTACACACATTTTAATTGTCTACATGTGTGGCCCCAAATTATAGATTAATTATAAAAATTAATCTAACAATTTTCCACTGGGCCACATATATAATCCAATAAAAGTGTTTAACCGTATGAGCTCAAAATTTGCTATCATGTCCTTAGGGTATATCCGAAACAATCTCGTCCATTTATTATGCTGACATAGGATCAAAGCGGCCTTTGTTACATCAATTGTTACTAGACTAATCAATGGTCACATATTTCAGCACAGCTAAATGACATAGATCAATCATGAGTGCGTAGCATGGAAATTACATGCAATGTGATCTATTCATGCCTATTTCCAACTGGTCCTACTTAACTTTATTGAGATCAATTCTTTAGCATAATTTTAACAGAGTGTAATAAGCTGAATACTTTATTTTCTGCAGAACATAATCCAAATATATAGATAAAATCTAAACATAACATAGAGTAATAAACAATAAATAATACAAACTCCCACTAAATTTGAATATCCTCAAATAAGATAACACCGATATGAGCAGCGTGCTCATGAAAGACCTTGGTTGGTAATCCCTTTATAAGCGGATCTGCTATCATGGAGTTTGTTCCAATGTGCTCTATGGATATCTGTCCACTCTGTACTCTTTCTTTTACATCTAGGAACTTGATATCAATGTGTTTTGACTATGTGGAGCTCCTGTTGTTATTGGAATATAAAACTGCTGATTTATTGTCACAAAATATTTTCAGTGGTCTTTCAATACCATCCAGAACATGCAGCCCAGTGACAAAATTTCGCAGCCATATTCCTTGATTGGATGCCTCATAACATGCTACAAACTCTGCTGCCATGGTGGATGAAGCTATGAGTGTCTGTTTCACAGACCTCCAAGAAATTGCTCCACCAGCCAACAGATAAATATAGCCTGATGTGAATCTTCTGCTGTCTTGGCATCCAGCAAAATAGGAGTCAGAGTACCCAATGATCTCTAACTGATCTGATCTCCTATATGTAAGCATGTACTCTTTTGTTCTCTGTAAATATCTCATAACCCGCTTAGCTGCTTTCCAATGATCCATTCCGGGGTTACTTAGGTATCTGCCTAACATGGCAACAATGTACGCAATATCCGGACGCGTACATACCTGAGCATACATTAGACTCCCTACAGCCGAAGCGTAAGGAATCTTATGCATTTCTTGAATTTCTAAATTATTTTTAGGGCATTGACTGAGACTGAATTTGTCTCCTTTAGCGACAGGGGTACACCTGGTTTGCTATTTTGCATGCCATACCTTTGGAGGACTTTATTTGTATAGTTACTTTGTGACAATCCTAGAACACCCCTAGACCGATCTCTGTGTATCTGGATTCCTAAAACAAAAGAGGCGTCACCAAGATTTTTCATCTCAAAATGTTGTGACAAAAAAATCTTGGTATCGTGCAATATCCTTATATCATTTGTGACTAGCAATATGTCATCGACATATAAAACTAAGAAAATATACTTACTCACACTGAATTTGTGATACACACATTCATCCATAAGATTTGCCTCAAAACCATACGAGATAATGATTTGATGAAACTTGAAGTACCACTGACGAGAAGCTTGCTTGAGCCTATAAATGGATTTAGTTAATTTACAAACCATATTCTTTGAGTCTTCCAATACAAAGTTTTCTAGTTGTACCATATAAATTGTTTCGTCAATATCGCCATTGAGAAACGCTGTCTTAACATCCATCTGATGTAACTAAAGGTCATAATGTGCAACTAGTGCCATGATTATCCTGAAGGAGTTCTTCGTAGAAACTGGAGAGAATGTCTCTTTGAAGTCAATTCCTTCTTTTTGAGTAAAGCCTTTAGCTACAAGACGTGCTTTATACCTTTCCACATTACCATTTGAATCCCGTTTGGTTTTAAATATCCATTTACAACCAATGGGTTTCGCACCAGCTGGTAATATGACAAGTTCCCAAACTTTATTGTCTTGCATTGATTTGTACTCTTCATTCATGGCTTCAAACCATTTCTGAGAGTTGAAACTTTTCATAGTTTGATGGAAGTTGATTGGATCATCTTCCATCATTCCACTTTTTTCCTCATGTTCCTGAAGATATATGATATAATCGTCCGGAATTGCACTTCTCCTCTCTCTAGTAGATCGTCTTAATAGCGTATTATCTTGAGGTTGTTGAGTTTGTTCTTCAGAAATAATTTCATCATTTGGATTTAAGGGTTGAACAATATTGTCTATTGGTTGAGCATCCAAATTTACTTCTTGATCAATGATAGGTATTGAAACATGAACATTGTCAAAAGCAATAGCAGATCCCTCTTTCTCCTTAAAGACAATATTTCTAGCATGATTTCTCCCAAAAAACTCAACATTCTCAAAAAATGTTGCAGTTCCCGTCTCAAAAATTGATCCGCCAACAGCAGGATCATAAAATTTAAAACCCGTTGATTGCTCCGCATAGCCAATAAAGTAGCTGCTAACTGTTTTAGAGTTCAATTTCCTTTCATGAGGCTTATAAGGTCTCGCTTCAGCTGGACATTTCCAAATATGAAAATGCTTTAGACTGGGGTTTCGACCCATCCAAAGCTCATAAGGCGTTTTAGCAGCCGCTTTAGTTGGTACCCGATTCAGGATATAAGTTGTCGTTTTGATTTCTTCACCCCCAGAGTTTTTTTGGTAAAGTAGAATGACTAATCATACTTCTTACCATATCCTTAAGAGTTCGGTTTCGTCTTTCTGCTACACCGTTCATGCTAGATGATCCTGACATGGTGTATTGAGGGACGATCCCACATTCCTCTAGATATTTAGCAAACAATCCTGAACGTTGTTCACCTGATCCGTAATATCTGCCATAGTATTAACCACCACAGTCAGATCTGACGCTCTTTATTCTTTTGTTGAGTTGTAACTCAACTTCTGTTTTAAATATTTTGAACACGTCCAATGACTGTGATTTCTCATGTATAAGAAATAAGTAGCCATATCTTAAATAATCGTCTATGAATGTTATAAAGTACTGTTGACCATTCCAAGATGTCGTAGGGAATGGTCCACAGATATCCGTATGAATTAATTCTAAGACGTCTGTAGTTCTATTGGCACCTAATTTCTTTATTTTGGTCTGTTTTCCTTTAATACACTCGACACAAATATCAAAATCCAAAAAGTCAAGTGATTCCAAAATCCCATCGGACACAAGTCGCTCAACTCTTGATTTAGAGATGTGACCTAGGCGTTTGTGCCACAATGAGGCCGAATTAGCTTGATTCAATTTACGCTTTGTACCTCATGACTCCACATGCAAGGTTTCATTATAGGACAAAATATTTTCCAACAAATATAGATTATCATAAACATTAAGTAAACCGGTTCCAACAATATTTGAATTAATAGATAACGTAAATTTATTGTTTCCAAATGAACAACAATAACCTGATTTGTCCAAAACAGAAACTGAAATTAAATTCCGTCTAAAAGATGGTACAATAAAAGTATCTATTAAATCCAAAAAATAACCAGTTTTCAATAATAATCTAAAGTGCCCTATTGCCTCTACTTCTACCGACTGGCCGTCTCCGACATAGATGCATTTTTCTGCATCACTTGGCTTTCGGTAACTCAGGCAACCCTGCATAGAAACACAAATATGAGTAGTAGCACCATAATCTAACCACCATGTGTTTCTAGATACTGAAGCTAAATTAACTTCAGAACAGACCAAAGTAAGAAACATACCTTGCTTAACACGCCAAGCGGCATACTTGATACATTCCTTCTTAGTGTGTCCAGGCTTGCCACAGAAGAAACATGTTGCATCAGCTTTCTGTTTATTTTATTCTGGACCCTTAGAAGCAGCAACCTTATTATTCATATTCTTTCGTTTGCCCTTATCCTTGGAAGTGCTAGCCAGGTGAGCACTTTCGGTCCTTTCTTGCTTCAATCTCTCTTCCTCTTGCACACAAAATGAAATGAGCTCATTAAGAGTCCATTGCTCTTTTTGACAATTAAAACTAATCTTAAACTGGTTAAACTGTGCAGGAAGAGAGATGAGAACGAGATGTACGAGTAAATCATCAGATAACTCGAGTTTCAGAGTCTTAAGTTTTGAAGCAAGATGAGACATCTCCATGATGTACTCCCGAACATTACCCTTTCCTTTATACTTCATTGAAATCAGGCTTGCTAAAAGCGCGCTTGTTTCAGCCTTATCGTTTTTAGCAAAACGTTTCTGAATTTCTGCAAGAAACTCACTGGCATTTGTAATCTCATCAGTTACTGCACCCCCTAAAAGCTTCTGGAATGCTGCGCTTAATTATCATAAGACTTAGCCTATTTGAACGCTCCTACTTATCCCAATAAATCTCATCCTGCTGAGTACTTTTCTCATTGAGTTCATTGGGTTTGGGCATTCTCAAGGCTAAGTCTAGATCCATGCAGCCCAAGAGAATCATCATATTCTCTTTCCAGTCTTTAAAATTAGTCCCATTTAACATAGGAACATTGCTCATGTTGGCAGATACAGAAGTAGCAGACATAAAAGCTGAATAGAGAACAAAAATAAAATAAATCGAACAAACCATTATGCTCACATAAAATAAGCAATTAAACACTTAATCTTTAAATTTTAAAAAAAAATTATGACATTTCAAGATACCTAGCACAACATTAATATCAAGTCTTTGGACAGTAATATTAACTGTAAGTGGTACTCTTGTTGTACTGATCGAATATTGATGATAAGTCATATCAAATAAAAAACCTATCTTTAGATTGGTTTATTATTCACATTAGGTTACATTTATAATTATCACATATTTATCACCACTGGTGTGCGTGTAATTCGGCCAAATATTAACTTTCCATTGGGCCAGTCAATATCCGCATGAATCACATACACACAAATATCTAACACTCCGAACAAACTAATCTACACGATAGATGTCCCTTTGGTGATTTCTCGCGTTAATTAGCCTAGTTAAAGTGCTAGATCAATAATTTAAATATTAATATCATAAATTTGCAATTAAATTTTTTTTATGAACAGTAAAATCCGAATTCTGTACAGCAAAAAAAAAAATTATATGAACAGTAAAATCCAAATTCTGTATAGTAAAAAAATTTTTTTTTTTAATGAACAGTAGAATCCGAATTCTGTACAATAATTTTTTTTTATTATATGAACAGTACAAAACTTTAAATTCAATTGATTACTCAAGGAATTAATCAAGGAGTAGGCTCTGATACCAATTGTTGAAATCCGTAATAGAAATAATTTACCAATTGATAAATCCGAAATAAAAAAAAATAATTTTGCATATTCTTGAATCTCCTGATTAATACCATGAGTACAAAATTAAAAGAGGAAGCATACCTGAATCCATTGATGTAGAAATCTTGCGGGAAGAGAACCCTTGCGTTATGGTCTTCCAATTCTAGCTACCAGATCCTTCCTTAGAATTCTCTCTGAGAGGATTTTGAGAAATCAGAATACGTCATGATAGAACGGGGACCATAACTCTAATTATAAACTGTTAGAGCAGTTACAATTTTTTACCATAATTACCCTTCTGCCCCTCTTAGAAGTAATAATTATCTAATGGTATCTACACAATAATCTCATGACTATTATACCCTTTAAGCCAATTAATCAATTATTAATTAGACCACAAAATTTAGATTTGGCTTAATTAAATGATAGCACACACATTTTAATTGTCTATATGTGTGACCCCAAATTATAGATTAATTACAAAAATTAATCTAACATTTGATTCTATGTATCATTATTAGAAATCCACAAAATCTATCAAATACACAAAATTCTGCACTTGTTTCAAAATTCTAGCCAAGGATTTAGTGTTGATGTCACATTGAATTTGGTCCAGTTTGGAATCCTTATTATTATTATTTTTTTTTTGGGAAAAATCAACCCATTGAAGGTTTTAGATTTTCTTGAAACCTTTATTAATTAAAGAGAGGAGAGAGTGCTCAATTTCTTATCTTTAATAATATCTGAGAGTACAAATATCATTACCCTAAGTTCATGGAAAAGAAAGAAAAAACTCGTTTAGCACCTAATTCTAACCTATTTTACATGAAAAAAAAAATGAATTTGTGATCAAGGATTTCCACACAAAAATCAAGGAACCAATCAAGCCCTATATTTATTTAGTTTATTGCAATTTAATATCGGCACCAATATAGAAACAAATTCCTTATGTAGAATTAATATAATGCAATTTAAGATTAAGACAACTCTAGGAATTCATTTCTTATATAGAGGATATTGTAGTTTAAGATGAGCACCAATCTCTGAAATCCATTCCTTGCATAGAAGATTCAATCTGGCAAGTAGCTAACAAACAAGCAGTCTATAAATATTATAATGTAATTACCTTTATCAGTATTCTTATATATGAATGTATATACTATGTAGACCTAGAAATGCTTAATTAATATCTATCTTACAGCTAGCAGTTGTGAACATTAATCATGTTACTTTATATGCTGATATTCTTGCCTGAAATCCATTTTGCATAATATGTAGCCTGTTGACCTGTCCAGGTTGAGATTCATAGGACTTTATCATGCCCGCTTAGCTTAGATTCCTCTATTTTAATGTGTTACTTCTTTTCAATCTTCTTCACTACTTTTCTCTGAACAGTGGCGTGATATTAGCTGCACTGCAAGCAAATATCCCTACTTTTGGAACTATGATACCTGTGTAAGATGGTAAACCTGTGGACGTCCAATTAGGGGTGTGCACATGGACATTGGGCGAGACCTGCTAACTGCAAAAATAATTTGTGTAGGTCTTAAATGGAGCAATGGGGTGCATAAATCTACAAAGAAAGGCTTACAATGTCATTAATAATTTCATTTTGCCTTGTGGACGATTCCTGGAACTCCACCTTTTCCTATATTAGGAAGATGAAAAAAAATATAATTAGTTCTAGTTATCATTTTGCTATTTACGGCAATAATAGTGGCAGACAACTAAATATCAGCCAATATTCACTCAAAATGTATGACCCATTTTTTTAACATATCCTCGCAGCTGACCCTGAAAAGCTATAAATTGAGAAGATACATCGGCCATATCTGGATATGACAACAATGACAACAACAAAACCTTTATCCTTAAATCTTAGGATCATCTCCATGAATTGTTTTCTTCCATTCAGTTTAGAGGCATCTCTGACATTAAATTATACATTTCGGATTCCTTTTAACTGCCTTCATCAAATTTCTCTTCTTAGGCCTACTAACTCTAATTCTCACTGGTCAATATATTATAAGCCTACTAGGCTACTACCTTTCTTAACTAGCCTACAATGTACATACACAGTCCATCTCAATTAGTTCTCCTACAGTTAGTCTTCAATATGAGCTAATATCATCATCGACAGAATCCTATCGGGGGCAAGTTGGGAGGCCGTAGTTCGACCTTTGACCACTCACCTTACCGATGGATTTGGCTTGGAGTTGGCTAGGAAAAGGAAAAAATAGGGATAATAACACCAGCGATGAGGATAAGAATCCGAAATATAGGAGGAAAAGTTGGTCTGAAGTGGTCTGGGAATCGCCGGTGAAGGAGGTGCAACCCCCCTCATCCTCGGTGTTCCCCCATTAGGGCTTCTTACTCAAGAGAAGAAGTTCTTGCCCTCCTTGCTGCGGCTAGAGGTGGTGAACATATAGCTCCGGGCGAAGGAAAAGAAGAGGCGTGGAGAACTGTTAAGTCTAGAACCACTATGAAGAAAGAGCGTGCTGCTACTACGACTCTAGCTACCAGAGGGGAAAGGCAGAGGAAATTCTCTCTGGTGAGGAGACCTGCCCTAGATAGTCCAGAGACATGTTGGACTTGTGGGAAATCTGGCCACTTCAAGGATGAGTGCCCTTTCGTAAGATGCAGGTTCTGCAAAGTTCTAGGACATCACATTGGCGAATGCCCTATTGCACTGGCAAGGAAGGAGGTTGCTTCGAAGAGGGTCACTCAGATCACTCAAAATACAAAACAACCAGGGGGCAGTTACCTGCAAATTTGCTCACGTAATCGATGTTAGTGAACAAACAAGCAAGAAGCTATGTCTGGATGTTGCTAGAGTTTATGTGGGTTGTGAAATGAAGGCTCCACCGTCGAGAACAGACACCTCGGCCTCAGTGGGAGAGGTTACGACGACCGGTTCAGGCAAGATCGGTCTCTCCGACTAGCCGGTGCACGACATCGTCCTCCTTCCTGCCGGTTCCCGTAGGAGTTACACGTGGAAAAGGATCGACGACCAGCAAGGGTCCATCGGTCAAGAGAAGGCACCACATCCTTTATTATAGGAGCACAATCTGGACAAAGAGGTTTGGCAATGACCGGTCTTAGGGGTGACAGAAAGGAAAAAACTCAGTTCCTTTTGGGGAAGACCAAGGCTGCAGCCCCTGCGGGGAAAGAGAAACCTAATAAGGTGCAAGGCCATCTTACTTTCTTTCCACTGGAGTCCACCTCGCCTGCGTCTCTCTCCCTCGGAAAGAAAGGAAAGTCGCCAGAACAGGTAGACCTAACAGCCACATCAAGACAAATCGGCAACATAGATCAACAAGGCTCCTACGTTGACTTCATCTGCCGTGATGAAAGAGGTCAGTTGACCTTTCCAAATGGGACAGAGCAAATGAGTTGTCCATAGAGGGAAGAGGAAAAGAGGGGGTCTAGAGGCGAAAGGATAGGGTGCGATGGAAGAAGGAGAGGGAAAGATTGGTGTAGAGTTAATGGGCGGCTTGTACGAAGGCGACTCCTCTAGAGGCAACTCCTCGAGAGGAGAGCATGAGTCGGTTCAGCGCAGGAGTTGAGGAGGTTCGTTTGAAGGAGAGGCAAAGGCTAGGGTGGGATCATTTCTTCTACTAGGTGGGCCTGATTTCTGCCCAAACAATACGGGTTCAAAGGAGGAGATTAGTCTAGGCCTACTATCAAATGGGCCAGAGGGGTTTGGGCTAGATTTAAAAGTTAAAGGGTTAACAAAAATTATAGAAACCCAGTCAAGCCCACCCCACCCTCTCTTTAAGCCCACCTCATCACGAAACCACATTTTAGTTAACAATGGAGGTGAAGGATGTTCTAATCAGCAAATTTCAAGTAATGATTATATGGGGCTTTTCTCTACTTTAAAAAACTTTGACAAAAAATTTGCCCGAGATACTATTGCCAAATTATTGGAGAATATCATGAGGGGGAACAGTCCAGACTGACTTCCAGTGTAAAATAAAGAAAAAAAAAATCTAAAAATAAGATAAATATCCTAGAAAAAACTAAAAATCCTAGAAAAACACAAAAAAAGTTTCTAACCCACTCCCCCACACCTAAACTTTTGTATTCCCTCATACACGAATCAAGGGTGGTAAAATAAATATGAAAACTATTGTAAAAATATTATACAAATGATAAAAATCATTAAAATTCTCGATCTCACTATCATCATCCTATCAACGCATGGAAAGTAGTTACGACCTCTCGATCGCTTCCCACTTTCATAGTGTATGCGTTTCAAATTTGAAGTGAGTTCATTAAGGGGTCTCATCAATCTCCTAGTGGTCGTAAAAATTCTTTTCTGTCCCTTATGGCGTTTCCACTTTCTCTTTTCCCACATGCAAATTTTGGTTAGACTAAATAAATCTTTAATGCACATATCACAATCATTATAAATATTAAATAGGCATGTTGGGTTATCATGAGATGTGAAGTGCGCACCATGATCAAGTGAATCACAAACTATAAAATGTGATGGCCCTTCTAACTCATGAAGCAATTCGAGCTCCTCCATAAATAAATCTTCAAAACTTTGTTCATTGTTAAGTAGCACACTCGCAAACGTGTCATCATACATAAAGTCTGTGTGGGCCAACTCATCTTATAACATGATCTCCTCTTTGAAAATTTGCTCAAATGTTGGTTCAATATCAGCACATAAAATAGATTCAGTATATATATTGTGAACTATACTTACCTTAATAGGCGAGCTCGTTATTGCTTAGCTCATGATAAAATCTAATCTCATAAGTCGACCAAATTAATTACGAGGCCACGTTAGTATATACTAACAAAAATGAGTATATGCGTGAGTTTCCTAAACTAATGCAAGAAGTGGGGTGTGGTGAGATGAAACAGTGGAAGAAATATGATCAAAGAAAAAAAATGTGATGTCCTACCGTTTCTAATATTGTTTTTTTAATATTTTTTTTACAGAACTAGAGACCAAATTATAGAGCAAGAGAGAAAAAAGTGGGAGAGACTCACAAAATATGCCGCTAAATGGTGGCAAATACCACTATTTAGTGGCAAAACGAGGGAGTTTAGCTCCCTGGTTTTTGAAGTGTACTTTTGATTCTTCTCTCGTTCCTTTTTACTTTTCGTATCTGAACTTCTAGGTCCCTGCACACTCAACACACACTGTTAACCCATAAAACGTTAGAAAAAGTAAGAAAACACCATTGATCCCGGACAACGGCGCCAAAAATTTGATGTGATAAATTACTGCAAATGTACAGTGTCAGTTGTAGTACTTAACAGATCGTTCCCACGAGGATCTAAGGTGTTTTGCGTTCTTTCTAATTCTTTAGTTCAGCAGATTAACTACGGACATATAGAATCTACTAGTTTCCAACCATGTATTACTTATATTATCTTCTTTCTATCATAAAAATTAATTTTTTAGTTTTAATCTTTACTTAAAGTGTTCTAAGTATGTGTTATCAAGTTGTGTGTAAGCATAACGCATCAAAAATACAACTTTGTATAAAAACAAACTAAATCATTAGATATTTCTATGAAAAAAGATGAAAAGTAATAACTCAAAACCCTAACTAAGTATAGGCTATGAAGAAATCTAATTCAAGTATCAAAGCATTAATCTACGAGCTATTATATTTTGATCTTTTCAATGAAAAATCTTATTTTTATTATTTTATTTAGGAATAAAATATTAGAGAGCAACTACATGGTAGATTTCTAGTTTTATCTACATCCTAAAACTAAACTAAATTAGCTACTCATAGTTATAATTGGGAAGATCATATTTTTATTATTCAAAAGCATTAAGAATTCTAATTTTCTATGAAAGCTATAAATAATCTATACTAAAAAGTATGATAAATCTATCTAAAAAGTAACTAAAATAATTAAACTTACAAAAACAAACTTCTAAACAATGGTGCAGTTCTGGAGTACGATATTGCGGTAGTCACCCCTTCGGCAAATCCTAATTTTATTAATTAAAAAGAGTACAAAATTACATCATGAAAATCTTAGATTACAAGGATACGGCCAATTTATAAGCCTCGGAGAACCAAAACCTAATTTGAGTACAAGTGAGTAACTACAAAATTACATCGAAGACCTCGTAAAAAATTCATGACAAGTGGGCCCCAAAGTGCTGCAATTTAGTGGTAATTGCCGCTACATGTTGGCAAAATTTTGAGTTCTGGGCTTCAACTTTCTTCTACATGATATTATGGTCCTTTCCTTTTGATATAAATGACTATTGGACTTAAGTCTTTTGCAGCTTCATAATCTTGTAACTTGGCTCACTTTTAGCTCTTTTCTGGACTTACTTTCCTAATCCGAATTTGAGTTTATACCATCTCCTTGTAGGAATAGGTTTACCTTAAAAACACACTTAAAATGCCCAAGTAGTATTATTTAAATACAAAAAATAGATAATATGGAGACTATAAATATGCAATATATGGCACTCATCACCAATCAAGTGAGAACAAAACTTTTCAAGAGAAAAGACGACACTTAGTAGTTCTTTCTCTATAGTAGAATAGTTCAATTTGCGCATAACTTAGTGTCCTACTTGCATAATATATCACATGTGGCTGCTTATCAATATATTGTTCAAGAACTGCATTGTTAGCATAATCGGATGCATCACACATAAGCTCAAAAGGCAGAGTCCAGTCTGACATATGAATAATGGGAGTGGTGGTAAGAACCTCTTTGAGCTGTTCAAATGCTCTATGACAGTCAGGTATGAAATTGAATAGTACATCCTTAGCCAGTAGATATGTCAAAGGCCCAAAAGTTTTGCTAAAATTTTTTATTAATCGTTTATAAAATCCAGCATGGCCAAGGAAAAATTGTATATCTTTCACTCATTGCAGAGATGGAAGGTTTGTGATCAGGTCCATTTTGGTTGTTTCAACCTCATTGTCATTCTTCGTGTGGACATGCCCAAGCAGAACACCACTTTGTAGCATAAAATGACATTTTCCCCAATTGATTGTCAAATGCTTCTCACGATAATGCGTGACAATAGCTCTAAGTGGTGTAGACACTCTTAGAATGAATCTCCAAAGATGGAGAAGTCATCCAGAAAGATATCTAAGAATCTTGTAACTTGGCTCACTTTTATCTCTTTTCTGAACTTGATTTCCTAATCCGAATTTGAGTTTATACCATCTCCTTGTAGGAATAGGTTTACCTTAAAAATACACTTAAAATGCCCAAGTAGTATTATTTAAATACAAAAAATAGATAATATGGAGACTATAAATATGCAATATATGACACTCATCACCAATCAAGTGAGAACAAAACTTTTCAAGAGAAAAGACGACACTTAGTAGTTCTTTCTCTATAGTAGAGTAGTTCAATTTGCGCATAACTTAGTGTCCTACTTGCATAATATATCACATATGGCTACTTATCAATATATTGTTCAAGAACTACATTGTTAGCATAATCGGATGCATCACACATAAGCTCAAAAGGCAGAGTCCAGTCTGACATATGAATAATGGGAGTGGTGGAAAGAACCTCTTTGAGTTGTTCAAATGCTCTATGACAGTTAGGTATGAAATTGAATAGTACATCCTTAGCTAGTAGATATGTCAAAGGCCTAAAAGTTTTGCTAAAATTTTTTATTAATCGTTTATAAAATCCAGCATGGCCAAGGAAAGATTGTATATCTTTCACTCATTGCAAAGATGGAAGGTTCGTGATCAGGTCCATTTTGGTTGTTTCTACCTCATTGTCATTCTTCGTGTGGACATGCCCAAGCAGAACACCACTTTGTACCATAAAATGACATTTTCCCCAATTGATTGTCAAATGCTTCTCACGATAATGCATGAGAATAGCTCTAAGTGGTGTAGACACTTTTAGAATGAATCTCCAAAGATGGAGAAGTCATCCAGAAAGATATCTAAGAATCATGCAACCATGTTAGAGAAAATACTTACCATGCACCTCTGGAATGTGGCGGGCATATCGTATAACCCAAAGGGCTTTCATTTATCTACAAAGGTGCCAAAAGGACATGTAAATATTGTCTTCTTTTGATCCTTAGGAGTAATGGAAATTTAAGTGTAGCTGGAATATCTATCAAAGAAACAGTAGAACTCATATCCAGCTAGCTGCTCTAGCATCTGATTAATAAAAAGCAGGGGAAGTAGTCCTTCCTAGTTGCTGTATAAGCTTCCCACAATCGATCCAAACTCGCCATCCTGTCTACATGGGCATCAGGATAAGCTCGTTTATATCGTTCTTTACTACAGTGATTCCAAATTTCTTAGGTACTACTTGAATAAGAATCACCCATGCACTATCAGTGACAGGATAAATGATCCTATTGTCAAGGTAATTAAGAATATTCTTACTCACAACTTTCTCCATTACTTGATTCAACCGACACTATAGTTCTCTTGTAGGTCATGTATTATCTAATAAATGAATTATATGATGCACTATGGATTGACTAATCCCCTTGATATCAGCTATAGTCTAGCATATGGCTTCCCTATGCGCTTTCAATACTGAAAGGAGCCTTCCTCCTGAGCCTCAGTCTAATCTACGGTGATAATGATTGGTAATATATTGTGTTTACTTAGGAAAGCATAGTTGATATGACTCATAATGATCTTCATCTCAAGTTCAGGTGGACATTCAATTGATGGTCGTAACTAGACTCGTGGCTTACTAGTCAATGGCTCTGGTGGAATTTCCTACACTGTTGAAGATATATAGTTAGATGATTTATCAAGCACATCCAAAAGTAAACTCTTATCAACTAAATTATCCAGATCATCAAAGAATTCCTCCTCAAGATGTTCACTGGATAACCCTTGGATTGAATTAACATGTAGGGGCTCATCATATGTTGATCAGCTAGTTGGAGCCTACACTGAATATATTCAAGTGTCATATTTCCAAATGAAAGTCTCATCGACTCACTCCGAAAATCAATAACAGCTTTAGAAGTGGTCAGGAATGGTCGTCCTTGAATAACTGAGTTATGGTGCTGTGGATTCTCCATAGGTTGAGTCTCAAGAATTATGAAATTAATTGGAAAAATAAATTTTCCAATTTTAATCATAACGTCCTCAATCTCTTCCATAAGTTTCTTCACAAACCTATTGATTAGTTGCAATATAATCTTGGTAGGTATCAACTCGCCCAAATCTAATACTAGTACACTGATATGATAGCAAGTTGACCCTTGCTCGTAAATCTAACAAGGCTCTCTCAATCTCTATAGTTCCTATAGGGCATGAGACAGTAGGACTTTCAAGATTTTTGTACTTCACAGGTATTGATTGAGAAAGTATACTACTGATGTTAATAGCTATAAAGACTTTCTTTGGAACATTTGTTGACCTCTTCTTCATGCATAATTTTTTAAAGAATTTTGCATAAGCAGGTACTAAATGGATTGCTTCGAGAAGGAATATTGACTTTTACTTACTTGAATAATTCAAGAATTTGCTCGATCTGAGAAGAATTTTTTCCGTAAATGATTTGGATAGAAGTCTTAGGCTTAGGAAAATGGCCAATAGTAGGATTAGATGCTGAGGAGTCAAGCTCCTCTAACGTGCTAGTGGGTGATGTGTGGATGATCGTGATGATGATGGTGGAATGTCAGGTGTCGATGGAACCGGGGTAGAATCAGAGAGTGTAGCATGTGGTGCAATACAACTAGAATCATGGCTATATGATTGTCAACTAGCTTGCTAGATCAAAGTGTGTGAATGACAATGATATGGCTGACATGCGACTAGATGGAGTTAGGGGAACTGGCATTAGCATTTGTTTAGGAATGACTTAGAAAGGTACCTTTGTCATGTTCACTCATTTGACTCACTAACTATCCAACCTATTGCTCTAAACTTTTAATCGACTGAGAATTTAAAACTAGGTGTTGGTTGGTTCTTTGAACGAAGTCAATTAATACTTTTATAAGATTTTGCATGTGAGTGTCAAGGTTGAACAAAGCTTTGAAAAGATTCTCAGCATTCTTCTCAAGTGATAACAGTCACTTTTCGTGATCATTATAAGATTGATTAGGTGAGGTGGTCTAATCTACTTGTTCTCATAATTCGTTGTGATTGGGTGTTGATAGGCACCCATATTTAGTTATAGGAAATGACTAGTGGCTAGAGACTGCATATTAGAGTTGGGAACACTCTGATATTTCCCCTGACTCTTAAGAAATATTTAGGTGGTTCCTTCAACCTGGAATGTATATAGGAGTGTATGGATTGTTCTCGGATCGTATATATAAAGCGTTAGCTTGCTCACATATTGGGCACGTAGGATTCAGTAGAAGTGGACACTCTTCTATTACATGATTTGGAGTTCCGAAATTAAATCACATGTGAGTTTGCAGTTGATTCACTTGATTGATTTCTAGAGTACTAGGAGTTTCCAATGCCTCGATTCTCCTCATAAGAGCCACAATCTTAGATTCGACAGCTATAGAGCTGTTGATGCTATGGATCCCACCCTTATTTTTAAAAGTCGATGTATTGGGTTTCTTAGCAGGACAATCCAATTGCATGTTTTTCCATGCTAAATCTTCTATCAAATCCCATGCTTCATCCTCGAACTCCCACTGATGCATAGTTCACAAAGAGTTTAAGAAATGTAGTCGAATCCTTCATACATTATTTGACACAACTGTCACTTTTCTATCGCATGGTAGGAGCATTGTACTAATAGATCCTTGAATCATTTCAGATATTTCCAGAAGGGTTCTCCCTACATTTGATGGAATTTATTGATTGCATTTCTTATCTTTGTCGTCTTATGCATGTGATAATACTTCTTAAGAAATTTCACAAATTCATTTCCCAGAAGTGATAGAATCAGTAGGCATGCTATATAACTATTTCATGGCATTATCTTTTAAGGCAAATAGGATAAACCAGAGCTTTATAGCGTCCCCCGACATGTGTTGCAATTTGATCATCATGCACATTTCCTAAAATTCACTGATAAAAGAGAATGCATGCTCAGAATTAGATCCAGTGAATTTAGGAAGCAAGTTGATGTGTTGCAATTTCAGCTCATAATTATTATCACCACTTGTGGAAATTTGATGAATGACTATAGTGATGTGCACAATGGGTAATAACGATCCTCAAGGATTGGAATCGGTTGGTCTATCTTTTCACCTATGATGGAATCTAATCTTATGAGTCAACCAAATTGATCATTGGTTCTAAAGTGACATAAACCAATGTATGTGGATGAATGCATGAGTTTCCTAAAACTAATGCAAGAAACATCGGATGTGGTGTGGTGTGATGAAAAGTTGAAGAAATAGGCCAAATAAAATATGATGCACTTATAGTTTATTTATTTTTTATTTAGAAAAAGATCAGGAACTCAAAACATAGAACATGAGAAAAACTGGGCAAAGGTAGAAGCTTACCTGCCACTAAATAGCGGCTTTTACCACTGTTTGGGAGCAAAACTAGGGGGTTTGGCTCCCAGGTTTTTGCAGTTGCTCTCTGTGGCTCTTTTGGTCCTTATAAGCTCCATGTACCTATACTTCAAGATCTCTGCATACTGAACACACACTGTTATGCGTAAAAAGCAAAAAAAGAAAGAAAACACTGTCAATCCTAATAATGGTGCCAAAAACTTGATGTGAAATATACTATTATAAGTGCACAGTATTAATTATAGGACTTTATAGTTTGTCCCAGAAAGATCTAAGGTATTATGTAGTCATACTAATTCTTCTTTAATCCTATCAAGTTAACTATAATATTCTAGTTCGAAAGGATGAGTTTTTATTTCCTAAAGTTTACCTAGGATTTCAAATCCATTAGGATAATATCCTGATAATGAATTAACCCTTTCTTCCTAACTTTTTGATTTGCATGGTCAAGTAGCACATTAAAAATTTGATCATTTTAGTTCAATTTTAATTTAGAGCCTTCAAGTATTCTATCAAGTGGCATTCAAGAATATGTTATCAAAGATAACATCTGTCTTAAAAACTAATTATATTGAGTTAATTATTCTATAAATAAAAGCAAAGAATACGAAATTCAAATCTCATCTAAGTATAGATTATCAAAATGCAAATTAAGCATAATTTTTCAAAGAATTATGATTTATGAAGTCTTTTTTTAATTATAGAAAAAGTATGGCTTTATTTCTTTGTAGGAAGAAGATGAGAAAAATCTTTGTTAGAATTATTAAAATAATTTAATCTACATCCTAAGACTATGAAATTTAGTTATGAATGCTTCTAGTTATAAAAATCATATTTTATTTATGCAATTTGTAGAAAAATCCTAAATTCTTAGAAAACGATTAAAATCTTACTCTAGAAAGCAAATAAAATTATCTAATAAAGCAAATAAAATTAACCAAAAATATTTAGCAAAGAGCAGAGGTAGAGAGCTAACAAGGTCTAGAATGGAGATCATCTCTCTATAGATCTCAAACCCTAATAATTAATAAAAACTACATGAATCTTTGATTTTACAAGGACTATAGCTACTATATAGATCTTAGATTTTCAAAACCCTAATCTAGTCACGTATACAAAATCATAAAATTTACAAAGCTAAAAATATAAAGTACAGACTTATTACTGTCATCATAAAATTCTCAAAAGATTCCTACACCATATATGAATTTACCTGAAAAATCTGATGTGGAAATTCCACAATTTTGCTATCAAATGGTGGCAATTTCTGCCAAATGGAAACAAAAGTTATTTTTCTAGATTTCTTCTTTCTAGCACTTGCTTTTTAGACTCTGATCTTCCTATTTTCATGACTAGATTTGGACTTTGTGGCTCTGAACTCCTTGATTTCATGGATTCTATCTTTCCAGCTCTTTCTAGGCTCAGTTTTTGTGGGTTTTCAACTAATTTCATATAATTCTTGTTGCAGTAGTACATATTCTAAAAAAACACTAAAAATATCCAAGTAGTATTATTTATATATAAAAAGTAGACAAGATAAGGGACATAAATATGTAAAATATTATTCATCAGCTGTCGCATGCTAACTGTTATAGTCTGTTGTGACTGGATGAATTTTTGTTATACTTTGATCATTTGATCCATTCTCTGTTGTATTTGTATGATATTATCTTCCAAATCACACTTAAGTGGTGGTTGGTGCACTAAAGTTAAAGTTGATAGTTGGACATACTATTGTAGTGCTTGATTGGCAGATGGTTTATTAGGTTTACTATGCTGTTGTTGAGAATTCTGCTTCTATTAAATATTTTGATGATTTTCTCCAACGGGAATTTAAGTTTGTGAATATGAGTTATTTACCGTTTAAGGAATTGTATTGAAGGTATTAGCTTGTTTATTCAATACTTCTTTAAAAACCGAGAGAATTGGACAATTGCGAGTTGGTGTTCTTGTAACTCACAAATATCACAAATCTCTAGAATTTCATCTATCACCGTTACAATTTCTTATTTCTTTGTGATCAAATGTTAAACTTTTTTGGTTAATGAAATTAATCGCGTAACTATATCTTCTGTTTCTCCCTATTTAATAAGTCCACCTCTGGTTCGAGGTTTTTCTGTGAATTAGTTTCACTCCAAAATATCCTATGCTTTCTAAACTTGTGAAATTTCAACAAGTGAATCAATATATTTCCATGTTTCTTCAGCATCTCAGCTCAAAAACTCACTATTACACATAGTTTCAATAAATTGCATAGTTATAATGATAAGTCCTTGCAAAAAAAAAAACTCACCATCTCCATTTATCAAAGCCATGATGTGGCATTAGAGTAGTAAATATTGAACCTATCCCAACAATCGAATAGAGTTTTGTCTTCCTTTTGATGATAGGTGACGATTTGCTTTTGCAAATAGTTAGTTCAATGTGAGAGGAAGAATTTCTTTAAGTATTCTTTTTGCATCTCATCCCATCTTCCAATTGAATTTAGGCATAAGGAGTGTAACCATGTACTAGCTTTGTCCTTCACGGAGAACGAAAAAAGGTTAAATTTTAATTGCTGTATATTAATATTTTGGAGATTAATAGTAATGCAAGTCTCTTCGAATTCATGAAGATGTAGATCTAGGCTTTCTGTGTCCATCCCATAGAACTTGGGCAAAAGTTGTACGACCCTAGATTTTATATCAAAGTTCCCTATATCCAAAGGAAAAACAATACAAAAAGGTTAAGTTGTCCGATCTTGTTGTAAGTATAGACCTTCCAATACCTCCATGTTGACTTTTTGTCATTTGTGCCATGACCACCAAATTCATTATTGTTATTGTCGTTATTCATTGTGTTTTGATTGTTAGTGTTTCTGTTGTGAAGTGATTGATGGATTGGAAGTATTTGTGGATCTGAGTATAACCGGATGAGTCTACCATTAGATGTTCTCCTGAAGCTGGTCATACTAATTATGAATCACACTTGATAATGATGTAGCAACCCTAACCTATACTAAAATGTAAAACAAAATAGTATAGATCCCAACACTCGACCAAAATCGTGCACTCCCATGCATATGAGATTGACAAGAAGTACTCGGGAGGTAAACATTGTTATGCATAAAATGCAAGAAAAGAAAGAAAACACTGTCAATCCCAGTAACGGTGCCAAAAACCTAATGTAAAATATACTATTGCAAGTGCACAATATCAATTATAGCACTTTATAGTTTGTCCCACAAAACTATAAGTTATTTTGTAGTCATACTAATTCTTTAATCTTAGCAAGTTAACTATGATATTCTAATTCGAAAGAATGAGTTCTTATTTCCTAAAGTTTGCGTAGGATTTCGAATCTATTAGGATAATATCGCAATAATGAATTATCCCTTTCTTCCTAACTTTTTAGTTTGCATGATCACGTAGCACATTAAAAACTTGATCTTTTTGTTCGATTTTAATTAGGAGCCTTTAAGTATTCTATCAAGTGGCATTCAAGAATATGTTATCAAAGATAACATCTGTCTTAAAAATTAATTATATTGAGTTAATAATTCTATAAATAAAAGCAAAGAATATGAAATTCAAATCTCATCTAAGCGTAGATTATAAAAATGCAAATTAAGCATAATCTTTCAAGGAATTATGATTACGAAGTCTTATTTTTTTTGAATTATAGAAAATTATGACTTTATTTCTTTGTAGGAAGAAGATGAGAAAAATCTTTGTTAGAATTATTAAAATAATTTCATCTACATCCAAAGACTATGAAATTTAGTTATGCATGCTTCTAGTTATAAAAATCATATTTTTATTTATGCAATTTAAGAAAATCCTAAATTCCTAGAAAGCAATTAAAATCTTAATCTAGAAGCAAATAAAATTATTTAATAAAGCAAATAAAATTAACCAACAATATTTAGCAAATAACAGAGGCAGAGAGCTGATAAGGTCTAGAATGGAGATCATCTCTCTATAGATCTCAAACCCTAATAATTAATAAAAACTACATGAAGCTTTGTTTTTACAAGGACTATAGCTAATATATAGATCTTAGATTTTCAAAACCCTAATCTAGTCACGTATACAAAATCATAAAATTTACAAAGCTAAAAATATCAAGTACAGACTTATTACTGTCATCATAAAATTCTCAAAAGAGTCCTATATACACCATATATGAATTTGCCTGAAAAATCTGATGTGGAAATTCCACATCAGATGCTATCAAATGGCAGAAATCTCTGCCTAATGGCAACAAAAGTCATTCTTCTAGATTCCATCTTTCTAGCACTTGCTTTTTTAGACTCCGATCTTCCTATTTTCTTGACTAGGTTTGGACTTTGTGGCTCAGAACTCCTTGATTCCATGGATTCTGTCTTTCCAGCACCTTCTGGGCTCAATTTTTGTGGGTTTTCAACTAATTTCATATAATTCTTGTTGCAGTAGTACATATTCTGAAAAAGTGAGTAAAAATATCCAAGTAGTATTATTTATATACAAAAGTAGATAAGATGAGGGACATAAATATGTAAAATATTACTCATCAGTTGTGGCATTCTAACTGTTATAGTTTGTTGCGATTGGATGAATTTTTGATATACTTGGATCACTTAATCCATTCTCTGCTGTATTTGTGTGATATTATCTTCCAAATCAAACTTCAGTGCTAGTTGGTACACCAAAATTAAAGTTGATAGTTGGACATATTGTTGTGGTGCTTGATTGGTAGGTGGTTTGTTAGGTTTACTATACTGTTATTGAGGATTCTGCTTCTATTGAATATTTCGATGATTTTCTCCAATGGGAGTATAAGTTTGTAAATATTGGTTGTTACCATTTAAGGAATTGTATTGAAGGCATTAGCTTATTTATTCAATACTTGTTTGAAAGCCAGGAGAGTTGGACAATTGCGAGTTACGTGCTTGTAACTCTCAAATCACAAATCTCTAGAACTTCATCTATCACCGTTACAGTTTTTTATTTCTTTGTGAGCAAATGCTAAACTTTTTTGGTTAATGAAATTAATTGCATAACTATATCTTCAGTTTCTCCCTATTTAATAAGTCCACCTCTGGTTTGAGGTTTTTTTGTGAATTAGTTTCGCTTCAAAACATCCTATGCTTTCTAAACTTGTGAATTTTCAACAAGTGAATCAAATAATTTCATGCTGCTTCAGCATCCTAGCTCAAAAACTCACTATTACACATAGTTTCAATAAATTGCCTAGTTATAATGATAAGTCCTTGCTAAAAAAACTCACAATCTCCATCTATCAAAGCCATGATGTGGCATGAGAGTAGTAAATATTGAACCTATCCCAACAATCGAATAGAGTTTTGTCTTCCTTTTGATGATAGGTGACGATTTGTTTCCACAAATAGTTAGTTCGATGTGAGAGGAAGAATTTCTTTAAGTATTCTTTTTGCATCTCATCCTATCTTCCAATTGAATTCAGGCATAAAGAGTGTAACCACGTATTAGCTTCGTCCTTTATGGAGAACAGAAAGAGTTTAAATTTTAATTGCTCTGTATTAATATTTTGGAGATTGATAGTAGTGCAAATCTCTGCGAATTCATGAAGATGTAGATCTAGGCTTTCTGTGTCCATCCCATAGAACCTGGGCAAAAGTTGTACGACCCTAGATTTTATATCAAAGTACCCTATATTCAAAGGAAAAACAATACGAAAAGGTTAAGTTGTTTGATCTTGTTGTAAGTAATCACATAGGGACCTTCCAATACATCCATGTTGACTTTGATTGTCATTTGTGTTATGACCACCAAATTCATTATTGTTGTTGTCGTTATCCATTGTGTTTTGATTGTTAGTGCTCATGTTGTGAAGTGATTATTGGATTAGAAGTATTTGTGAATCTGAGTACAACCTGCTGAGTCTACCATTAAATGTTCTTTTGAAACTGGTCATACTAATTATGAATCACACTTGTTAATGATGTAGAAACCCTAACCTATACTAAACTATAAAACACAACAGTATAGATCCTAGCACTCGGCTAGAATTGTGCACTCCTGAGCATAGGAGATTGACAAGTAGTACTCGGAAGATAAATACCCAAGGTCGTTCTCTCAAGGATCTTCTTGCAATTGTATTTTGACATTGAGAAAAATATAGGTTATGAAAAAGATTATGAAAAAGGTTGAAAATTAATTAACTAAAGATTGCTTGTTTGGTTGTAAAATTAAACTACAAAGCTATATTGGCTAGATAGATTAACGGCCCCATCGATTGAATCACTAGATTAGTTAATTTTTATTTTATCTCAGTTATATAGATCGCACGGTCTTACACAACAGGAAATAAATCATTGAAGCAAAGAAAAAAAAATTTATAATATTGATATTTGGTTGATTTTCTCTCGGTTAATCCTATATAAATTTTGAGATGATCTAAGATTGAAATATAAATAACAAAAATAACTATTTAAAGTCTAAGCACACATCATGCCTAAAGAGTCTATAGTATATTTAAAACTAAATAATGGAGATATCAAGAAATTATAAATCACCAAAGTCTCATAATCATATTTGGCACCTACTAAGATGATAGGGCCCAAAAATTAGAAATTATATAAAATAATTAAGCATGAACTCATACCAATTCATCATTTAGGGTTTGTTACACCATCCACGCTAATGAAAATATTTAGCCACTCATACTTTTCATAGTCCTTGAATAATCGAAAAGAAATCTTTTATTAATAAAAAAAGTCATAAAAACTAAACTCTCAAAAACTCTCTACAAATCTCTAAAATTCTCTCTAATTCTTTATAATAAGTGTTGCTTCAAATTCTAAAATATATTGAGTATATTTAGCCCCTCAAATTCTTAATACAAGAATTCTATTTACAAAAAGACTCTTTTATCTTATAAATCCTTCATAACCATGCGTTCTGTCGACTGGCTGTTGACAGCAGTTTCGACTGGCTGTTGACAGACGACCGCTCTCGAGTATAGTTTACAGTCTTCAAAATTTGCTGGTTATTAACAGCAATTCTAGGTCACTATTAATATTCAGATCTGGAAATTGGTATTCTAGACTGATACATATACAGATATGCTTTTCGTTCAATTTGTTTCCATCTAGAACCATGCAAAAAAAAATCATAAAATACTAGAAAACATTAAAGTGGAGAGTTTGATCAATAAAAAAAAATATATTATTAATTTGTTATATTAGTCAACAAAATTAGATTATGAGTACATAAAATAGATAGAAAATATTGCATTTTTCAATGTTAATTATAGAGCAATTGATGTGTTAGGGCAACATCAATGATAAATCAAAAGTAGGAAAAAAGGATGATGAGATATAAAGACCTCATTCCCTTGATATGTTGGTTTTAACGGATTCTTAAGGTTAATTAAATTTATTAATTTCCTGTGCCCAGATCTTATAGGTATGGGCAACCTACCTTCAATAGGAGGCTGTGAAGTAGTCGCTGGTTTACTTCTAACTGTGCTGTCGTGGCTCACCATCTTCTTTCCCTTGATTGCTACTTTGGGAGCCATGGGCTCAACAAGTTCAAAGTTTGAAGGACAAAGAAAAGTTAGATGCTCGAGGAGACGAGGAGTTTTGAAAGAGAAGTGAGAGTGAAAAGTTTTTACTCAAAGTAAAAGTAAAAGGATACCATAAAGTATATTTATAACCTATTGAGGGGAGTTTCCAAAGGATAACACCTTTTTTCTTAGTGAGCCTACTTTATAACTGTTCGGACTTTAAGTTCGCAAAAAAAAAAAAAAAAAAATACTGATAAGTGAACTCATTGGGAAAATTGGTGTGCTCATTTGGAAACTCCCATATTGAGTAGAACCAAATGCCACAATCATACCAGGCACACTAAGCATATCCGCGAGGCATGACATTAAATGTTGGAGCGACTTTTGAGATGAAGTGATGGCTGTCGCTTCAACTCATAAATGAGGAGGCACATCAAATCCCCTATGTCTGCCAACGAAATGAAGGTGCATCTCCATCGAAGTAGGCAATTTAGTTCCACCGCCGAAATAATTTGAACCCTACCAGTGAAGAAAGCAATAAATAAAAAAACTGGAAATTCAAAGTATTTTGAGGCTATGGAAGTTCAAAGTATTTCAAGAAAAAGATACTATTTTCCTTAAAAATTTTGTAAGGAGTTTTATAGACAGTAGGAAATTCGTACAAAATACTTATTAAAAGTTAAGTATTGAATCAATGAACAAATTTAATTGGCGGAGAAAGAAATCCATCTCCATCGACGAAGGAATATTGCTGCTAACCAAGACAAACAAATCTTTTAATATTGCTGCTAACCAAGACAAACAAGTCATTAAAAGATGACTAAGTCCATCTCTACAGACAAAGACAAATCATCTCTGTCAACAAAAACAAATCATCTTAGTCGATAAAGACAAATCATGTACGCCGACGAAGATAAGTCAAGTCCTCTGACAAAGCAAATCATCTCCGCGATGAAGACATACCATCTCTACCGAGAAGTAGTTATTCAAACTTATCAGATTGTATTCCACCATGATCTCCACAAATCAAGAGGGAATTTACAACCCCTCAACTACAAACCACCTCCAGAATGTCAAGGTGGATCAGAATTCAATTCCTTGGAGTTGACGAGAGAAACAATGGAGAAGAGAAAAAAAAGAACTTGAGAGTTCATCTTCTTCCTCAACTAAATCTTCTTGTTGAATAGTCAACGGAAGTAAAAGGAATTGCTCTGGTCATATACCCTATGCCAGTTATGCCTCTCTCGGATTGGCGAAGTGGGGTAGTATTGGCAACGTTTAGTGTTTGGCGGAGTTGGGTACTAGCGGCAGAGTTGAGTAGCATTTGACAGAGCTGGATAGTGGGGGCGAAGTGGGGTTGGATAGTGGAGACAGAGTTGAGTAGTGTTTGGTGGAGTTGAGTAGTGGCGGCAAACTTAAATCTCCGAAGAGCTGAAGCTCTATACACATGGTCTAAGAGACCGAATTAGGGATCATGTAATATGAAAAGTGAAGGAAATGGAGTTCTCTTTCCAACGAGACAAAAGTGATCTTGATTGGAGTTGTGTAGAGAAACTTATGGTCAAAATACTGAGAAAGTGTACAATAGGTAACCCAGTGCCTGCTATATTCACTCCGACTTCTATCCGAGTTTCAACTAGGCTAAAGGTTAAGTTGGAAAACATGAAGTAGGGGGATTTGTAGGGAATTGAATTCTAACATAATTTCCTTAAAGAATGAACCCATTCAGGGGTGTGCAAGTGACAACACAAAGCAAAAGTGCAACAAATCGATTTCTACTTGAATTTCGACTAAGCTAGTATGAAAATTGGTTAGGGTGATAAAGGAAAATTCTAAAGAATTGAGTTTTAATATAAACAGAAGAAAAACGGATTTGTTTGGAGTGGCGAGTCAAAAGTTATGCCCATTCTACTGGGATTAGCTAAGCTAATTTTTTTCTTGTTTGGAAAAAGTTAGGGGAAAATTTTCTTGATTAAAAATCATATTTGTATATGTTAAAGAGTAATTTCTTGCTAAAGAGAGTTTGGTATGTGATTTCTTTGCTTATCTTCGAGGAAGAATCTTGGAGGAGTTTTGCTTGGGTTTGATTGGAGACAAGTTTGGCTTACTGCTAGAGGTAGATGGAGGAGGAGAAGAAGATGACTGCTGGAAAATGAGAAGGAAGAAGAGCCTTTTGGCTTAAATACATTTGTAAGAGGTTAGGGGAGCAGAAGGTATGCATGGTGTGCATTTAGTTCATTATGAGCTGAGGTTGTACACCCCAACTACTCCCCACCTATGTTATTGGCCATATCATGACTTAGGTCAAATGAAATCGGTTATGGGTTAAGCCAAATAAGGAGGGAAGACAATGAAGATTTTTTTTCCATTATTTTTTTAAAATTGTTGGGCCGTTACAAAGTACAGTCTCCCCGTCCGCTCAAGGTCTACCATCCAATGTTCCCTATGCAGTTCAGGTTCATGAACCTGCAAACTTAGCTGTGAGGGAGACTAATAGTCTCCCCGCCCTACAAAGGAAGGCAAGTTAAGTTAGTAGCACAAGCTAAGTTCAAGCGTACTTACCTATTTGATGTGTCAGAGTCCAGTCGGAGTTCGCGTCCAGTCTCCCCCACCTGGTTTATGTTCATGTCCCTGCAAACTTAGTTGTGAGGAAGACTAGGCCTCCCTGGCCTCCAAAGGAAGGCAAGTTAAGTTAGTAACACAAGCAAAGTTCTAGCATACTTACCTGTTTGATGAGTCCAAATCCAGTCTGAGTTCACATCCAGTCTCCCCCCATTCGCTCCAAGTCCACAAGTCTAGCCTTTCCCATCCGGCTTAGGTTCATGTCCCTGCAAACTTAACTGTAAGGGAGACTAGGTCTCCCCGCCCTCCAATTGGAGGGAAGACAATGAAGATTTTTTTTTTTTTCATTATTTTTTAAAAACTGTTGGGCCGTTACAAAGTCCAGTCTCTTTATCCGCTCAAAGTCCACTATCTAGTGTCCCCTGTGCAATTCAAGTTCATGAACCTGCAAACTTAGTTGTGAGGGTGACTAACAGTCTCCCCGCCCTCCAAAGGAAGGCAAGTTAATTTAGTAGCACAAGCTAAGTTCAAGCGTACTTACCTATTTGATGAGTCCAAGTTGCGGAGTTCACGTCTAGTCTCCCCTTTGGATCAGTTGAAATTACATCGAATATAAATTTCAAAAATTTTGTTTAACTTTCTGAATCAATTCGTCATGCATGTTCAAAACATAATTCATCTATTGAGGTTAAGGAATTCCCAATCAAATTCAAAAAAAATTTCTTGCTAAAACCAAACATATTCTTCTGGTGTTCTAATTCTCGAAAATCATTATGAAAGAACCATGAATCTTATTTACCTAAACCATTTCTGCGGAATCTTTTTTGGAAGTTATTAAATCGTTCATGATTGCACGTGAATCAAATTTTTTTATTCTTCCTCGATAAGGTCCATTAAAAAAAGGATCATACCTTTCTGGTAAGTATTCTTGTTCATTCTCATCATTGCATAATCTGGTCCTTTTTTTTAGCATATCTAGAGCAAGTGATCTCTTCTCTTTTTCTAGAATTTTTATTCTACTTATCAATTCATTGTTCAAGTTGTATTTTTTTTTCTTTAGTATGAACCCAATAATTATACGAGTCTTCGTGGGATAGTTTTTCTGTCGTGTACAAGGAAATTTTTCGTTCTATCATTTCTGAAAAAGTTGATAAACTTAGTGGATGTGTAAAAGATATTATTTGTTTACCATTACTTGGGCATATATAAATAAAATATTGTGGCATTTCATTCCATATAGCATTTTCAAATCTTATATATCTATACGGTCGATTCCATCATTTATAATCAAAAAGAAAAGTTATAATAGGTTTTTCAAAATAAAAAGATTTTTTTTTTTCATTTTTCTCTTCTTTTTTTTTTAGTTTAGTTTCACCAATTCCTAATTATCTTGATGAGTATCAAGATAAAAATCCTCGTAGTCTGGCTATCTTTGTTTTCTTTGTAAGTTGTTTCTACATCATTTTATTCTTTTCTTTCTTCCATTTCTAAAGTTTCTTTCAGTTCCTTAGTGACAATAAGCAACAACATTCTGCCTAAATAGTAGATACAGTTGATAAATAAGAGAATACTAAAGATTCAAGTTATAGAATTTCTCAATTCTGACATAAGGTACTTATTATTAGATCGAATTGAATAATTTTGCTGTATCCAGAATAATACCAAGCCAATTCATGAATAAAATGTGACCAATTAACCCACCAGCACTTATTACAAATAACATTTTGTTGTTGCGTTGAAACATATAAATGTTGACTAATCTGGCTAACGTTGAACTTGGTAAAATGAAATGGTTGAATAATTGAAAAATTAGATTATTCAGGAGTACACATTGAACGTTGAGATTACGCATTGAATTTCTGATAATAGATCCATAATAAAAAAAGTTTTTATGATTGTTCTAGAAGAAATGAAATAAAAGATAGGTAGAAGTAGGACAATTATTATATGAGGTCTACCCAATGCTAATGCGCATGATAGATCGATATAAACATTATGAACTGTCCCGTAATAAAACTAGTTGTTGTTGATACCTCCTTCTCGGTTCCTTCCTCCATAACCTGAGCTCGGAGAAGGAAGATACAAGAGGGCCCTATGGAGAATGTGGTTAGAAAACCATAATAGAGTCTGACCACAACGACCAAATTATTATCTTCATGCATAAGGATAATGATTACATAGTAGAAGAGATTTCATAATCATCACAAACCTCCCTTTTTCTTTTCTATTTCAATTTCTTGATTATTATATGATGATTTGCTAACTCTTCATATATAGAAAGAGATAGACTATAAATGATATCTCTTATGTCAATAACACGAAAGGGATATTAAATGAATGGAATTGGGATATAGATGGAATATAATAAAATAGAGCCACTTGGAGGTTACCTATAAAATGAGACATGGTACGGAGCCATAGTTCCGGGAGTTACGAAGGAAGCTTCAGACTCATGGATTGATAATGGAAGTTGAACTCTATAAGATCAAATCTCCCGTTGTTCCTCAGTAGCTCGGTGGTAGAGCGGTTGGCTGTTAGCTAATTCGTTATAGGTTCGAATCCTACTTGGAGAGCTTTAATTGATTTTTAATTATTGCTAATGGAGCCCTATTGCCGCAGCGGGTTTCAGTCCACCAAAACGGGTCCAAAACCGGCCCAAACCCGTTATGATATAATATAAATATGGGGGTTGTGTGGCTATTGGATTAGGCCGAAAAGAATGTGATTTTATTGCAAATTCTCTTATGGTTGAGAAATAGGGTACTGTAATCTCTTTTGATATAGTGAAAGTTTTCGATCGTGTCCCCGTGGACGTAGGCATATTGCCGAACCATGTTAAAATCTGCGTGTTCTCGGTCTCTACTATTTTTCTCTTCGGTTAACTATTTGATTCCGCTGGTTGTTGCATTAGTATTATTCCGCTATTTTTTGCTAACAATTGATATCAGAGCCCTGGTTTGGTTCAGATTTCGCTCAAGATCAGTGTTAATTTTGAGTGGGAGTTATGGCGGAAGATAGGAAGGGAAAGATTGAAAAATTTGATAGGACAGATTTTCAATGGTGGAAATTGCAGATGGAAGATTATTTATATAAAAAGAATTTACATCAACCACTGTTTGGAGAAAAACCAAAAAAGATGACAGATGAGGAGTGGGAATTGTTGGACATGAGGGCTTTGGCGCAGGTTCGATTGTGCCTGACAAAGCAGGTTGTGTTCAACGTCTCTAAGGAGAAAACCACTTCAGGTTTGATATCAGCGTTGGCTAAATTTTATGAAAAGTCGTCTGCTTCAAATAGACTGTTTCTAATGAAAAAGTTGTTCAACTTGAGGATGCATTTTAATAATTCAGTTGTTAATCATTTGAACGAATTTAACACATTATGGGCACAACTTGAATCCTTAGATTTTGTCTTTGCTGATGACATTAAAGCTTTGATGTTTATGTATTTGTTACCGGATAGTTGGAGTAATGTTGTTATGACCATCATCAATACTTCCAATACTGCTCTTAAATTTGATGATGTTGTGAGTACAATTATGAATGATGAATTGATGAAAAAGAGTATGGGTGAGAGCATAGTTTCTACAAGTACTGCTCTGTCTGTTAATAATGACAGAAGGAAGGAAAGGGGTAGAAGTTTAAGCAGAGAGTCAAAACAAAGAGGGAGATCAAAATCTAAGGGGAAGTTCAAGAAAATGTTAGTGTGTTGGAAATGTAAGACAGAGGTGTCGGGGAAGAATTCTGGAAAACAAAGCAGATCCGCGAATTTAGGGTTAGAAATCCTCAACTCAGCAGATCTGCGAATCTAAACATTGAGGTTCGCGACTCTGTGACGACAGAGCAGGTTCGCGAATCTAAAACTGAGATTCGCGATACTACCCATAACTTCCGGGTAGGAGTTTAATACAAAGTCACCCGACCCGAATAAAGGAGTTGCCACCTTGGATCGTGGAGCTAACTGCCAAACGAATACAGCGACATTACTTCGATCGTGGGAGCAACCACCTAACGAATATGACGGCACTTCTCGAGTAGTGGGGGCTAACGATCGAGCAAATAAGGCGGGACGTTACCCTAGAACCCCTATAAAAGGCAAAAAAACTAAAGAGAAGGGATCGATCATCTTCTTCTCGAATTACCCCTTGTGATCAAGAGTCTAGAGCCTTCCTTTCTTTTCCAGCCAACTGAGAGAGATTGTGCGGAGTGTCAACGGAGAGCAGGATCGTCCTCCATAGCTACATCAGAACCCAGCTTTAAACAAAGAGGAAATTCTATTTCCTCATCTTCTGTAAATGGAAAACCGTTGGATTGTAATCTTTTATTTAAAAAAAAACTTCAATAGAGTGTCATTTGCAATTTTTATGGCGAATAGAAGATTGGCGACTCCGCTGGAGACTGCCATCACTTCCGGTGATATGGTGGTAGCTCAATCCGACAACATTCCAGTTGGCAGCCTGGTCAACTCGCTCACCATTCAGGTTTACCAGGAAAGGTACGAAAAGTTTCTCTCTTCAGGCTCCAAGAGCCCTACTTCCTACGGGGATTCCGTAAAGTCCCCAAGGGGATAATCTCCAAGAAGGCTTTAATGGCAATAACTCAGCCAAAAAAATCGGCGGACCAAATTGGTCCAAGATCTTCTTCTTCAACATTGGGCTCTAACCCAGTTTCTGCTAAGACTCTTGATCTCTCAAGCGAGGTGGGCCAAGGTCCCCACTTCAACAAGGGGAAGCGATCATTATCTACTCCGCAAGGCTATGACGTGGAGAAGGTGGTTCCTCTCACTCGTACAACGAGAAGGAACCTAAGAAGAAGCAAAGTTTGTGCCCTTCGCAGGACCACGCAGCCAAAAGAAATCGCCAATTCGCCATCACAAAGGCCTACTGTGCAAGTATGGAGGCCAAAGTGTGAAGTTACAAAAGATCAAGACGCAGAAAGATTTACTCGCGTTTCCTATAGAAAACGGAGTAAAACTACTAAAGTTGTCTATGACTCCAAATGCGGAGCCTACATCTATGTCCCTCGTGTTCCAATGAAGAAGCAAGATCGCGTAAAGAAAGATACCCGTGAATCTCAGGTTCGCGAAAAACGTGCAATTATCCAGCAGCCTAACTCAAAGGCCAAGACTGTCTCAGTCACTGCCCCGGCAAGAGTGAGACCCGCGCCAAGAGCCTTCGAGGAAAGAGAGAGGCCGGTCCCGAAGTTACCCAAGCTATCTCTTACAGATGATGCCGTGACCAAAAGTTCTAATGCGGGAGATCTTCGAGAACTTTGAATAAGAAAAGGGAAGAATCCCAGGCATCTCACTGCCATTGCGAACGATTGATCAATGCAGTGCCATTACACTGTCATTGTTCGACACGCGCCAAGCAGTCGGTGTTCCATCGACTATCAGCTCCATCAACATCCTCATCTCAACCGGCGAAGAGGAGACGACGAAACATGCTCGAGTTTTCTGAGCCCGAATACCCCGAGGTGTCATCCAATATGATAGGTGTCGGGGAAAAGAAGAAGAAAAAGAAGACGAAGAAAGTCTCCGAAGGATCTGCTTCCGACTCAGAGCTCTCTTCGGGCCTGAAAAACATACTCAATGAAGAGCAAGGGGTTTTCCAAAACACTCGGCTCAGAAGTGGGATAGCAATCCCAACAAATTATAGACAGATGGCGGGAGTCTCCTCCGATGAGAAGGATACGACAAAATCTATCATGACCAAGTCCCAAACATCTGATTCAATCCTAGAAGACTCCGCCTCTGCGTACATGGCCCAAAACAGTACCCCGGAGGAGTTCATGCGAAGGATGGATGAAGACAAAAGTATCTAGTAACAACAGAATGCTATCAGCGAACTTAAAGACATGCTGCACGTTCTGTTGGAACTCGAAAAGACCAGGTTAAAAAATGCATCTTCGCAAACGCCACCTCATGGCCCAAAAACCGGCAAAGGAAAGAGGGCGGAAGAAGAAGGTCATGGCCCTCGCAATAATGAAGAAGAAGCAGAACATCATGAAGACGTTGACAACCACTCCACGCACCAGGAAGGAAACGCAAATGTTGTCTGGATGGAAAGTTTCCAAAATCAACTAAACGCCCTCATGCATAAGAGCGATCTGTAGGAGCTAGGTGTGGTAAGGCCATATCCCATGGACTGGGAAATTGTGCCATTTTCGGAAAGCTATAAACCATTGAAGCTCAAATTTTTTGATGGTAAAGGATCGCCAAACCAGCACCTTTACTATTTTAAATCGCAGATTGGGCATTTAGCTGGAAACGATCCCATTATTACGCGGGTATTTGTTAGTATCTTAACAGGACTAGCTTTTGAATGGTTCCGGAGGCTAGAACCAGGAACCATCAATTCATGGAGCGACATGGAAAAAGCCTTTCTAACCAGGTTCTATGAAGATGACATGGAGGTGTCAATGCCGGCGCTTCTAGCCACTAAACAAAAAAAGGGAGAGTCAGCCCGGAACTTTATCAAAAAGTTCCGGAATGATTCTTTCAGATGTTTGCATGGGATGCCGGAAAAGACCTTGGTAGAAACCTGTCGATATAATTTGTCAACTAAGGTTCTGGTTAGGATGGGAGCAGTAAAGTTCTCGACTTGGAAGGACCTTGCCCTACAAGCTGAGGAGGCTGAGGAGATCGCACAAAGGCTCAAAGAAGAAGGGGGCGAAGAGAAACCGAAACGAAATGGCGATAACAACTATAAGTCCTAATTTCGGGGATATAAGGGGAAAGAGACAATGGTGACAGATGCCCCGCAACCCGTAAAGTCTTCCCTGAAGCTCCCTTCTCAAACACGTATGCCTCAAAAACAATATTCCTTCAAGAATGAGCATACAAAAACCATCTTCAACCTCCTCATGAATAAGAAGATGCTAAATCTGCCAGAATCTAAACGCCCAGAAGAAGCAAAAAGAGTTAATGATCCTAATTACTATGTTTAACCACCCCATCCAGAATTGTTACATCCTTAAGGATAAGATTCAAGCATTAGTGGATGCCAACGTCATCAAGCTCCAAGAGCACCAAAAGAAGAAGACCGCGAACATGGTGACTGTCAAGTTCGGTAAAGCGCCTGACTGGATAGAGTCAATAGTTCAAGACGGAGTGCAACCCATTTCTAGATGCACGATGCAGGTCGTGAATTTTGATCCGCATCAACAGCAGGAGAAAGGATTGTCCCCATTCGAAACTGATAGGGGGAGATAATATGGGTGCATCCAGATCTCTTTGATGATGAGCAATGGACTTCTAACTCATCTGGAAGAAGGCGAAAAGGGAAGATCTTTACTTCCAATGTCGTCTCCGTAATTTTCGAAGATAACTGAGGCATTCCTACTCTAACAGATTCGAGAGAAGAAGTTGGAGACTCTCTGGTAGCTGACGCGGATCCCCCTCCCACAGGGACCCGTTCGGGGAGAGATTATTTGAAGAACTATGATCAGGCCGCAGAATCTCGACCATCTCCAGAGAAGACTAAACAAAGAGAGCTTAAGTTTGACAAAGTTCTAAGGAAGAGAGGAAAGGAGCCTGCGGAAGATTTGCAAAAGTAGTTTCAATTCGACATCTTAACGCAGTTAGCCAACATTCCCGTGAGGATAACCTTGTACGAGCTCCTGAAGTTTTCAAATCTACTAGAGAAGTTTTAAGAGAAGATCTACAAAATTCGGAGGTATTCTTGGTACAGATACCATAAATGATTGAGAATGAAGGATCTCTTTGCATGACGCGTCACCAGGCCTCTGGTGAGAACGTACCCTGCATCACTTTCTCTTCGGAAGATATGCAAGTCAGGAGCAATAAGCATTACTGCCCTTTGTAGTACAAGGGATACATAGGGTCTACGGAGATTGATCGCATTCAAGTTGATCCAGGCTCGGCCTTGAGTATCATGTCCCGGAGGATGCTACGATACCTTGGAGTTCCGATGAATAAATTAGCGGCGATTAATACTACTATCTTCGGATTCAATGCTAACGGTTGTAAACCGTTGGGTAAGATAAAGCTTAAGTGTCAAATCAGCGACCTGAAGACGAAAGTCACGTGCTATGTGATAGATGCGGACACATCATACAATCTACTATTGGGAAGACCTTGGATCCATAGCTATCTCATTGTGCCCTCCACGTTACATCAATGCATGAAGTATGTGGACAAGGATGGGAACGTAAGAACGCTGCTCGCGGAAAAGCAACCCTTTAAAGGAGTTGAAAACTACTTTACTGACGCGTTGCTGTATCAAGATGCGTTCGGTATTTCAGATCAGCCTGTTCCGAATGACTCTGATAGCGGCGAGGAAGCTGATACAGAATCAGGATCCGAAGATTCGAAATTCGAAGATGTAGTTTGGGACGGTGAGCCCATTGTGATAAGTCTCGAAGGCCTTGATGTAAATAACACCATTCACTCTGATGGTGAATGGGTGATAAATGAAAATTTAGAGTTCGCTTATTCCTCTAGTGTTGATTCTGAGCCCTCAAGCACTAGCACAGATGCATTTAGCGACTGTGTAAATGAGATACGTTCTCTGACTTCCTTCCAAGCACCGATCCGGTCTTCCTTACACAAATTAAGTAATGACGTTGAAAGTGCTAACACGGTTATCTTTGAGGTTCCTCCCAAGGACAGAATCCAGAAACCCATAGTATTTGGAAGGGCAAGTCACAAGAACGAAAAGAAATGCTTAGATTCTAAGGAAGAACAGGGAAATCCCGAGTTCTTCCATTACGGTGAAAACTCTCATAGATTAGTAAAGAAAATGGGATACAATCTGACCGAAGGCAGGGGGTTGAATTTCGGAAAAGGAAGAAGGACAATCCTTCAACCCTTTGTCCCAGAAGGAAAAATGCCGGATTATTACCAGAAAACCGGCAGGGGGTTAGGATACGTCACCACTCCCGAGAGTTCCTCAAGTGAAAGAACCGAAGAAAGACAGTGCAATCATTCGTTAGAATCGTCCTGCTGGGATTCAGATGTTAGTATAGGCATGATTTTCCGAGAGGTATCGCGAACATGGCTTCTGCGATCCAAGAAGGCGAAGATTTAAAGGAAGCCTCGCCGATAAAAGACGACCCCTGGGCTAAGCATCTTAATGTGAAGTGGGAGATCCAGTTTTAACAACGCGAGCCTCCAACCGAAGATAAAGTGATCCAAATAAATATGGGGGATGAAAAGAATGCTAAACCCATATTTATAAGTGAGAACCTATCCTTGGAAGAAAGGGAGGATTTGATGTCCCTCATTCGCGAATACATCGATATTTTTGCTTGGAGTTATGAGGAGATGCCAGGATTAGACCCAAGTATAGCAGTTCACAAATAGAACATCCGGCCAGATGCCAAGCCAGTAAAACAACAACAATGAAAATTCCGCCCAGAGATCATGGAAGCTATTGAAGCTGAAATCAAGAAGTTGATTGAGTCAGGCTTTATTCGCGAGGAACAGCACCCTGATTGGGTCGCGAATATAGTTCCCGTAACCAAGAAAAACGGAAAGATCCAAATTTGCATAGACTTTAGGGATTTGAATGAGACCTGCCCTAAAGACGAATTCCCGTTACCCATCACTGATGTTATGATAGATAATACTTGTGGGTATGAGCGTATGACGTTCATGGATGGGTTCTCGGGTATAATCAAATAAAGATGTACCGTGATGATTAGAAGCATACGTCCTTCAGAACACCACTCGGGGTGTACTGCTATACAGTCATGCCCTTTGGCCTTAAGAACGCAGGTGCTACGTATCAACGCGCCATGAACGTAATATTCCAGGAGCATCTCCGAAAGACAGTGGAATGTTACGTAGATGACCTAGCAATTAAAAGCAGAAACAAAGACGATCACTTGAAGGATTTGAAGACGGTGTTCGACCTCATGAGGAAACACTAGCTCAAGATGAATCCAACTAAGTCTTTCCTGGGGGTTTCTAGTGGAAAATTCCTCGGCTTTGTCGTAACGTCAAAAGGAATTTATCTTGATCCAGATAAGGTCAAGGCTATCCAAAATATGCCACCTTCTCGTAACCTCAAAGAGTTAAGGGGACTACAAGATAGGCTGGCGTACATCCACAGATTTATATCAAATTTGTCTGGTAAATGTCAGTCCTTCACCAGATTAATGAGGAAAGGAGTGTCATTTATTTGGGATGACGCATGCCAAAAGGCTTTTGAAGAAATCAAACAATATCTCATAAAGCTACCAGTGCTCGTAGCTCCAGTCTTAGGAGTACCTTTCCTGCTATACGTAAGGGTTATGGACCATTCCTTTGGGGCCTTGTTAGCACAGAAGAATGAGTCAGGTCATGAATAAGCTATTTATTACCTCAGCAGAATGATGATCGGGACGGAACACCGAGATAACCCAGTGGAAAAGGAATGTTTAGCTTTAGTGTTCGCAGTGCAGAAAATGCGACACTATTAAGTTGGACAAACCATCCTCGTTTTATCGAGAGTTAACCCCCTGAGAATACTAATGACTAAACCTGGATCGTTAAATTCAAGACTATCCAATTGGGCTATTTTACTATCACAATATGATATACATTTTGTCCCGCAGAAGTCTGTTAAAGGATAGGCTGTGGCCGACTTCCTAGCCGAACATCCAATCCCGGCATCCTTGAAGTTGTACGAACAAATCTCAGGAGAGTTAGAAGAATGGAGCCCAATTTCAGAAGAAGACGACTCGCAAGAGTCTTTGGAGGCAAACACAGTCGCAAAAGGTGTATGGCAACTTTTCTTCGATGGTGCATCTCGAATGGGATCCGAGGGAAGAATGACAGCGGGGGTAGGAGTTGTTTTCATCTCCCCCCACAACCACATCATTCCTCAAGCTTACTCATTAACAAGCTCATGCTCCAACAATGCCGCGGAGTATAACGCCCTCCTAATCGGCTTAAAAATAGCCAAACAACTGGGGGTCAAATTGTTGGCAGTGAAAATTTCTAGGTTAAAAGGATTTTCCACAACAGAACGCGGAGCTAACTCCGCAGCCCGCGTTTGGCTATATTAGCCTCGCATTTGAACAAAACGCGAAGCTATTCAATAGCTCCGCGTTAGTTCCGCATTCTGGTTCTTTAGCTCCGCTTTTTGATGCGGTTAGCTCCGCGTGAGCAGATAACCATAATCTCAAATTGATTGAGATTATGATTTGGGCTCATCCAAATACCCAAATTAAGTCCGATCAGAACTAAATCAAGAGATTTAAATCAAAACTAAGATATTTGATTGGAATCCTTGATGAGAGCAAATTCTATTTAGATAGAAACTCTCAAATCATCCTAGGACTATAAATACCCCTTTGAGGAAGCCCTAGGGATCTTTTCGGATAATCTTTCTAGCCTCTTGGAGAATTCGAGTTACGCATAGAGCCTTGGATTCGTGAAGAGCAGAGAAGAAAAGATCATCTACAGTCTGCCATCACCTTCGAGAGAGAAGAGTTTGACGTCAGATCGTCCAAAGGAACTACTATAAATCCCATCGCCACAGATCCCACACTATCATTGTAAAAGAGAGAGATTGATATTATAAATCCTCTCGTTTGTTCTTTTTATCTTGTTCACTTGCATTGTAATCTAAGTTGTATTCAATGGAAGGAAGCAAAACGAACAAACTGGCAACCACAGTGGGAGCCATCTCTTTCACCGAAGAAGAGATTGTAGCGCAATCCGACATCAATAAGATCGGATCCGACATAGAAATGTTAGTTGTTGAAATCGACCAGCAGAAGTATGAGGAGTATCTCTCCTCCGAATCAGGTGACCTGTCTGAGACACGCCGCTATCGTCGCGTGCTACGCTCCAATACCCGAGTAACGGGTAAAAAGGAATCCACCAATAAACGGGGATCCTTGGAGACCGCGGCTATAGAGCCGCTATTTGGCCAGGAAATCCTAGCGAAGGATGGCCTATTTACTGCCGGAGAAAGCTCGGGGACTGGATTGACCAGAACCCAACTCCGAAATAGAAATCAGAGAGCTAGGCGGAAGGCCCTCAAAGCCCGCTTTGAACGCGAGGCAAACTTCACCGAACGCGAGGCTATGGTCCCTCGCAAACTGGCTCGCATTAATTGCAAGACCAGTTGTGATCGCGTAAAATGCGAAGTTGCAACCAGCGTGTGATTTTCCAAGCGAGGCTATGACTCGGCTGAGCGATAAACGCAAAGCCAATAGTACTTGCGATAATCGCAAAAATTCCAACACTCACGAGAAACGCGAGTATAAAATAATCTTGAAGCCAGCGTGTGATTCTCCATGCGAGGCTATTACTGGACTAAGTGATAAACATGAGCCAGTATGACTTGCGATAAACGCAAGACTTCTGATACTCGTGAAAAACGCGAGGGTAAAGACTCCTTACGGCCAGTGTATGATTTTCCACGCGAGGCTATTACTGAGCCTAGCAATAAACGCGAAGCCAGCATGACCTGCGATAAACGCAAGACCTCTGATACTCACGAAAAACGCGGGGGTAAAGACTCCTTACGGCCAGCGTGTGATTTTCCACGCGAGGCTATTACTGAGCCTAGCAATAAACGCAAAGCCAGTAACACTTGTGATAAACGCAAGATTCCTGACACTCGCGAGGATCGCGAAGATGATTGGCAGATTGTCGTCAATCGTAAACATCGCGCTAGATGTGAAGTTATGACTTGTGTTAAACACAAGAATAAGCCAGCATGTAGAAATTTTCTTCTGTGTGGGGCTAAAATTCCAGAAGAGAAACTTCTGAAGGCACGCCAAGCCAGCGTAAAATGCGAGGCTAGCGTAGCAAAATGTGGAGTTATTTTTCTGCCCCGCGTTCCAAAACGCGAAGCTAATTTCTAGCCCCGCGTTCCAAAACGCGAAGCTGTTTCTAAGCTTCGCGTAGAACAACCCGACTATAGAATTAGGGATGATCATCGCGTCACTGAACCAGAACCGGATTCCAGTAATCCTAAGAAGCTCCAGTGGGTTCCTATACCCTCTCAAAAGTTGGATGGATCCCACGACTCCATGGCTAAGATCACTGACCTCAGGGAGTATCTATCCAAGAAAAGAGGCATAGAACAAGTTCAAATTGAACCTGTCTGTCACTGCCAGAAGCTTATGGCAGCCGTATCTGCTGTAGTGGATAGTTGTTGCTGCAGAAAAGACAGGATATCGGTATTCGATCGATTAACTGAGTCGGACAAGAATCCTAATAAGAAGACAAAAACCACTTCCCTGAAAGAATGGAGAGCTGTAACCTCCAATATAGTTGGAAAAGGGAAGAAGGTTGTAGAGACGGATGATGATTCAGAATCAAGTGATGAAGAACCTCATCATATCACTCGACTTAAATCAGGAGCCGTCCCGCCTCGAAACTATAAGAGGCTTATAAAAGGTTCTTATGACGATGACAGCGATAACTCAGCTATACCTTCACCTCGTTCCTCTGCGTCATCTCGGCTACAAAAGTCAACGTCACATATGGCGGATAAATCCGACGACATCAATCAGAGATTTGAAGCTCAAGAAAGAATGATTCGAGAGCAACAAAAGACGATTGGAGATCTTAAAGTGATGCTCTCGAAATTTGTTGAGGATAATACCAAAAGAGGCAAAGAAACTCTGACCGAAGAGGAAAAAGAAGAAAAAGCCCATTCGATGCACGAGGACGAGAATAGATTTTCTTTCCATGATCCGCATGGAGAAAAGATAGAAAAATTACAAAGTCAACTTGAAGCTCTGATGCATAAAAGGGAGCTGAAAGAGTCAGGGGTCTCAAGACTGTATCCGCCTGAATGGGATGCGATACCATACCCTCAGAAGTATAAGCAGCTCAAATTAGAGCCATATGACGGGAAAGGATCTCCCAGTCAGCACATTTATTACTTCTTGTCCCAAGCGGGACATTTGATGGGCAATGACCTGATTATGACTAAAATATTCGCAAGTACTTTGCGAGGGCCTGCTTTTACTTGGTTCATGCAGCTGCCCCCAGGTACTATTAATACCTGGTTAGATGTTGAGAAATTATTTCTCGCACGTTCTTCGAGGATGATACCGAGATTACGGTTCATTCCCTCCTTGAAACTAAACAAGGGGAACAAGAAACCGTCAAAGACTTCATAGAAAGGTTATGGGAGAAGTCCGTGCATTGCAAATACGGAATGGTCCAGGAAACTCTAGTCGAGACATGTCGGCATAATCTTAAGACTAACGTGCTCCTAAAAATGGGGGCCGTAGAGTCTAAGACATGGAGGGATTTGCTCAAACAGGGAGAGCAAGCCGAGGATTTGATTTGTCGAGTTGAAGAGTCTCGTGGATCTAAAAACACTGGGAGCAGTAGACCATACACCCAAAATAATAGTAATAAAAATAAAGGGAAAGCGGTGATGGCATCAGAGGCAGCTCCACAAAAGACAAATCCTCCACCAAACCCAAAGCCCCAAAATCAGTAAGGCATCAGACAAAATAGGCCTCAGCAAGAGAAGACCTATACTTTCAAAGCAGAGCAAACGCCTACACTCTTTCACTTACTCCTGAGAAAGGGAATGTTGAAACTTCCGGAGAATAGGAAGCCGGAGGACGCTGGTAAAACCAACGACCCCAATTATTGCCTCTACCACCGGAATGTTGGACACCCTACTAGGGACTGTTACCCTCTGAAGAACAGAATCCAAGCATTAATAGAAGTTGGAGTTCTAATGCTTAAAGATGAGCAAAAGAAGGTCACTGCCAACATGGCAACCATAGTGGTTGGAACCCATGAGTTCCCCGCAGGGGTGACCCCAATTCCAAAGGGTAAGCTGGTTACGAAGAACCATGACCCTCATAAAAAGGCCCAAGAAGGACTTGTCCCCATAACGATCCAGAAGGGGGAAGTCATGTGGGTCCATCCTGATTTGCTACAAGACGAATAATGGACAAACACAGGGGGTCAGAGGAAGAAGCGGACTAGCAATGCTATCTCCGCAGAAATAAAAGATGAATATATTGCAGGGGTACCTACAGACTCTGAAGAGGAGCCCGAAGCCATGGCCACTCATCAAGATGGGGCGGGCCCTTCCGGCACTTGGTCTGGAAAAGCATATCTTAAGGACTACACCAGAGTATATCCGAAAGATATATACGCGGAACTCGTTAATCCTGTGAAGCAGAAAGGTCTTCGTTTCCAGAAAAACCCTGGAAAAGATGAAGGAGTCAAGGAGACTTCCTTCAAATTCGATATTATAGCTCAGCTGGCAAATATTCTAGCTCGAGTCACGCTATACGAGCTGCTACGATTATCGAAGTCAACTCGTGAGGTGTTAAGAGAGGCCTTGGCAAACTCTGAATCATTCCTAGCTCAGATTGTTGAGCCGGCCGATGAAGAACAGGACTCTTGCCCCTGCTGTCACCAAGTAAGGAGGTAGGTCCCACAAATTATCTTCTCTCCAGAAGACATGCAGGTGAAGAATATAAAGCATAACAACCTTTATATTTCACCGGATATGTCGGATCCTCAAAGGTGGACCGAATTCAAATTGATCCGGGTTCTGCACTAAGTGTCGTGCCCAGAAGGTTGATGCAACTGTTAGGGATTTCCCTCCATCGTCTGACACCAATCAATACAACGATATATGGGCTTAATACCAATAATAGCTGTCCCCTCGGAAAAATCCGACTCCGATGTCAAATCGGGGATTTGAGGACGGAGGCTACATGCTACGTTATTGATGTAGATACCTCCTACAACATCTTATTGGGACGACCTTGGATCCACGCTTACATGATAGTCCCGTCAACTCTCCACCAATGCATGAAGTATTGCGACAAAGAAGGAGAAGTCTGGATACTAATTGCAGATAAGCAACCATTTAAAGGGCTGGAGAATTACTTCACAGATGCTGCACTTTACAAACCAGCCCATGAAGTCTCCAATGACGATCTTAGCAAGCCTCAAAAGCCTGACAAAAGCGGTAACGAGGCAGATACTGAATATGAGCTTCCTGAAGAAGATGATGGGGGTGATTATGAAATCAACCCTCACTTAGATTTTAGTTTGAGTCTTGATAATGTAGCTGATGTAATAGAGGAAGAGTCGATTATAAATGAAAACATAAAGTTAGTCTACGAGCATGCTGTAGCTACTGAGTCTGAACCCTCTTGTACTTCCATCGAAGTGGATGGCTTGTCTGAACCTGAAGTTTTGGCGGCATATCACTTGCCCCTTAAGTCATCCCTCCTCTCTCAATAAAGAATAACTAAGGGACAAGGTCACTTCTTTGAAGTACCTCCTCGACAGGGATCCCAAAAGTCGATCCTGTTCAGCAAAGAATTACGTCACCTCGATAAAGACAAAGCAGTGAAAGTGATGAAAAAATATCACCTCAATTTCACTTGTATGAACATAAATTTCGGCAAATGATGGAAAAGATGAGTTATAATTTTACCCAGAAACCGGGATTAAACTTTGGAAAAGGGCGACGGAATCTTATACCCTCATTTAGACCTAGAGGAAAGAGCCCATATTATTATCAAAAGACTCGCAGGGGGTTGGGCTATGTATCTACTCCTCCCTCATCACCATTCGGACAAGAAGAAAGTTCTTCGGCCGATGATGAATCACCTCCACTTGATCATGACTCGGATCAAAGTACTGGCACTTGGTTTCAATCCTTGACAGCCAATATGGTTTCAGCCGCACCAGAAAGCGACGAGGAACCAATTGATGTTCAAGATGATTCCTGGACTAAGCATATGGACACTCTCTGGGATGTCCGCTTTGAACAACGTGACCCGCCTCCAGAAGACAAATTAGTATAAGTCAACATGAGAATGGAAGAAAACCCGAAACCCATCTTCATAAGCGACACGCTAACTCCCTTGGAAAAAGAGGAACTTATATCTCTCATCAAAGAGTATATAGACGTGTTCGTATGGAGTTACGAAGACATGCCCGGGCTTGACCCTCAAATTGCCACACACCGGTTAAATATCAAAGAGGACGCCAAGCCAGTTAAACAACAGCAACGACGTTTTCGACCAGAATTGATGGAGGCAATAATTGCCGAGGTCAATAAACTTATAAAATCCGGATTCATCCGTGAAGAGCAACATCCTGATTGGGTGGCTAACATAGTGCCGGTTCGTAAGAAGAATGGTAAAATCCGGATATGCATCGATTTTCGAGATCTGAACGCTGCATGCCCTAAGGATGAATTTCCACTCCCAATCATCGATTTATGATTGATAATACTTGTGGTTATGAGAGGATATTCTTTATGGATGACTTCTCAGGCTATAACCAGATTAAAATGCACCCAGATGATGAAAAGCACACGGCTTTTAGAACGCTGCTGGGGGTATATTGTTATACAGTGATGCCTTTCGGACTTAAGAACGCCGGTGCCACCTACCAACGCGCGATGAGTGTCATATTCAAAGAACACCTACGCAAAACTGTAGAGTATTATGTGGATGACTTAGCGGTCAAAAGCAAGAACAAAGAAGATCATCTTCATGATTTAAAAGTGGTCTTCGATCTTATGCGAAAACATCACTTGAAGATGAATCCCACGAAGTCTTTTATGGGAGTGTCCAGCGGGAAATTCCTTGGGTTCATAATAACCTCAAAAGGAATTTTTCTTGATCAAGAAAAGGTGAAAGCGATTAGTGAAATTTCACCGCCCCGCAATCTTAAGGAATTAAGGGGGTTACAGGGAAAGTTAGCCTATATCCGGCGCTTCATCTCTAATTTATCAGGGCGATGCTAGCCATTCTCTAGACTCATGAAGAAGGGGGTCTTTTTCGTATGGGATGAGGCGTGTCAACAGGCGTTTGACGATCTCAAAGAATATCTCACTAAACCTCCTGTTCTTATGGCACCGGTCTCTGGGCAGCCCTTCCTTATATATGTAAGGGCCATGGATGATGCTTTAGGAGCATTACTTGCTCAGTATAATCAGCACGGCCATAAACATGCCCTATACTACTTAAGCAGGACAATGATCGGAGCCGAGCGTTGGTATACTCCGATTGAAAAAGAATGTTTAGCCCTAGTGTTTGCTGTTCAGAAAATGCGACACTATCTTTCAGGGCAAACGATACATGTTATCTCACAGGTTAACCCCTTGAAAATCCTGATGACAAAACCAGGATCCTTAAACGGCCGATTGGCAAAATGGGCGTTATTACTATCGCCATATAATATACACTTTGTCCCTCAAAAGTCCATGAAGGGACAGGCGATCGCCGATTTCCTTGCAGACCATCCAATTTGGTCCAAATCCAAACAAACGTCAGAGGTCAACACAGTTAGCAAAGATTAACCATGGCAAATGTTCTTTGATGGTGCTGCTAGACGATCTGCTGCTGGAGTGGGGGTTGTGCTAATATCCCCACATAAACATATATTGCCTAACGGTTACTCTTTAACAGAACCGTGCACGAATAATGTGGCGGAATACAACGCGCTCATTATCAGCTTAAAGATGGCTCTGCAACTGGGTGTGAATTATTTAGAGGCATATGGAGACTCTAAGCTCATCGTCAATCATATGACGGGTGAGTATGAAATCAGACATGAAGCCCTCATCCCCTATCATCAGCTAGCTATTGAGCTAGCAGGATATTTTGAACAATTTTATATATATCATATATCCCGGAATCAGAACGTCTATGCAGATGCTCTTGCTGCTTTAGCCGCAACATTGGCAATCCCGCAAGGTGAAGCTAAAAGCATCACCATTGGTAGCAGAGAACTCCTCCACCCAGACATAGTATTCCAAATCAAGGAGGTATGCCAGACAGGCTTAATGCTGGAACCCTGTGATTGGCGGTTTCCATTTATAGATTACGCCTTATATGGGATATTACCAGAGAATCCAAAGGAGGCAGCCTCGATAAAGAGGAAGGCCCCGAGATTCTATTTCGATCATAAACTTCAGACTTTATATAGAAAGTCGAGTGATGGTCTTCTACTACGTTGCTTATCAAAAGCAGAAGCAGATGAAGTGCTGAGAGAAACACACGATGGAGTATGTGGAGCTCATCAGCCCAACCCAAAACTTGGAGACCGCATAAGAAGGCTGGGATACTACTGGCCGAACTTGATTACGGAAGCAATGGCATACGCTAAGCGGTGCTATGAATGCCAAGTGCATGCCAATTTTATTCATCAACCCCCCAGAATACTTGCACAATACTATTGCTAGTTGGCCATTTGAAGCATGGGGAATGGATATTGTGGGGCCTATAACTCCCCCGTCATCCAGAGGACATCGGTTCATTCTTGCGATAACCGATTATTTTTCAAGATGGGCCGAAGCCGTGCCCATGAGAGAGATAAAAACAACAGATGTGATTAAGTTCATTAAGCATCATGTTATTTAATGTTTTGGCATCCCTCGGAGGATCATCTATGATAATGGACCGCAATTCGTCAGCGAGAGGTTTTCAAGATTCTATGATAAATTCAGAATCAAGGACATCGCTACAACACCATATAACCCTGCGGCAAATGGATTGGCCGAAGCCTTCAACAAAACGATTATTAAACTCCTTCAGAAGTTTGTCTCTTCCAACAAACGAGACTGGGATGAAAAGCTGGGAGAATGTTTGTGGGCTTATCGCACCACCATTCGCACCCCAACAAAAGCTACCCCGTTCTCCTTGGTTTATGGAAGTGAGGCCGTCTTGCCTCTCGAAGTCCTGATACCATCATTAAGAGTGGCCTTAGCCACAAAGATGACGACAGAAGAGCGCCATCAACAGAGATTACAAGAACTAGAGGCGTTAGATGGAAAACGTCTCAGGGCTCAACAACAAATTGAGTTGTATCAAGCCCGAATCGCGCAAACGTTCAATAAGAACGTTAAACCAAGGACCTTTAAATAAGGTGACTTGGTTCTGGCTGTTAAAAGGCTGATGGTGCTAACCCACAAGACTAAGGGTAAATTTGAACCCAAGTGGGAGGGACCATTCATTGTGGAGACTGTATACTCCAGTGGAGCCTACCGCTTAATGAATCAGAATGGCGATAGGATGATGATGCCGATCAACGGCAAGTTTCTGTAGAAATACTATGCTTGACGAACCAAAATGGTGACAGAGTAACTGTCCCATCTAGTTCATAAAACTGGAAGTACGCGCCTCCACTTATCCAAGTTACGCATATGAGCACTTGGACTTCTTCATAAAATTCTTGGCATGTGCAATTGAGCACCTCTGACCAAAACCTGATGATCCTAATCCGATCGTCCTGGTGTGCCCAGTTCAAGTTACGCAGTTGAGCCTTGAACCACCTCCATTTGTTCAAGTTACACAGATGAGCACTTGGACTTCTTCTTTCCTAGGCATGCGCAATTAGGCGCCTCTGTCGAAATTTGATGAATCCTAACCCGATCATCTTGGTGTGCCCAGTTCAAGTTACGCATGAGAGCCTTGAACAACCTCCATTTGTTCAAGTTACGCAGATGAGCACTTGGACTTCTTTCTTAGGCATGCGCAATTAGGCGCCTCTACCGAAATTTGATGAATCCTAATCCGATCATCTTGGTGTGCCCAGTTCAAGTTATGCAGTTGAGCCTTGAACCGCCTCCATTTGTTCAAGTTACGCAGATGAGCACTTGGACTTCTTCTTTCTTGGGCATGCGCAATTAGGCACCTCTGCCGAAATCTGATGAATCCTAATCCGATCATCTTGGTGTGCCCAGTTCAAGTTATGCAGTTGAGCCTTGAACCGCCTCCATTTGTTCAAGTTACGCACATGAGCACTTGGACTTCTTTCTTAGGCATGCGCAATTAGGCGCCTCTGCCGAAATTTGATGAATCCTAATCCGATCATCTTGGTGTACCCAGTTCAAGTTATGCAGTTGAGCCTTGAACCGCCTTCATTTGTTCAAGTTACGCAGATGAGCACTTGGACTTCTTTCTTAGGCATGCGCAATTAGGCGCCTCTGCCGAAATCTGATGAATCCTAATCCGATCATCTTGGTGTGCCCAGTTCAAGTTACGCAGTTGAGCCTTGAACCGCCTCCACTTGTTTACGAGAGCTTTCAATTGCCCAATGCTGTTATAGCAGCGAGAAGAGGAGATCAAGCTCCTCGCCAACCCTATCATACTGGGGGTAAAAGTATGAAATCAATTGCCCAATGCTTTTATAGCAGCGGGAAGAGGAGATCAAGCTCCTCGCCAACCCTATCATACTGGGGGTAAAAGTATGAAATCAATTGCCCAATGCTGTTATAGCAGCTGGAAGAGGAGATCAAGCTCCTCGCCAACGCTATCATACTGGGGGTAAAAGTATGAAATCAATTGCCCAGTGCTGTTATAGCAGCGGGAAGAGGAGATCAAGCTCCTCGCCAACCCTATCATACTGGAGGTAAAAATATGAAATTAACTATCCAATGCTGTTAAAAGCAAATGGGAGAAGAAATCAATTCCTCGATAACTCACCATGCTGAGGGGAATAGCATGGCTAGCCCAACGCAAACGGCGATTGGTAAAGGCTAATCAAATCCGTTGATAGCTGGGGGTTTGCTACAAATCCCATAAAATCTGTCATGTTAAGTCTTTACCTCTGACAGTATGATTTAGATTATTTCTATCTCCGTTCAAGATAAGCAAATGAGCCTTGGACTATTTTGATGACAAGTTATCTGTCGTGCAAACCGATTTGGTAGCCAACAGGTAAAAGAATCAAAAAGATTATCTTTATTCATCAATGAAAAATGAAGCTACAAAAAGTTCTCTCTTTTATTACAAGTTCTTAAAAAGGAATAGGAGAAAGCTATGGATCTCCTAGGTGCTTCAACTTATTCGTCGCCTCGTCAATTACTCGATGACGAGTCTCCTCCATGGAGTGTCGAGCCTGCCGGCGTAAATTATCGTCATTTATTGTCAGTTGCTGGGCCAATCGCTGACGAGACTCTTCTATAGTGCGGCTTCTCATGGCGCCTTCATGTTCAAGTTGTCCTCATTGGAGGATCAATTCTTCCCGTTTCTTAACGGATTCTCCTAGCCGAGATTCGCTGGCCTCCAGAATAGCTCGAGCCTTAGCAATAGTATCTCTAGCTCTGAGGATAGCGGCCTAGCTCCCCTCAATATCAAAGTCCACTGCCTCTAGCCCCCTGAGGACTGATTCCTAGCTAGCTCGTAGTTCTGCCAACTCCCGAGACCAAACTTCCTCTTGGCGCCTCAATTCCTCTTGACGAGCCACCAACTCTACCCGAAGACGCGTCCAATCAATCTCAGTGATCGCTTCAACATCCACTTGGAGAATTGTGTTGAGCATATTCACCTGATCTTCCAAAGCTTCGAGACGGGCCCGGTAGGGAGCTGCTCGGTTTTGTCCCCCAATCCTTTCAATATTATCCAGATAGCTGGACAACATTGGACGTCCAAGATTAAAGAAATCTCTTCCGTCAAGAATCATCCCGATACACCTCCTTAATAACCGCATAAAATCATTTACACCATGGTTGAAGAATTCTTCAAGAGGGTCCATAGTGTCTTTAAAGAAGGCAGCGCTAAGGAAGATGTCGCTAGAGGAGGAGTAGCGTCCGTTGGTGTCAAAGAGGAAGAAGCCCGTCCCTGTGCTAGATTCATAACATGCGGGGCCAGTAAAGCCAACATGGACTTGGCAGAACTAGGAACCCGAGGAGAAGCATCATTAGTACAGGTCACTCGGGCAGTGCCACCAGCAGGGGTAGACGATGGTGTTTCTTCACCCGAAGTTCCTACTATGACAGAAGTGGCTTCGAATGAGAATTTCAAATTTTCTTCGTCTCCCGCTGGCGGAGGACCCGGGGCCGGAGGAGTCACTAACGTTTCAATGGCCATAATAGTAGAGGACGTTAATATTGCTAGCTGAGGAACAGAAGGCACGCCAATGACTACTGGAAAGGTCTCTTCAGAACAGACTGGTGGCGTCGGAGATGGCAGACTTAGGGATGGCGTAGCTTCTCTTGCTGCAGCCTCGATAGCCACCTCTGTCCCATCATCACTCCCGAGTTCATCAATAGGGGGAACTGAAGAAGGAACAGAGGGAGGAGTTGTCGTGAAGTAGTCTGCGTCAAATTCATTGGCAGAACTACTTAATCCACCTGCTGAACCAGTGGTGCCCGAATAATCCACCCTCTCCTCAGACTCTCCCCTGGTAGTCGAATGCATCGGCGAGTGGGGCTGACCACCTGCAAAAAGCAAACAAATAGTGATACATATAGCGAAGAAATATGAACAAGAAGATAGAATAAAAGAGTCATATAGGGGGAAACAAGTCCAGTGGTCGGACTTGAAGGAGGAGCCATCACTGTTTCCAGGAGCGCACCCGCTTCACTACGCAGGGGTTGCGTCACGGAATGATCAACAGAATCTGCTGTTGGGGGAGTCAGGACCTCGGTAGCTCTTGGAGCTTCAGTAGGTCTACTTTCCTCTGCCGGCGCCAGAGGTAGAGTTGAAGCCAATAAATCTGAAGCAAATTTGGCTGCCGTCTCTTGAGAGACTAAGAGGGTCCCCGGGACTAGTTTTTGCTTCTTCTTCACCGGTTCGCCTCTTGCAGGACCACGGCGTTTTACGGTTGGACTCCAGGAACGAATGACCATGGATTGGGGAGCTTCTCCAACATCTCCTCCAACGTCAGCACCATCATCGTCACCATCATCATCATCAGAATCGCCAACATCTGATGGGTCGGCCGCCGCGCCAAGGAATTCAGCCATTCTTTTCACTCTTACTCTTGTTGCACCCCTACGGCTAGAGTAAAACGCTTCTATTTCTTTACAACAACTCCGGTTAATGGAGAAGTTGGGCATATCAGCATTTGCTATACTGTACCATGTGCAGAAGCTAAGAGTCATGGCCAGCTCGGGTAACTTCTGTGGCAAGACGAATTCAGCTCCGGTTCCACCAGCTACAAAATGGAACCAGCCGCGGGCACCCTTGTATAGATTCCCCTCATAAGCAAATTCTTGCTCGGATTACCCACATAAAGTTGGAAATATCCAAACTGACGAGCGAAGCGGCTCAGGATGTACGGTTCAATATGACACTTGGCATCTTGACGATACACCAAGTGACCGGGGCGGATGTTAAGGAGCCACCAGAACACTCCTGAAGATAAGACAGTGAAGTTATCTGCTCCCGCAACGTCTTTAAATTTTGACCCGTATTCTCCACCAGGGAAGTCGGGGAAACACCGGAAGAGCTCATAATTCTGATAGTCACGTAGCGTCTTCCGAATATCCGACACATAATGACTCTTCCATGAGGAGTGCTCGTATAACTCCACAAAGAAAGGCTTGTCACCGGAACGATGTTCAGCCGCACTCATCAGAGAGGGGCAGTGCATGACGAGCCACGCCATCAGATAGGTGTAAGGCATCTCCACTCTAGGGTTTGGAGTCTTCACCTTGACAATCTCTTTTGACTTGCGCTTTCCCTTACCCTTATCATCAGGGATAAAGTCATTACAGAGTGCTCGCAGTCCATGCTGTAGGTTGCACACCATTGCAGGAAGAAGCCCAAAGGGTCGGCCGTAAGCAAGAAGAATTGCTGGATACACCACGGTCATTGCAATGGCCTCTTTCGGCAATGACGGCACGACACATCTCTTCAACCATATCATCAAAAACCCAGCAATAAGATCTCTATTGGATATTGGGAATTGAGCTTGGTAGTGGTAACTCTTGAAGGAGATCCCAGGACCAAATTCACCTTCGTTGGATTCGGTAGTAAAATACATTATACGGGTCTTGGCGATGAGGCGATCGATCTCTGTGACGGCAACAGGAGCGTAGCCATGGACTGTTGTTGAGCTATCCTTGGAATTCAAGTTGGCGAAAAGGTAATCGGCCCATTTCTTGTGGCCGATACCCTGATTACGCACACCTGCCATGTCGGCACAGATGCGGTAATGGCACATCATCTCCCAGTAGGTGGCATAGAGGCGCTCGTCCCTCACCTTTAGCATATTCAGCTCTTCGGTGGTGGGGATATACTCTTCATATAGGACTTCGCCCATTAACAGCCCGGACACCTCAAACATCTCATGAAGAGCGAACCCCAGATCACCCACTGGTGTAAAGAAAGTGCTAGTCTCGGGGTTGTACATCTCCAGGAGACCAAAAAGGTGATAAGCACTCTGAGGAATCCCAAACTGCACCTTTCTGATGGCTTTGTATAAGCCAATCTCTTTTAGAACTGGTTCATGAGAATCTAGCATATATTGGATAAGGCGGGCCCACCACATATTGCCAGAGGAATAAACCCAACCAGGCATCCTGAAGTCACTGGCTAGGTATTGGCCTCCGTTCGCCATGAACTCGCTCAGGAAAGTTCGTGCGCGAGTTGGGACCTCTCCTACTGGGTGCTCCTTGGTAACCCTGCCTGAAAGTAACCCAGTAATACATCTGGTGGGGCCATCTTGATAAGCCCCATGTGCGCCCAACTTGCCCGTTGGGACGCCGTCATATTCTTGAGTTAATCCCCACTCTAACTCATGATGCATCGCCAGCCTTTGAAGATAGACCAGAGGATAGCCACGCTCCATCCTAGGCAGAAACATTAAAACTTCGCCAGAATTATAGAGCCACATGCTCTCTTCCTCAAAAAGGATATGGTCTGATTGCTCCATTTTATCTCCAAAGAGAAATGCAGGCTTCTCCAATACATCTCTGTTCAAAGCCTCGAAGGCCTCGTTGGTCACGATCTCCCGTGCAGTAGCGGAGCTATATTTTATTAACTTCCCCCTGCGCTTCGTCGAATCCGGCCTGTATGCAGCAAGGATGGTTGTGAAACAGAAATGGGCTGTTGCATCTGTGCCCCCAGCAAAACCAAAGTAGTGCCTATGGGGAAGGGTGTCCACCGGATATCCCACTACAAAAGAAAGATCAAGGGTTAGGAAAAAGTTTTACAAAACTCAGAAAATCTTCTAAGTACGCGGTGCTAAATATAACTCAGCGCGAAGCTAAAAATTAGACCGCGCGAAGCTAAAAATTAGACCGCGCGAAGCTAAATATAACTCCGCGCGAAGCTAAAAATTAGACCGCGCGAGACTAAAAATAACTCCACGCAAAGCTAAAAAGATAGCTTTGCGTTTAAGCGCAATAGCTAGTCAGAATAATCCTGCGTTTCCAACGCGAGGATAACGCGATAACTTTGCGTAGAAGAAGACCAGAAGCCTTTCTTCTTCTCCAAGCCATATGGCCGGAAAACGGCGGTCTCACCGGTGATAAAGCAAAATGGCTGGACGAAACCAAGCCAAATCACTCCCAAGTGGTTCTAAGAAAACCAAAAGTTAGGATTTTTACCTCCAATAGGCGCGGCAGGAACTTGTTTGCCGCTGCGCCCGCTGCCTTGACCGCTGCCATCGCCGCTAGCGCCAACCGCCGATGGAGAAGTGGCGCGCGAAGTCGTGGTTTTCTTGGGTGCCATTGATCTTGAAGAAAACAAAGAGAAATCGGCTATGAAGTTGGTCGGGTCGCCTGAAATCGCCTGGTCGCCGGTCGCCTGGAGCTCTGGAGTTCTTGAAAATTCTTTAGATAAGTGAAGAAGAAAAAGAGACTCCATTTAAATGAAGGAAACCGCCTCTTGACATTCGGCGAGAAAATCGGAGCGACTGGTTGATCAGTTACTCCTAAAATGCGAAGCTATTTAGCTTCGCGTGGTCTTCAGAAACGCGAAGCTATTAGCTCCGCGCAACTATGCAAAACGCGAAGTTAATGCGGTATTTTAGCTACGCGTTTCTATGAAAATTGGACTTGGCAAGCCCAATTTGGCGTCTCTGCTAAAATCTGATAATCATCACTTGAGTATCTTGGCATGGACAATTCAAGTTACGCATCTGAGCCTTGAATTGCATCAATTAAAACTAAGGCATGTGCAATTAAGCGCCTCTGTCTAAGTTAAATGATTCTTATCTGATCATTTCAGGTACTAACAAATCTAAGTTACCCAAATGAGCCTTAGATTGTTTTACCAAAACAATAAGTCATTTATTTGTTGAGCAAGCAAGATTCTTGAAGCCAACAGATAAAGAGAAAATGAATTATCTTTATTCATGAAGCAAAAGATTACAAAAGAAGAGGGAGTTATAGCTCTCCCAAAAGCTTCAACCTATTCATCGACTCATCAATAACCCGACAACAAGTCTCCATGGAGTGTTGAGATTCCCTGGTTCACATGCAAAAGATCTCCTCTGCAAATGTCAACTATGATCTGTTTAAAGTTCTTAGTGGATTATCTGAAGATACTACTACAAGAATCCTAATGAAGATGCACAAGTTGGATTCGATATGCTACAAGCCCTTAGATGACCATCTCTATTGCTTTGGAAAGCAACAAAGATTGTCATCGAACAGAAATAGTCCTCAAGAAAACTTAATCGGCTGCTGCAGAGTTCTTGTAACTCTTTCAAAAGTTTATCTTTTGGAACCAGAGCTTGAAACCTACAACTATGTTGTAAAGTATATACTTCTGGCTTCCTTAGAGTTACTTTTGCTGACGAAGACTGGTAAAGCCACATGCACTCCTCTTCAAAAAGGATCTGGTCCAAGTACTTCACTGCAAAACAAGAATCAAGAGTTAGAGAAAACTCAAAAAATCTTCTAAGTATGAAAACGCGGAGCTAAGGATAAACTCCGCGCGCAGTTGAGAAAATAGCCTCGCAATTTAAACGAGACTACTAATCAAAATAGCCTCGCAATTTAAACGAGACTACTAATCAAAATAGCCTCGCGATTTAAACGCGACTGCTAGTCAAAATAGCCTCGCGATTTAAACGCGACTGCTAATCAAAATAGCCTCGCGATTTAAACGCGACTGCTAATCAAAATAGCCTCGCGATTTAAACGCGACTGCTAGTCAAAATAGCCTCGCGATTTAAACGCGACTGCCAGTTAAAATAGCCTCATGTTTTAAATGCGGATGACGCGATAACTTCGCGTAGAAGAAGATCAGAGTTTCTCTCCGTCTTCTCCTTTCTTCCCAAGCCTTACGGCCGGAGAACGGCGATCTCGCCGGTTCAAAATTGGTTGGTCGGTTAAAACCGAGCCAAAACACTCCAAAGTTAATTTGAGGAGTTTCAAAGTTAAGAATTTATACATCCAATTGGTGCAGCATGGATTGGCTCGCCATTGTGGCCACTGCCTCGGCCGCTGCCGCCGCTGCTAACGCCGGCCGCCGATGGTGAGGAGGTGCGCGATGCCGTACTCTTCTTAGATGACATCCTAGTAATGAAAATCTATGGAAAATCGAACGAAGTCCGATCAAATGACCGCTCGTTCGCATGAGTTGCCCGAGCGCCGGAGCTCCAGATTTCTGGATTCTTCGGATGAAATGAAGAAGAAGAAGAGCTTGAGGCTCCATTTAAAATGATCCGCCTCTTGGTAATCAGCTCGAAAGACAAAGCAGAAGTAATTACTGAGCTATTAACTGAGTAATTACTGCGTAATTAATGAGCAGTTACTCACTTAAACGCAAAGCTATTTAGCTCCGCGCAAGTGAACAAAACGCGAGATAAACTTGGTATTTTAACTCTGCGTTTAAAGATCCAAAGTATTTCAAAATTTGCTAAGTTCTAAGCCATTTTGAAAACTTTGGAGGGGGTTCTGTCGGCAGTGAAAATTTCTAAGTTAAAAGGATTTTCCATAACAGAATGCGGAGCTAACTCCGCAGCCCCGCATTTGGCTATATTAGCCTTGCATTTGAACAAAACGCGAATCTATTCAATAGCTCCACGTTAGTTCCACATTCTGGTTCTTTAGCTCCGCTTTTTGATGCGGTTAGCTCCGTGTGAGCAGATAACCAGAATCTCAAATTGATTGAGATTATGATTTGGACTTATCCAAATACCCAAATTAAGTCAGATCAGAACTAAATCAAGAGATTTAAATCAAAACTAAGATATTTGATTGGAATCCTTGATGAGAGCAAATTCTATTTAGATAGAAACTCTCAAATCATCCTAGGACTATAAATACCCCTTTGAGGAAGCCCTAGGGATCTTTTTGGATCATCTTTCTAGCCTCTTGGAGAATTCGAGTTATGCATAGAGCCTTGGATTCGTGAAGAGCAGAGAAGAAAAGATCATCTACAGTCGGCCATCACCTTCGAGAGAGAAGAGTTTGACGTCAGATCGTCCAAAGGAACTACCACAGATCCCACGCTATCATTGTAAAAGAGAGAGATTGATATTATAAATCCTCTCGTTTTTTCTTTTTATCTTGTTCACTTGCATTGTAATCTAAGTTGTATTCAATGGAAAGAAGCAAAACTTTTGCGACGAACACAAATATTTGGAGGCGTATGGGGACTCTCAGCTTGTTGTAAATCAAATAAAAGGGGAGTACGAGGTCAAATATGAAGACCTCCTACCATATTATCGTTCAGTGATCAAGATCGCCGATGGTTTCGATGGTTTCTATATCAGCCACGTAAAGCGCCACCGAAACAATTATGCAGATTCACTAGCTTCCCTAGATGCTACATTAGCTTTGCCCAAGCATGCTAGAAGGCAAATTACAGTAGGGAGCAAAAAATTATTTTGTCCAAAGGACGAACTCAAAGAGGAAATGAAAGAACCATAGGAAGACGAAGCTGACGTTTTCGAATCAAGCCTAGAACCAACGGATTGGCGTTTTCCTTATATAGACTATGTCCTTTACGGTATATTACCTGAAGATTGAAAAGAAGCCAGGGCAATTCAGAGAAGGGCTGTCCGGTTCTACTACAACGCGGAGCTCCAGACATTGTATAGGAAATCTTATGATGGAATTTTACTTCGCTGTCTCTCCAACTGCGAAGCTCAAAAAGTACTCAAAGAAGCTCATGCTGGCATCTGCAGAGCACACCAGCCAAGGCCAAAACTCTGGGACAGAATCCGAAGGATGGGTTATTACTGGCCTAAGATGATGACAGAAGCGGTTAATTACGCCAAGAAGTGCATGGCCTGCCAAATACATGCAGACTTTATACATCAAGCTCCGGAGTATCTGCAACCAACGGCTACGTCGTGGCCATTTGAGCAATGGGGTATGGACATTGTCGGACCAATTTCCCCGCCATCAACGAGATGACACTGGTTCATTTTAGCCATAACCGATTACTTTTTGAAATGGACCGAGGCCATTTCTCTGCCTGAAGTAAAGTCATTGGATGTTATCAAATTCATTAAGCATTTATCGTTTCAGAGTGCCCAAGAGAATCATTCATGATAACGGGCCCCAGTTTGTGAGCCAAGTATATTCTAGATTCTGTAACAAGTACAGAATTGAGAATATAGCTTCATCACCATATTACCCTGCAGCCAATGGTTTAGCAGAAGCTTTCAATAAGACCATTGTAAAGCTTCTCAAAAAATTTGTGTCATCCAATCAAAGGAATTGGGACGAAAAGCTCGAAAAATGCCTATGGGCATATCGCACCACAGTTCGAACCCCCACTAATGCCACGCCCTTTTCTTTGGTATATGGGTCAGAAGCAGTTTTACCTTTGAAAATTCAAATTCTGTCATTACGAGTTGCATTAACAACCAGAATGACACAAGAAGAAAGACATCAGCAAAGACTCCAAGAATTAGAGGCCTTGGACGATAAGCGCTTGGAAGCTCTACAGAGTATTGAACTATACCAGGCACGGATCTCCAGAACTTTTAACAAAAAGGCTAAACGAAGAACTTTCAAGAAAAGTGATCTGGTCTTGTCAGTTAGAAGACCGATCATAACTAGCCAGAAGTCTAGAGAAAAGTTCCAGCCGAAGTGGGAGGGATCTTTTGTCATTGATACGATCTACTCCAACGGCGCATATCGGTTGACAAAGCCGAATGGTGACAAGATCATGATGTCAATCAACGGCAAATTTCTGAAGAAATATTATTCTTAGAAAAGTTGTGAAACACCAGTTGTAATGTGATCTGGGTAGTTCGATGCAAATAATGAACAAAAGTTTGTCTGTAATCGGAAGTTCATTAATAAAGATTTGTGGTTCTGGACTAAGAATCTTTAAGCCGCGAATCAAATTTCTTTCTTTTAAATTTGCCAAGTTAAAAAATACCTCTGGCGAATCAAATTTCTTTCTTTCAAATTTGCCAAGTAAAAAAATATCTCTGGCGAACAAAATTTTCCTTCTTTCAAAGTTGCCAAGTTAAAAAATACCTCTGGCAAACCAAATTTTCTTTCTTTCAAACTCGCCAAGTTAAAAATATCTCTAGCGAATCAAACTTGTCAACAAGAAGTTCTTTCATTCACAATAATTTTGGGTACTTGGAAAATTTTGATTGATTTTAAGATTATCAAGTTAACAGTTACCTCTGGTAATCAATATCAGAATCATCCTTCAGATACTCTTGGTTATGTAAAAAGAAAAGAACTTCTTTATTCATCACCAGATCAAAATTACAGAGAATTCTCTAGTGTTCTACAGTCAACAAGAGTGAATACAAATCACTGATGTAAAAAAAAGGGGAAAGTTTGCTTCTGTAGCCTCCTCTCTCAAGGATGGCTTAAAGGCAGTAGTTTGCTCCTGCAAGCTCCTCTTCTAGAATGACAAACTTACTTCTATAGCCTTCTCTTTGGGCATGACTCAGATTAAAAAGTTTGCACCGTGGTCTCCACTTCCAATTTGCTCTTGTAGCCTCCTTTTTAAGGACGGCGTAAAGGCACAATCTTATTTCTTCTTTCCGACAACAATCAGGGACCTCCTGGTTGGTTCCCCCAGTGATGATGCCAGCGACTTAATTAGTTCAAAACTGGACATACCAAATGCACTCCCCAGACGTACAACGTGAGGGGTTGCACAAATTCAAGGTCCTGGTCATTAGTGCCCCAATCTTGTGGGATACTAGGAAAGAAGAAAAATAATGCCACAGACCCGAAATCTTTTCTTTCATGAAAAATACATGAGACCTTCCAAAACCCTAGAGGTATTGGAAGCAATTACGAGCCCATTGGGTCTAGGTCATTGTTAAGGAGAATGACAACGGTTATCTCCTGCAGCCAAGTCAAATCCCTGATTAAAAAAGGAAGAATAGAAGAAAGAGAGGATGATATTAATCAGAAGAAGAAGTTTACCTTAATTAAGGAAAATGACTATGGTCAGAAGAACCTTTTCGGTGGAACCCCTCGCTAGATTGAGGCAGTCCGGAGGTCTTGTAACATACCAACTCTTATCCATCACTTCGGTTGGAGAAGAAGAAAATATGGCTGCACAAATAAATCGACTATAAAAGAAAGGAAGAGAAGAGAATCATGAAGAAATTTTCTCACGACGGAATGATCGTCCATTGAAAGAATCATGCGTCTTATATAGACGGTCTGGTAACTGTGATCTTCGGTTTGGGAAAAGATAAAGCCAAAATCTTCGGTTAAGATGTTCAGTTCAGATCTCAACAGAATTTATTACTATTGCTTGGGACATTTAGATATCGCAGCCCGGAGATCTCGTCATTAATAAAGACATGCAACGCTTGGAATTCCACACCCGACAGCTTTATCCTAAGGCTCGTAGAAGTCTCTACAAATTCCAAGAAATTTTAGGTCATCCCACGAAGTTCTAGGCACAATATCGCGAACTTAAATTCGCAATCCTTGGGAGCCAAGATCGCGAATTTAGGATGAATCCGCAGACCTCAGGATGAAAAAATCATAAATCTGACAAAGGCTCATAAAAGTCACGTGACAGATACACGGATACTACAATTTTACGAAGACTCTCAAATTTCAGATATAAGATGGCGGGTTTATTGCAAGTCTTTGAAGACAAATGCTGAAGTCATGCCGTGGAAATACAAAATTGAATTCAAGACTTTCTACATAGGCAAGGAGTCATACCATGCACAACAAATGTCAGGGGAACTATTACAAAAGAAGGAACAACAGAGAATTAAACTATATATATATATATATATATATATATATATATATATATATATATATATATATATATATATATATATACAAGCTTCTACAGTTTAATGATTCAAGAGAGCTTTAATTTTCTCCTCGGCATCATCAATATCTTACTGAAGGACCTCATAAGCTTGGACAGTAGCTTGATGATGCAATTCCTCGTCACTGGCAATGACATTCTGCGCTGCAACAGCCTCTAGCATATCCAATTCAGCTTGTATTGCCTGTTGATCTCTGGTTGTATTGTCCCACTGGCGTGATAAGTTGGTGAGATTCCTCATTGACTCATCACATTCCTTAGTGATCTTGGCCAAGAAAGTTTGAGCTTTGGCAATAGACTCTTGGGTCCTGACAATAGCCTGGTCATGGTCCTTGACAATTGAAGCAGTAGCCTCCACTTGAAGAACTAGAGACTGACAATCTGATTGACCCTTTTCTAAGGAGGCTTTGCAAGCATTGGCCTTCTCCTGGGTCTCCTTCTGGAACCTAAGTTGTTCCTCTTTCAGTCTCTAGAAAATGATTTTGATTGCCTCAGATTTGTCAGCACTTCTGGCTTTCGATAGGAATTCAGCATGCTTTTGAAGCTGAGTTATCATAAGCCTAAAGTGAGCAGTTTTCTCTTCTCCACCAATACTGACAATACCAGTCAAGTAGATATTGAGAACATTGGCAAGTGAAGCAAATGAAGCCCCCTTCAGTATCTTGTCAATGCAGCTATCAAGGAAGTGGAGGAAAGTCTCCACCGTGTGCTTCAATAAATCAACTTCAAAGATATTAACCTCTGCATCAGAGGAATCAACATTGGCAGGGGCAGAGATGGTTTGATCCGTACTCTGCTGCACAGAGACAACAATGCCAACATCAGGAGGAACGGGACCTCTGGAGGCTTCAACAGAACTACCAGCTACAACACCTTGAACTAAAATATCGGACAGAGCAGCTATGGCTGAGACCATGGACGCGGTAGTCTCTGGAATTATTGCTTCTGTAGTATCAACAACAGAGGTGGTAACCTTGCTCACCTCACCGGCGACAACTTCTGCGATGATGTCATCTGGCAAACTTACCTTCGCGCCCATGCACTCTAAATCCGAAGTCAAAACTGGATCTAGCAAAGAGGAGAAAGTTGATAGTTAAATATTACGGTATCATTTGATAATAACACAGTTGCTAAGGGAAGAAGATGCAAACCTAAAGGTTGAACACTGGACTCTCCAGGTCCGTACACTTCAGGTCCAAACATTTCAGGCCCGTATATCTCAGTCCGAACGTCTTCGCTTAAATATACGTACTTACTATGGTCTGATGGAGGGGTTGAGGATCGAAAATCATCGTTGTCGACATTATAGTCATCTCCCCAGTCATCCTGATTTCCTGACGGAGGTGCTACTTTTGGAGAACCTGATGCGCGGATTTTCCCAATTATTTGTACTTCATCACCCGTGGAAGCTTGAGGAACGAGAGCCGCGGGATCCTTCCGTGTAGTAGAAGAAGCCTTTACTTCAACAGTAACCTGGTGTATGAGAGTCACAGGATCCTCTTGAGTATCAGGCGTAGGATCACTGCAAAAAATGGGTCCTTGACTCCGACGCCTCTTAAGGGAGCAGAGAGTTAAAGATGAGTCGTCTTCATCCTCCTCAGGTTCCTCCGCGAGGGTCTCGGAGACCAAACTGGGTGCCGTAGTACCGGCCCCAGATGGGATGTCTTGCGGATCAACGCCCCGCGGATCAATAGGCAAGTCACTGAGGTGCCTCAGTCTCTTTCGATTATGTGAAATCTTCTTTGGAGGAGATTGCGGTTGAGGAGAAGTTTCTTTCAAAGTTTGGAGAGGAGAAGCATCAAGGGAAGCAAGTTGAGTTGATAAGGCCGGTGCATTATTGTCCTCCTCCCTTTGTTGAGTCACCGGTTCCGACTCATTATAGGCACTTTCTATCTCGAAATCTTCCATCCCTGCTACTTTCGTACTGCCAGCCTTCTTCTTCTGATCATACCAAGCTCTGATCTCCCTCAGGCAGGTATGATTTATACTGAAGTTCTGAGGAGCTGAATTAGCATTCGCGAACCATTTATAGAAACTAAAACTCATATTCGAGTTCGAGATCTTTAGAGGAAGATCAAATCTAACCTGGGTTCCACCTATGATGAAATAAAACCAAGCTCGAGCTCCTTCAAAGGCATTCCCAACAAAACTCATTTTCCTATTGGGATTACCAACATAAAGCTGATCATACCCGAACTGTCGAGCAAAACGGCTTAGGTAATAAGGCTCTATATAGCAATGGTTCCCCAAACGAAGAACCAAATATCCTGGGCGGATGTTTATCAACCACCAGAAGCACTCCGGAGACAGAACAGTGAATTTATCAACACTCGCCATATCTGCAAATTCTTCCCCGTACCCAACATTTGGAAAGTACAAAAAATATCTGAATAATTCAAAACTCGCAAAATGACGGAGGGTCTTGCGGATCACAGCCATATAACCCCATTTCCATTGCGACCTCTCATAGTGCTGCACTTTGGGAGCACTTAAGTCTACATGTGAATCAGCAGGACTCATCAAAGTGGGGCAATGCAGAACCAACCAAGCCATCAAATAAGTATAAGGGAGCTCTACACGCGGATTATGAGTCTTAATAATTGGATCCCTTTTCTTCCTCTACTCCTTCTTCACGTTGCAGAATTTATCAGATAATCTGCTCAGTCCACTTTGGATGCTGCACACTATCGCGGGCAGCAAGCTGAGTCGCCTACCAAATGCAAGTAGGACGGCTGGGTATACGGCCCTAATGGGTATGTTTTCCTATAAAGGAATAACACACTTCTTCAACCAGACCATCAAATAGCCCGCCAAGAAGGCAGGATCAGATAAAAGTTGGAGGGCCTGATAGTAAAAACTTTCAAAGGACGTTCCAGCCTTGAAAACGTACTCATCAGATTCGGCGACGTAAGCGTCCATCCCGAAACTTGCGATTCTTCTCTCAAACTCCTTTTCAGAAACGGAGGAAGGTGAGTAAAATTAGAATTACTCTTGGAAAAGTTGGGCAGAAGATATTGCAACCACTTCTTTGGCTTCAAACTGTGAGTGCTGGATGTGTGGGTGCAAATATGATAGTGACAGAGCAACTCCTAGTAAGTATTATAGACCAAAGGATCCCGGGTCTTCAGCAGATAGAATTCTTCCCCAGTAGGGACGTACTCTTCAAACGGGATGTCTCCCATGCGCAGTCCTAAAATTTCATACATCTCGTAAAGGGCGAAACCCAATTTGCCTCAAGGGCAAAAGATTATACAAGTATCAGGATTGTACAGTTCTAGTAGAGCAAAAAAAATAAAATCTGCTAGCACGAATGCTGTGCTAAATAGCCCTGATAGCACGATACAGTCCCGCATGATGAAGCTGATCTCTGATAGCTCTCAGAAAGAAGTCAGTCAAGACTGTCCATTCTCCTTTTGAGGAACAGTGAACCCATCCAGGGGAGGAAAGTCTTGAACAGGGAATTCCCCTTGTGCATCGACAAATCGGTGTAAGAAAGTTCGTGCGACTATGGGTATTTCACCTCTGGGAAAGTCATGATTAAGCAGCCCCGAGAGCAATCCACAAAAGTGCTTTCCAGTTGAACGAGGGAAAACACCTTGAAAGTTAAATCCTCCTAATAAAATACCGTCCTGCAGCCTGTTTATGTGCCAGTCCATTCGTCTAGGCACGGAAAGGGATTGGAAGAATATGAACGGGTAAGACCTCTCCATGTTAGGGAGAAACAAGTAGCGGCCATCGACTTGACGAAGCCACTTGTAATCTCCATCTTCCAAACCGTTATCGGGCACTGAAACATGGTCCCCGAACAGAAAGGCAGGTTTGTGTAGCAAGGACCGATTATCTCCTTCAAAGGGTGCATTGGTCATCAGTTCTCGCAAATGTTGAGCGAGTAGGATGGAGAATTTTATCTTCCCTCTCTTGGCTATCAGATGTTGTACAATCCGGAAAAACTTGACAGAATCTAAACTCTTTCTCCCCGTCATAATCATCCGAGTATCTGAAGTAATGATCCTTAGGCCAAGGATTCAAAGCATAATCAACTGCAGAAGGAGATATTCAGATTCAAGACAAAAACTTTTTAAGAAAATGGTTGCCTTTTTAAAGTTATTATTATTACCTCCAATCAAGGTTCCTGCCGAACCACCATCAAACTGGAGGTTGCTTGAGGGTTTTGGTGACCACTAGCAGCAGCACCAGATGAGAAACTTTCTTCGGCATCTTTTACAGATTAAGGAAATTCTCCACAAAGAATATCAAAAACTAGAAGAGATTGAAGACGAGAAGTCTGAGGAACCCTAAAAGAAAAACTTGGATTTCAAATTTCTCACGATGAGAATGGCCTCTCTCATGAAATCGATGTTATATAGCAGATGATTTGACGGCCGAGATCTTCGGATAGACGTGATATCTGGCCCGAATCTCGTGAGTACCTTTTCATTTAATGCGGCTCAGAGAACGTCTCAATTCTTACGTCGTAGAAAGCAACAGCCTTCGGCGAAGTCTCTTGGAGGTAATTCTTATTTTTCCACTTGCATAGATGATGCAAACCGGAAAACATGGGTGTTTGCACTTAAGCAGAAATCCGATATCTTCAAGATCTTCAAGGTATGGAAAGCTCTTATTGAGAATGAAACAGGTTTGAAAGTGAAATATCTGTTGTCAGAAAATGGTGGGAAATTTTGTAATAGAGAGTTCGATGACTATTGCTCTATCCACGGGATCAGGAGAGTGAAGATTGTACCGACACCACAGCAAAATGGCGTGGCTGAGAGGATGAATAGAACCATTTTGGAGCGAGCTCGGAGTATGAGACTACATACAGGTTTGCTTTTGCAATTTTGGGGAGCCGCTATAGATATGGCAGTCTATCTGATTAACAGGAGTCCAGCTAGTGCTTTAGATGGAGGAATTCTAGAAGAGGTGTGGTCTGGTAAAACTATGAATTATTCATTCTTAAAAGTGTTCAGTTGTATAGCATATGCACATGTGGATCATGAGATGAGAAAGAAGCTTGATTTTAAATCTCAAAAGTGTGCATTCATTGGATATGGTGGCGACGAATATGGTTATCGCTTGTGGGATTATGAGCATAACAAGGTGATTCGTAGCAGAGATATAGTATTCAATGAGGGTTGTATGTATAAAGACCGAATGGAGAGTAAGAGTGAGAAAACAATTGAGAAAGAGCACTTGGAGGTAGATGAGCCACATGATGGGATGGATCCTATGGATAAAAGAAAAGAAGAAATACCTACATCTGAAAGAGAAGAAATGGTTACATCTGAGAATACACAAGTTTCAGATAAGACCGAACAGGAGAGAGAGCCACTGACTGAAGTAGATGGTTCCAGTACTTTATCAGAGAGTGTTTCCATTTTGAGGAAGAGCACGAGGATAAGGAAGCCAACCCAAAAACTTTGTCTTCCTTTATATCATATTTTGTATACTGATGCAAGTGAATCAGAGAGTTACCAAGAAGTTATGCAGGATAAATTTTATCTTAAGTGGGAGCAAGCCATGCGTGATGAGATGTATTTTTGGAGGAGAATCACACATGAAAATTGGTGAAGTGACCAGAAAAGATGAAAATATTGCATAACAAGTGGGTATATAGGGTAAAATATGAGGCATGAGGGACATAAAGGTTCAAGGCTAGACTTGTGGTGAAGGGATACGGTCAGAGAAAAGGTATTGACTTCAATGAAATTTTTGCACCTATTATCAAGATGACTTCTATCAGAACAATACTGAGTATATTTAGAGTAACTCGATGTGAAGACTGCTTTCCTTAATGGTGATTTGGAGGAGAAAATATACATGGAACAGCCAGATGGATATAAAGTTAAAGGAAAGGAGAATTGAGTATGTTGACTGAAAAGAAGCTTGTATGGGTTAAAACAAGCGCCGAGGCAGTGGTACTTGAAGTTCGACAAGTTTATGTTGAATTCAGATTTTGCCAGATGCAATTCTGATTATTGTGTATATCTACAAAAGTTTAATGATAGTAACTTTATTATACTTACTTTGTATGTAGATGATATGCATGCATGAAGAAAATCAATGATCTGAAAAAGAAGTTGGCAGGGAGATTCTTTATGAAGGATATGAGTGAGGTTAAACAACTTCTTGGAATGCAAATTATTCGAGATAAGAAAAGCAAGAAACTGTGGTTATCTCAGGAGGAGTACATCAAGAAGGTGTTGGAGAGATTCATTATGGAGAATGCAAAACCGGTAACTACAGCTCTTGGTAGTCAGTTTAAACTGTCAAATGAGCAAGGTGTTAAGACAGATGAGGAGACGAGACACATGACGAATGTGCCTTATTCATCAGCCGTTGAGAGTCTCATATATGCAATGGTGAGTATAAGACCAGATATTGCACATGCAGTGGGAGTAGTGAGTAAATTCATGAAGAACTCTAGGAAGGAATATTGGCAAGTAGTGAAGTGGATTTTCAGGTATTTGAAAGGTACTTCAAAATATTATTTATGTTTTGGGGGTGATAACATTGATGTGCAAGGTTTTGTGGATTCGGACGATGCGGGTGATAGAGATAATGGTAGGAGAACCACAGGTTATGTCTTTGTTGTAGGAGAGATAACGGTAAGCTGGATTTCAAGTTTATAATCAATTGTTGTTTTATTTTCGACAAAAGCTGAGTGTGTTGTAACTGCAGAAGCAAGTAAGGATTTTATTTGGGTGCAACGATTGATGAGTGAGTTGGGTTTTGATGGAGTGGATTGCAGGTTATTTAGTGACAGTCAGAGTGCAATTCATCTTGCTAAAAACTCAGCGTATTATTCACGGACTAAATATATTCACTTGAGTTATCACTTCATTAGATATTTATTGGAGAATGGCCAAATAAAGTTGGAGAAGATTGAGAGCAGTAAGAATCCTGTAGATATGTTGACAAAGCCGTTTGATGGGAAAAAGTTGAGCTATTACTCAACTTTGATGCATTTGTGTTGAATGCTGAAATTAGGACTTTGAACGATCAAGATAAAAGTTTTGGACACTAGGATTATCATGTAAAGAGATTACAATTTTTGCAATAGGTCTCCAAGTGGGAGATTATTGCTAATGGAACCCTATTGCTACAGCGGGTTTCGGTCCACCGAAACGGGTCCAAAACCGGAACAAACCCATTATAATATAATATAAATATGGGAGTTGTGTGGCTAGGGTTTGGATTAGGCCAAAAAGAAAAGGAGAAAAAGTGGCGGCTCTCAAACAAAAAAAAAAACAAGAGTAGTTTTCTTGTGCAGCAGGAGCAAAGAATAAATTATTTGTGATTGTAGCAAATAATTGAGGCTGTAGCAAATAATTGAGGTGGCTGGGCTTTGTTTTTCTGCTTTCGGTTGAAGCAAGGCAGGAAAAGAGGCAGTTGCAGCAGAGGTATTGCTGTCGCTGCTGTTGAAGGATGCCGCTGCTGCTGTTGAAGGTTGTCGCTTCTATTGCTTTGGTTATTGTTGCAGCCGAAGGAAACAAAGCAGAGGAAAATCACTGTAATAAGGAGGTTGAGGTTTGAGCTTAATTCTTGTGTGATTTTATTGCAAATTCTCTTATAGTTGAGAACTAGGGTGCTGTAATCTCTTTTGATATAGTGAAAATTTTCGATCGTGTCTCCGTGAACGTAGGCATATTGCCGAACCACGCTAAAATCTGCGTGTTTTCTGTCTCTGTTATTTTTCTCTTCGGCTAACTATTTGATTCCGTTGGTTGTTGCATTAGTATTATTCTGCTATTTTTTTGCTAACATTAATTTCATTTAAGAATGAGAAATTGAATTAAAGGGCTCGCATCCTTTAGCCCAAGGCTATTTATAACTAGCTAATTAAGAATTCTCAGATGATATACTAACATTGCATCAAAAATGTAGTTGCGAGCAAACATATTAATAACGAGGAACGCATTAATATGTTGTGAGGGAGACTAACCACCTCTAAAGGAAGGCATGTTAAGTTAGTAGCACAAGCTAAGTTCGAGTGTACTTGTTACATTAACACAAGCTAATATAACAAGTGACATTAATATAATGAAAATGGATAATTCTATGTCGATATCGTAAGTTAACACTCAAATGATAGGTATTTCTTAGTGATTTTTAATTAAAAACTTAGATTTGACAATAAGATATTATGATATTTCATATTAAAAATAAGGGTTAATTACAGTTAGACCCCCTGTAGTATTGGGGGTGTGTAACTTAACACTCCTGAATTTTGAAACTCTAAAAAAACCCTCTGGACTTAGTTATTTTCACTCTTTTTTTTATTTATTAAAATACACTCTTGTCCCTCAAATTCCTATTCTACCATCATCCCTCCCTTTAACCAGCACACTTCCTCTCTCTCTCTCCTCTCTCCCTCTCTATCCCTCTCTCTCTCCCTCTCTATCCCTCTCTCTCAGTCACTCGCGCTCCCTCTCCGACTGAGAGAGAGGGACTGAGAGAGAGTGACTGAGAGAGGGATGGAGAGGGAGAGAGAGAGAGAGAGGAGAGAAAGAGAGAGAGTGTGTGCTAGTTAAAAGGAGGGATGATGTTAGAATAGGAATTTGAGCGACAAGAGTGCACTTTAGTAAAAAAGAGAGTGAAAATTACTAAGTCCAGAGACTTTTTTGAGAGTTTCAAATTTCAGGAGTGTTAAGTTACACACCCCTAATACTACAGGAGTCTAACTGTAATTAACCTATAAATAAATATGCACTCCAAATACTAACACAATGAGTCATGCAAGCTAATAATAATGGAAGAACTTCGTGGAAAACTGTATCACTTATAAAAAAAGAAAAAAAACTGAGAAAAAGAAAGTGAGCATGGTATTAAGACAAAGATCCTTCCGAATAAAATAGTAAAAGAAAGTAAGTGTCAAATGGTTGGATGCGTGTACCTAATTGAGGAGATTGATAAAATAAACATGAACTTGATAACTGGTATTTGTGTTTTGAAAAGAATAACTGTTCACATAAACAGTGCTATATGTATGCCCTAAAATCTGACAAAAATTTGTCCCTCGCTTTGATTAATCCAAGTCCGATTAAGTTATTAGACTAGGTCTCCCCACCCTCCAAAGGAAGGCAATTAAGTTAGTAGCACAAATATTAAAGTTTTTGTACTTACCTGTTTGATGAGTCCCAGTCCAATCCCGCCTAAACTCTAGGTTCAGCCTCCCCCTCGCTTTGATGAATCCAAGTCCGATTAAGTTATTAGACTAGGCCTCCCCTAATACTAAGTCCAGAGAGTTTTTTGAGAGTTTTAAATTTCAGGAGTGTTAAGTTACACACCCCTAATACTACAGGAGTCTAACTGTAATTAACCTATAAATAAATATGCACTCCAAATACTAACACAATGAGTCATGCAAGCTAATAATAATGGAAGAACTACGTGGAAAACTGTATCACTTATAAAAAAAGAAAAAAAACTGGGAAAAAGAAAGTGAGCATGGTATTAAGACAAATATCCTTCAGAATAAAATAGTAAAAGAAAGTAAGTGTCAAATGGTTGGATGCGTGTACCTAATTGAGGAGATTGATAAAATAAACATGAACTTAATAACTGGTATTTGTGTTTTGAAAAGTATGTATGCCCTAAAATCTGACAAAAATTTGTCCCTCGCTTTGATGAATCCAAGTCTGATTAAGTTATTAGACTAGGTCTTCCCACCCTCCAAAGGAAGATAATTAAGTTAGTAGAACAAATGTTAAAGTTTTTGTACTTACCTATTTGTTGAGTCCCAGTCCAATCCCGCCTAAACTCTAGGTTCAGCCTCCCCCTCGCTTTGATGAATCCAAGTCCGATTAAGTAATTAGACTAGGTCTTCCCTAATACTAAGTCCAGAGAGTTTTTTGAGAGTTTTAAATTTCAGGAGTGTTAAGTTACACACCCCTAATACTACAGGAGTCTAACTGTAATTAACCTATAAATAAATATGCACTCCAAATACTAACACAATGAGTCATGCAAGCTAATAATAATGGAAGAACTACGTGGAAAACTGTATCACTTATAAAAAAAGAAAAAAAACTGAGAAAAAGAAAGTGAGCATGGTATTAAGACAAAGATCCTTCAGAATAAAATAGTAAAAGAAAGTAAGTGTCAAATGGTTGGATGCGTGTACCTAATTGAGGAGATTGATAAAATAAACATGAACTTAATAACTGGTATTTGTGTTTTGAAAAGAATAACTGTTCACATAAACAGTGCTATATGTATGCCCTAAAATCTGACAAAAATTTGTCCCTCGCTTTGATGAATCCAAGTCCGATTAAGTTATTAGACTAGGTCTCCCCACCCTCCAAAGGAAGGCAATTAAGTTAGGAGCACAAATGTTAAAGTTTTTGTACTTACCTGTTTGATGAGTCCCAGTCCAATCCCGCCTAAACTCTAGGTTCAGCCTCCCCCTCGCTTTGATGAATCCAAGTCCGATTAAGTTATTAGACTAGGCCTCCCCTAATACTAAGTCCAGAGAGTTTTTTGAGAGGTTCAAATTTCAGGAGTGTTAAGTTACACACCTCTAATACTACAGGAGTCTAACTGTAATTAACCTATAAATAAATATGCACTCCAAATACTAACACAATGAGTCATGCAAGCTAATAATAATGGAAGAACTACGTGGAAAACTGTATCACTTATAAAAAAAGAAAAAAAACTGAGAAAAAGAAAGTGAGCATGGTATTAAGACAAAGATCCTTCAGAATAAAATAGTAAAAGAAAGTAAGTGTCAAATGGTTGGATGCGTGTACCTAATTGAGGAGATTGATAAAATAAACATGAACTTAATAACTGGTATTTGTGTTTTGAAAAGAATAACTGTTCACATAAACAGTGCTATATGTATGCCCTAAAATCTGACAAAAATTTGTCCCTCGCTTTGATGAATCCAAGTCCGATTAAGTTATTAGACTAGGTCTCCCCACCCTCCAAAGGAAGGCAATTAAGTTATGAGCACAAATGTTAAAGTTTTTGTACTTACCTGTTTGATGAGTCCCAGTCCAATCCCGCCTAAACTCTAGGTTCAGCCTCCCCCTCGCTTTGATGAATCCAAGTCCGATTAAGTTATTAGACTAGGCCTCCCCTAATACTAAGTCCAGAGAGTTTTTTGAGAGTTTTAAATTTCAGGAGTGTTAAGTTACACACCCCTAATACTACAGGAGTCTAACTGTAATTAACCTATAAATAAATATGCACTCCAAATACTAACACAATGAGTCATGCAAGCTAATAATAATGGAAGAACTACGTGGAAAACTGTATCACTTATAAAAAAAGAAAAAAAACTGGGAAAAAGAAAGTGAGCATGGTATTAAGACAAATATCCTTCAGAATAAAATAGTAAAAGAAAGTAAGTGTCAAATGGTTGGATGCGTGTACCTAATTGAGGAGATTGATAAAATAAACATGAACTTAATAACTGGTATTTGTGTTTTGAAAAGTATGTATGCCCTAAAATCTGACAAAAATTTGTCCCTCGCTTTGATGAATCCAAGTCTGATTAAGTTATTAGACTAGGTCTTCCCACCCTCCAAAGGAAGATAATTAAGTTAGTAGAACAAATGTTAAAGTTTTTGTACTTACCTATTTGTTGAGTCCCAGTCCAATCCCGCCTAAACTCTAGGTTCAGCCTCCCCCTCGCTTTGATGAATCCAAGTCCAATTAAGTAATTAGACTAGGTCTTCCCTAATACTAAGTCCAGAGAGTTTTTTGAGAGGTTTAAATTTCAGGAGTGTTAAGTTACACACCCCTAATACTACAGGAGTCTAACTGTAATTAACCTATAAATAAATATGCACTCCAAATACTAACACAATGAGTCATGCAAGCTAATAATAATGGAAGAACTACGTGGAAAACTGTATCACTTATAAAAAAAGAAAAAAAACTGAGAAAAAGAAAGTGAGCATGGTATTAAGACAAAGATCCTTCAGAATAAAATAGTAAAAGAAAGTAAGTGTCAAATGGTTGGATGCGTGTACCTAATTGAGGAGATTGATAAAATAAACATGAACTTAATAACTGGTATTTGTGTTTTGAAAAGAATAACTGTTCACATAAACAGTGCTATATGTATGCCCTAAAATCTGACAAAAATTTGTCCCTCGCTTTGATGAATCCAAGTCCGATTAAGTTATTAGACTAGGTCTCCCCACCCTCCAAAGGAAGGCAATTAAGTTAGGAGCACAAATGTTAAAGTTTTTGTACTTACCTGTTTGATGAGTCCCAGTCCAATCCCGCCTAAACTCTAGGTTCAGCCTCCCCCTCGCTTTGATGAATCCAAGTCCGATTAAGTTATTAGACTAGGCCTCCCCTAATACTAAGTCCAGAGAGTTTTTTGAGAGGTTCAAATTTCAGGAGTGTTAAGTTACACATCTCTAATACTACAGGAGTCTAACTGTAATTAACCTATAAATAAATATGCACTCCAAATACTAACACAATGAGTCATGCAAGCTAATAATAATGGAAGAACTACGTGGAAAACTGTATCACTTATAAAAAAAGAAAAAAAACTGAGAAAAAGAAAGTGAGCATGGTATTAAGACAAAGATCCTTCAGAATAAAATAGTAAAAGAAAGTACGTGTCAAATGGTTGGATGCGTGTACCTAATTGAGGAGATTGATAAAATAAACATGAACTTAATAACTGGTATTTGTGTTTTGAAAAGAATAACTGTTCACATAAACAGTGCTATATGTATGCCCTAAAATCTGACAAAAATTTGTCCCTCGCTTTGATGAATCCAAGTCCGATTAAGTTATTAGACTAGGTCTCCCCACCCTCCAAAGGAAGGCAATTAAGTTATGAGCACAAATGTTAAAGTTTTTGTACTTACCTGTTTGATGAGTCCCAGTCCAATCCCGCCTAAACTCTAGGTTCAGCCTCCCCCTCGCTTTGATGAATCCAAGTCCGATTAAGTTATTAGACTAGGCCTCCCCTAATACTAAGTCCAGAGAGTTTTTTGAGAGTTTCAAATTTCAGGAGTGTTAAGTTACACACCCCTAATACTACAGGAGTCTAACTGTAATTAACCTATAAATAAATATGCACTCCAAATACTAACACAATGAGTCATGCAAGCTAATAATAATGGAAGAACTACGTGGAAAACTGTATCACTTATAAAAAAAGAAAAAAAACTGAGAAAAAGAAAGTGAGCATGGTATTAAGACAAAGATCCTTCAGAATAAAATAGTAAAAGAAAGTAAGTGTCAAATGGTTGGATGCGTGTACCTAATTGAGGAGATTGATAAAATAAACATGAACTTAATAACTGGTATTTGTGTTTTGAAAAGAATAACTGTTCACATAAACAGTGCTATATGTATGCCCTAAAATCTGACAAAAATTTGTCCCTCGCTTTGATGAATCCAAGTCCGATTAAGTTATTAGACTAGGTCTCCCCACCCTCCAAAGGAAGGCAATTAAGTTAGGAGCACAAATGTTAAAGTTTTTGTACTTACCTGTTTGATGAGTCCCAGTCCAATCCCGCCTAAACTCTAGGTTCAGCCTCCCCCTCGCTTTGATGAATCCAAGTCCGATTAAGTTATTAGACTAGGCCTCCCCTAATACTAAGTCCAGAGAGTTTTTTGAGAGGTTCAAATTTCAGGAGTGTTAAGTTACACACCTCTAATAACTGTAATTAACCTATAAATAAATATGCACTCCAAATACTAACACAATGAGTCATGCAAGCTAATAATAATGGAAGAACTACGTGGAAAACTGTATCACTTATAAAAAAAGAAAAAAAACTGAGAAAAAGAAAGTGAGCATGGTATTAAGACAAAGATCCTTCAGAATAAAATAGTAAAAGAAAGTAAGTGTCAAATGGTTGGATGCGTGTACCTAATTGAGGAGATTGATAAAATAAACATGAACTTAATAACTGGTATTTGTGTTTTGAAAAGAATAACTGTTCACATAAACAGTGCTATATGTATGCCCTAAAATCTGACAAAAATTTGTCCCTCGCTTTGATGAATCCAAGTCCGATTAAGTTATTAGACTAGGTCTCCCCACCCTCCAAAGGAAGGCAATTAAGTTATGAGCACAAATGTTAAAGTTTTTGTACTTACCTGTTTGATGAGTCCCAGTCCAATCCCGCCTAAACTCTAGGTTCAGCCTCCCCCTCGCTTTGATGAATCCAAGTCCGATTAAGTTATTAGACTAGGCCTCCCCTAATACTAAGTCCAGAGAGTTTTTTGAGAGTTTCAAATTTCAGGAGTGTTAAGTTACACACCCCTAATACTACAGGAGTCTAACTGTAATTAACCTATAAATAAATATGCACTCCAAATACTAACACAATGAGTCATGCAAGCTAATAATAATGGAAGAACTACGTGGAAAACTGTATCACTTATAAAAAAAGAAAAAAAACTGAGAAAAAGAAAGTGAGCATGGTATTAAGACAAAGATCCTTCAGAATAAAATAGTAAAAGAAAGTAAGTGTCAAATGGTTGGATGCGTGTACCTAATTGAGGAGATTGATAAAATAAACATGAACTTAATAACTGGTATTTGTGTTTTGAAAAGAATAACTGTTCACATAAACAGTGCTATATGTATGCCCTAAAATCTGACAAAAATTTGTCCCTCGCTTTGATGAATCCAAGTCCGATTAAGTTATTAGACTAGGTCTCCCCACCCTCCAAAGGAAGGCAATTAAGTTAGGAGCACAAATGTTAAAGTTTTTGTACTTACCTGTTTGATGAGTCCCAGTCCAATCCCGCCTAAACTCTAGGTTCAGCCTCCCCCTCGCTTTGATGAATCCAAGTCCGATTAAGTTATTAGACTAGGCCTCCCCTAATACTAAGTCCAGAGAGTTTTTTGAGAGGTTCAAATTTCAGGAGTGTTAAGTTACACACCTCTAATACTACAGGAGTCTAACTGTAATTAACCTATAAATAAATATGCACTCCAAATACTAACACAATGAGTCATGCAAGCTAATAATAATGGAAGAACTACGTGGAAAACTGTATCACTTATAAAAAAAGAAAAAAAACTGAGAAAAAGAAAGTGAGCATGGTATTAAGACAAAGATCCTTCAGAATAAAATAGTAAAAGAAAGTAAGTGTCAAATGGTTGGATGCGTGTACCTAATTGAGGAGATTGATAAAATAAACATGAACTTAATAACTGGTATTTGTGTTTTGAAAAGAATAACTGTTCACATAAACAGTGCTATATGTATGCCCTAAAATCTGACAAAAATTTGTCCCTCGCTTTGATGAATCCAAGTCCGATTAAGTTATTAGACTAGGTCTCCCCACCCTCCAAAGGAAGGCAATTAAGTTATGAGCACAAATGTTAAAGTTTTTGTACTTACCTGTTTGATGAGTCCCAGTCCAATCCCGCCTAAACTCTAGGTTCAGCCTCCCCCTCGCTTTGATGAATCCAAGTCCGATTAAGTTATTAGACTAGGCCTCCCCTAATACTAAGTCTAGAGAGTTTTTTGAGAGTTTCAAATTTCAGGAGTGTTAAGTTACACACCCCTAATACTACAGGAGTCTAACTGTAATTAACCTATAAATAAATATGCACTCCAAATACTAACACAATGAGTCATGCAAGCTAATAATAATGGAAGAACTACGTGAAAAACTGTATCACTTATAAAAAAAGAAAAAAAACTGAGAAAAAGAAAGTGAGCATGGTATTAAGACAAAGATCCTTCAGAATAAAATAGTAAAAGAAAGTAAGTGTCAAATGGTTGGATGCGTGTACCTAATTGAGTAGATTGATAAAATAAACATGAACTTAATAACTGGTATTTGTGTTTTGAAAAGAATAACTGTTCACATAAACAGTGCTATATGTATGCCCTAAAATCTGACAAAAATTTGTCCCTCGCTTTGATGAATCCAAGTCCGATTAAGTTATTAGACTAGGTCTCCCCACCCTCCAAAGGAAGGCAATTAAGTTATGAGCACAAATGTTAAAGTTTTTGTACTTACCTGTTTGATGAGTCCCAGTCCAATCCCGCCTAAACTCTAGGTTCAGCCTCCCCCTCGCTTTGATGAATCCAAGTCCGATTAAGTTATTAGACTAGGCCTCCCCTAATACTAAGTCCAGAGAGTTTTTTGAGAGTTTCAAATTTCAGGAGTGTTAAGTTACACACCTCTAATACTACAGGAGTCTAACTGTAATTAACCTATAAATAAATATGCACTCCAAATACTAACACAATGAGTCATGCAAGCTAATAATAATGGAAGAACTACGTGGAAAACTGTATCACTTATAAAAAAAGAAAAAAAACTGAGAAAAAGAAAGTGAGCATGGTATTAAGACAAAGATCCTTCAGAATAAAATAGTAAAACAAAGTAAGTGTCAAATGGTTGGATGCGTGTACCTAATTGAGGAGATTGATAAAATAAACATGAACTTAATAACTGGTATTTGTGTTTTGAAAAGAATAACTGTTCACATAAACAGTGCTATATGTATGCCCTAAAATCTGACAAAAATTTGTCCCTCGCTTTGATGAATCCAAGTCCGATTAAGTTATTAGACTAGGTCTCCCCACCCTCCAAAGGAAGGCAATTAAGTTATGAGAACAAATGTTAAAGTTTTTGTACTTACCTGTTTGATGAGTCCCAGTCCAATCCCGCCTAAACTCTAGGTTCAGCCTCCCCCTCGCTTTGATGAATCCAAGTCCGATTAAGTTATTAGACTAGGCCTCCCCTAATACTAAGTCCAGAGAGTTTTTTGAGAGTTTCAAATTTCAGGAGTGTTAAGTTACACACCCATAATACTACAGGAGTCTAACTGTAATTAACCTATAAATAAATATGCACTCCAAATACTAACACAATGAGTCATGCAAGCTAATAATAATGGAAGAACTACGTGAAAAACTGTATCACTTATAAAAAAAGAAAAAAAACTGAGAAAAAGAAAGTGAGCATGGTATTAAGACAAAGATCCTTCAGAATAAAATAGTAAAAGAAAGTAAGTGTCAAATGGTTGGATGCGTGTACCTAATTGAGGAGATTGATAAAATAAACATGAACTTAATAACTGGTATTTGTGTTTTGAAAAGAATAACTGTTCACATAAACAGTGCTATATGTATGCCCTAAAATCTGACAAAAATTTGTCCCTCGCTTTGATGAATCCAAGTCCGATTAAGTTATTAGACTAGGTCTCCCCACCCTCCAAAGGAAGGCAATTAAGTTAGGAGCACAAATGTTAAAGTTTTTGTACTTACCTGTTTGATGAGTCCCAGTCCAATCCCGCCTAAACTCTAGGTTCAGCCTCCCCCTCGCTTTGATGAATCCAAGTCCGATTAAGTTATTAGACTAGGCCTCCCCTAATACTAAGTCCAGAGAGTTTTTTGAGAGGTTCAAATTTCAGGAGTGTTAAGTTACACACCTCTAATACTACAGGAGTCTAACTGTAATTAACCTATAAATAAATATGCACTCCAAATACTAACACAATGAGTCATGCAAGCTAATAATAATGGAAGAACTACGTGGAAAACTGTATCACTTATAAAAAAAGAAAAAAAACTGAGAAAAAGAAAGTGAGCATGGTATTAAGACAAAGATCCTTCAGAATAAAATAGTAAAAGAAAGTAAGTGTCAAATGGTTGGATGCGTGTACCTAATTGAGGAGATTGATAAAATAAACATGAACTTAATAACTGGTATTTGTGTTTTGAAAAGAATAACTGTTCACATAAACAGTGCTATATGTATGCCCTAAAATCTGACAAAAATTTGTCCCTCGCTTTGATGAATCCAAGTCCGATTAAGTTATTAGACTAGGTCTCCCCACCCTCCAAAGGAAGGCAATTAAGTTATGAGCACAAATGTTAAAGTTTTTGTACTTACCTGTTTGATGAGTCCCAGTCCAATCCCGCCTAAACTCTAGGTTCAGCCTCCCCCTCGCTTTGATGAATCCAAGTCCGATTAAGTTATTAGACTAGGCCTCCCCTAATACTAAGTCCAGAGAGTTTTTTGAGAGTTTCAAATTTCAGGAGTGTTAAGTTACACACCCCTAATACTACAGGAGTCTAACTGTAATTAACCTATAAATAAATATGCACTCCAAATACTAACACAATGAGTCATGCAAGCTAATAATAATGGAAGAACTACGTGGAAAACTGTATCACTTATAAAAAAAGAAAAAAAACTGAGAAAAAGAAAGTGAGCATGGTATTAAGACAAAGATCCTTCAGAATAAAATAGTAAAAGAAAGTAAGTGTCAAATGGTTGGATGCGTGTACCTAATTGAGGAGATTGATAAAATAAACATGAACTTAATAACTGGTATTTGTGTTTTGAAAAGAATAACTGTTCACATAAACAGTGCTATACGTATGCCCTAAAATCTGACAAAAATTTGTCCCTCGCTTTGATGAATCCAAGTCCGATTAAGTTATTAGACTAGGTCTCCCCACCCTCCAAAGGAAGGCAATTAAGTTATGAGCACAAATGTTAAAGTTTTTGTACTTACCTGTTTGATGAGTCCCAGTCCAATCCCGCCTAAACTCTAGGTTCAGCCTCCCCCTCGCTTTGATGAATCCAAGTCTGATTAAGTTATTAGACTAGGCCTCCCCTAATACTAAGTCCAGAGAGTTTTTTGAGAGTTTCAAATTTCAGGAGTGTTAAGTTACACACCCCTAATACTACAGGAGTCTAACTGTAATTAACCTATAAATAAATATGCACTCCAAATACTAACACAATGAGTCATGCAAGCTAATAATAATGGAAGAACTACGTGGAAAACTGTATCACTTATCAAAAAAGAAAAAAAACTGAGAAAAAGAAAGTGAGCATGGTATTAAGACAAAGATCCTTCAGAATAAAATAGTAAAAGAAAGTAAGTGTCAAATGGTTGGATGCGTGTACCTAATTGAGGAGATTGATAAAATAAACATGAACTTAATAACTGGTATTTGTGTTTTGAAAAGAATAACTGTTCACATAAACAGTGCTATATGTATGCCCTAAAATCTGACAAAAATTTGTCCCTCACTTTGATGAATCCATGTCCGATTAAGTCATTAGACTAGGTCCCAGGAAGACAATTAAGTTCGTAGAACGAATGTTAAAGTTTTTGTACTTACCTGTCTGATGAGTCCCAGGAAGACAATTAAGTTAGTAGAACGAATGTTAAAGTTTTTGTACTTACCTGTCTGATGAGGACCAGTCCAATCCCGCCTAAACTCTAGGTTCAGCCTCCCCCTCGCATTGATGAATCCAAGAGTCCCAGTCCAATCCCGCCTAAACTCTAAGTTCAGCCTCCCCCTCGCTTTGATGAATCCAAGTCCGATTAAGTTATTAGACTAGGTCGCCCCACCCTCCAAAGGAAGGGAAGGCAATTAAGTTAGTAGCACAATGTTAAAGTGTACTTACCTGTCTAATGAGTCCCAGTCCAATCCCGCCTAAACTCTAGGTTCAACCTCCCCCTCGCATTGATGAATCCAAGAGTCCCAGTCCAATCCCGCCTAAACTCTAAGTTCAGCCTCCCCCTCGCTTTGATGAATCCAAGTCCGATTAAGTTATTAGACTAGGTCGCCCCACCCTCCAAAGGAAGGGAAGGCAATTAAGTTAGTAGCACAATGTTAAAGTGTACTTACCTGTTTGATGAGTCCCAGTCCAATCCCGCCTAAAACTCTAGGTTCAGCCTCCCCACCCTCCAAAGGAGGGCCACTGGGAGAGTCTGAGTGGACTAAAGTTAGAAGGATGTCTTCCAATTACATACGTGTAATTGGCCGACGACCGAGCTCGGAAAGAAATAAATATATACGACCCCCAGCTCACCTACTTCGGCGATGTGGGACTAAAATTCTGCTCCGATCTATGTCTGCAGCCGATACCGCACAGTCTGCAACTGTCCCGAATCCGACTTCGATCCTATCCCGCTCTTATCAATCCAGCCCCTTCGTCGCCGTTACACCCTCCCTCCACCAGCAACGCCGCCCCTGTCGTTCTCGATTCTATTGCTGTGTCCAAGTCCAAGGCCAGGAGCGAACCACCCGTTGATTAAAGAGGTAGAGATTCCAAACTCCATTAAGATGATCAACTGCAAATTTCTTTTTATTTTTCAAATTTTCTTTTGGTGTTGGGATAGTTAGGATCCAACATAGAATTGGGTTTTTTTTTAAAAAAAAAAAAAAATTGGATTTGTTTGATGTGACGAAGTATGAGCATCGTTTCTACGGAACAAAAATTTTGGTTTTGTTTGATGTTTCAGGATATTGTTGGATTTATTTGTTTGTGAGTCCACCAACTGTTTGATAAAATGACTCAAAGAGCATGACTGTTTTGAGTCTCTTTAATGACACTTGAAAGCAAAAACATCACAGTTATACGCTGTAGAACAATGCTTTTGAACGCAGTAGGTAATGCTGGGTTTGAAACTCTTATTTGGGTCAGTTTTTTTGTAACAGTTGTATTGCCTATTCCTATTGGTGTAGAATATATTGAATATTATCAACATAAAACATGTATACATTCCTTTACAAACAAGGGTCAAAAGAAACAAATGTGCGGACCATTTGATGGGGACAATAAAATGCAAGATTTGATTAGGTATTTAATTAGGATTTGATTAGAATTGGTTTAAATTTTAATTTAATTTGTTTTTTATTTTATTTTTTTGCACGTAGTGCATGTAGGATATTTTATTGATTGCTTTGTAATCATTTTCAAGAATAATTGAGAGAGAATTGTTTATAAAGTAATCTTGTTTGAAAGTATGTGATTTGTTACTCGTTAAATCTTTCTTCGAGCGATTCGTGCGAAAGTAGACATGTGATTCAGCTGTGCATGAGACCAAATCATTGTCAAACCCTAATTTCATCCTCAAATTTCCAACACAAAACCGTACTTCATCTTTCGTCCTGCGTCAAAATTTAACATAAAGCAACAACTACTGAAGTTAAAACGAGCAAATATGTAATTGAAAAAAGTGTTTTCTCTTATGGTTGATAATTCTAGTACAAATAATGCTTTGATAAGAAGATTCAAAAGAGATTATAGTCAAAAGTTATTGCTTAATAGTGGAAACATTAACATGAGATGTTGTGTATATATTTTAAACATAATGGTGCAAGATGGAATAAAGGTGATGATGATTCTATTAAATACATTTGGAATTTTATTATGTATGTGGTTAATAGTCTATCTAGAATACAAACTTTCAATAGAATTACACACTTAATCAAGTTACCTACTAGAAAAATCACAAAATGAAATTCTACTTAGTAAATGCTTACCAATGCTTTGTCAAATAAGGATGCCTTCATAAAATCAATTGCATTCTAATGTTACTCCATCTCTTGATGATTGGAAAAAGCCGAATTGTTAACTTTTCTGTATATTTTTGTTGAGACAACTCAAGTATATTCGGGCAGAAAGTACACACATCTAATTTATACTTCAGAAAAGTTTGGATCATTTGGCCTATGTTACAAGAATAATCTACTATTAGTGATGATAATGTGAAAATTTTGGCATTGGAAATGCAAGAAAAAAAGGTTATATTCAACATAATGTTATAAATTATACTTTAGATCCTAGATGAAAATCGGCATACATTAAGTATACATAAGCAATAGCACTTGGTGAGATGGAGAGCAAAATGAAATGAGACGAAATTACCACTCTTCTTGAGAAAATTTATCGTGAATATGTGAGAGCTGCCAAACAAAAGACAATTGCGATGGATGAAGTCAGTTAACAAGTAGAGACTCAAGTACTACTTTGACTAATTTGGAAATAGGGATTTTGCTCACTTTTGGGCTCAAAGTTGTAAAAGTTGATAGTTAATTGGAAGTACTTCCTCCGATGTCTGATATGGAGTTTGGTGTTCTAGAGTGGTTAAAGATGAATGCAACACTTTATCCTCAACTATAAAAATTAAGTTGAGACATTTTAGCTATATCAGTATCGTTTCACCAGAGTCGATTCTCAGTACCTGTGCTAGAGTTGTGGATCAACACCGAAGTCATTTGAGTCACTCTACCATGGAGACTTTGATATTCTGAAAAGATTTTATTACATATGTAAACTTGTATTGAATTTATATTTGATATCATATAGTCTTATGTTGTATTCATCGTATTACTTCATTATTGCATACTTTAATGTAATGCAAATGAAGTGTAGATTTTTCATACTCATCCAATTTAATCAATGATGAAGATTTAATTGTAAAATGCTCAGCAAAATGAAGTCTAAGAAACTTTGGATGTAATTTCTGACCTTTTTGTCCACCAACATGAGGTCAACTGGAGTTTAAGATAGATATACAACTTTTCCGTGGCATAATAGTATATAATCAATTGTTTCATTCTACTTCTCAATTTGGGCATACTGTCCTTCAGGTATAGGTTTTTTTTCCTCGTCTATGTTGCTAAGTTGATTGAACCTATTTATACTATCAGATTCTATAATTGTTAACCATAGAAGGAAAACACCTTGGCTTTCTTTCTGATGGCTGGCTAACATTGACAATACATATTATTTTGGTGTCTAGGCTCTGTTAATGAAATATGTCATGTTTTATACTGAGCGATACGGACTCATGTACAACCATTTTTCTTTCAAATACTATAACTACATGCCTTCTTGCAATCTGAGGTGATGCTCTTAATCGATATATCTATGTTTTTATTGTGTGATGCATGAATTTTTGCGTGAGTAGCCTTGCACTGTTGGAAGATATTAAGAAACTCACTGGAAAAAGTCTTTCATCTGTATTTGCAAGTTCAGGGACTTTATTTATATGAAAGCTGCTAAGCACTTTAAGTTGATTTAGGTAATTTCAAACTTGTTTTTCCAATAAATCATATTGGCTTTCGCATCAATATCATTTTAGTTTGTAACCTGTTGCTGCTCATAATTTAAATCTGAATTATCCATATGTGAGAGTCGAGCATGATAGAAAATACAGTAAAAAAAGACAGGTGATGCAGAAAATTATGATCCAATCAATTTACATCCAAATAGGCTCAAACTTTGGAAATTTCCCTAATGCCCTGGAGAGAGAGAGAGGGGGGGAAGTGCTTTTAGTTCATGAGGTGAAATTTGTTACAATTAGTTTCTATCAAGAATCTGAGAGGTCATTAAATATTTTCTGGACTACTTAAATTAATTCTCATATTGAGCCCGAAAAGAAATGCTTAAAAGACATTTGTTATTGGTTGGGAAGGAGTTACACATAATTTAATTTTAACTTGATTTTATTGTGCCGATGTTCATATTTCTAGCATGGGTGCTTCATCATGAATTAATTGGACTTCTCTGAAACAAATTCGCCTAAAAAGAGAATCGCAAAATCACATCATTAATCTTTACCCACTTCTCTGACGGGTATGAAATACACAAATTTTGGACTCCCTGTGAAGGGAAAGAAGTATAAATTACACCAAATTTTATAGAAAACATATCATCAGTTCACATAGACCATGATCATCATATATTCTTTCTATTGGATCGAATGCTTATGTTGCCACAATATGACAGCTCAAATTTAATCCTCTAATCTAAAAGTGACATCTCATTGTATGATTGGATGTACAATCCATAGGGGCGTGCCAGAACCTAAAGACCTGACAATGCTGTTGACTCTTTCAGCATAGGTTTCGGAGGTTATCTTCTTCCCTGGACATGGAAGGGATTGGGAACAACATCAACATATGCAGAGTAAAACCTCATGAAAAAAAATGAGAATAAGAAATAAAAGGGTAACATTAGACAATAAAATATAAGATACAAGAGAAATGATCGATAAATTAGCTGGTGGCGTCTTGCCAAGACCAAATTTAGCAGATATAACGCCTACAAAATTGGAGTTGAATTAACACTCTGAACATCTTTTTTATGTTTTAAAAAGCAAAATGCAAATTTACTAGGAGCTATCTGTGTAATGAAGATAAATGTTCTGTGTCAAGGATTCAGGACTGTTTCTTTGCATAACGCATCTTATTTGAGCTTTTCCAAGAAAGGCTTTGTTTTAGGTTAGTGCCGAAATAGGTTATTCACTAGTCTTTTGTCCCATTTTATTTCTTCAGAATCTGGTTATCTTGTCAAAATGGCGTGCCCATTCATCCTTGGGAACCTACATCACTCAGTTTTTAGTACTTATTCTTGTCAAATCCAATCATGAAATAAATAAAATTCAATAAATTTCATCCAGTTTGATTTGAATTATGATTATGGTCTATTTGCTGAAAATGTGACTTGCTGGTTTCTTTAGGGACATTCAAGAGATACATAGGAAGACCTCCTTGGTCCTTGAGGGTGTAGTTCCAAACATATACTATTGTGGCATCCCATGCTGGTAACAAATTGGAGGAACTTTACAGGTTGCAGCTTGGAAAAATATTTATGCAAAGCTTTGTATGTGGAACGGGGTATTGGTTTTTCCTTCGGCTTCTCGCTGTCTCTTCTCTTCGCATGTAACGCTCTTCTACTGTAATACACTGCTGTATCTATAAGACATAGACACTCACTAAAGCTACAGTAGTCAAAGAATACATGTTTTTCTCTTTTCCCACTTTTGCACTTGTGACACGTATATCTTATCTCTGTATATTATAGTTCAACATTTGCAGTAACAAATAACTTAGCATGTCATATTTAATTTTTTTTAGCTAAGCTTTTGAGGTGGTTTCTACAAACTGAAAATTTTTGTGTTATGCATGACGTTACTACAAGGTTGAGTCTGTGTACCTGCGCTTTTGTTTTCTATGAGTCAGTGCAATATTACAACCTGCAACTTCTGTTTTCTTTTTTTACAATGGGAGGCTCAAAAAGCCCATGGACTACTTGAAACCCGTCAAGTCGAGCCGAGCTTTTTATTACAATGGCTCTTTCAGGCTTTAGATTAGCCTGAAGTCTAAATTTTAAATTTGGATACAGAATGGGCTCGACTTGGCACGGCCCTGCCTTGTCCTGTCCATTCTCATCCCTACATAAACATAAATAAAAGTTGAGCTTTTTAAGAGAAGAAATGCCTTTTAGTTAGTAACAAGAGTCAAGTCCAAGTAATTACCTGTTTGAGGCCAAGTAATTACTCATGGACGCAGGCGCACATGGACGTTGGCCCGTGCACAGCCCCAGGCGCGCACCGCCTTGGGCGAGCGCACACTTGGGAGCATCGCACTTGAGTGCCGCCCTTGAGTGCTCGCACGTATTTGGGAGGCTGGCACTCCTCGGTGTGCACTCCGCATTAGTCCAAACGCGTGCTCTTAGGTGCACTTCTGAGTTGCACGCGTTTCAGGGATGCATACATTCTTTTGGATATTAGATGCTCTTGTCTGGGAGGCGCATGCTTGCTGGCGACGTACGCATGCTGCTGGGCATGGGATGTGCTCGTTAGTAGGGTGCGTGCTCCTCAGTGCACGCTCCACGACGCCTAGGGGCGTGCTCGGCGTGCTCACCTAGTTGCGCTTATGGGTTGCGCGTATGCTAAGGATGCGCACGTGCTCCTAGATAAAATGATGCGCACATCTTGGAGGTGCACGCTCGTCTGTGCGCGCTCCTGGGCACCCAATCACATGCTTCTCGGCGCTCGCTTCTAGGTGCGCTTCGGAATTGCACGCACCTGGGAGGCGCATGCTTGCTTGGAACCAGCGCTCTTGCTGGGAACAAGCGTGCTCTTGAGCATGGGATGCGCTCATCTGGATGGCGCACGCTCCGCAGTGCCCAGGGGTGTGCTCCTAGTTGCGCTTCTGAGTTGTGCGCACCTGGGAGGCCCACGTGTGCCAGGGATGCACGCCCTCCTAGGCATTAAATGCACTCATTTGGAATACGTTTGCTCCTCGGCGTGCACGCTGCAGTGACCAGGGCGTACTCCTTAGCGCGCACCCCTGGTTGCGCTTCTGGATTGCGCGCGCCAGGGAGGCGCGCATGTGCTAGGAATGCACTCATTTGGGAAGCAGCGGTCCTCAGTGCACGCTCCTAGGTGCCCAATTGCGTACTCGGTGTGCACCCCTTAGGTGCACTCCTTGGTGTGCTCTCCCGGGCGTGGGCATCTGGCGCTCTTGTTTCAACTATTATTCTATTTTTTTGTGCCTACACTCCATTCCTTGTACCATGTCCCTGCAAACTTACTAGTAAGGTTTTAGTAACACAAGCGTAGTAGTTCGAGTCTACTTACCTATTTGAGTCAAAGTCCCCGCAAGTAAAGATTTAGTATCCCACAAGTCAAGACCAAGTCTATTTACTTATTTGAGTCTAGGTCCCTTCTAGTATTGCCAAATTGACCACTCTTCCATCTCAATTCATTTATCCCTATGAGTAAAGAGTTATTAACAAACAAGTCAAGCTTGAGTCCAAGTCAACATCCAGTCTCTCCTGCCCCGTTCCAGTTCATACCCCTACTAAGTTATATGCAAGTAAAGAGTTAGTAACAAAAGTTATGCTCGAGTCTACTTACATGTCTGATGATTCCTCTTTTCCCTGCGAGTAAAGAGTTAGTAACAAAAGTTTCAAGTCCGAGACTAGTTCCTATTTGAGTCGAAGTCCAACTTCGAGCCCATGTCCAGTCTCCCGTCCCGATTCCTTTGTCCTTACAATCCTGGTTCCTTCATCCCTTCAATCTCGGCTCCTTCAACCCCAACAAGTAAGAGTTAGTATCACACATGTCATGTCCAAGACTACTTATCTATTTGATTCTCGTTCCAAGTTTAACTCAACAATCCAGTCTCCCACCCGGTTCCTTTGTTCCACAAGAAAAGAGCAAGTAACACACATGTCAAGTTTGAGTCTACTTGCCTATTAAGCCTAAGTTCGAGTTTGAGTTCATGTCCAGTTCCCTACCCTAGTTCCTTACTCCAATATTCATGCAAACTTCTAGCATCCCTGCCTACTCCCATTCCTTTGTCCCTAACAAGTTAAGAGTTTGTAACACAGAAGTCAAGACCAAGTTTACTTATCTATTTGAGTCTAATTCTGAGTCCAAGTCAACAATCTAGTCTCCCCATCTTGGTTCTGGCTCATGTCTCTGCAAAGCTATCCGCCAATAAAAAGTTAGTAATACACAAGTTAAGTTCAGGTCTACTTACTTGTTAGATATTAAGTTTGAGTCCATGTCTAGTCTTCCCTATAAGCCCTGTTGTTGTCCATACAAGTAAAGAGTTAGTAATACACAAGTCAAGTCTGACTCTACTTACCTATTTGAGTCTAATTATGAGTCCAAGTCAGCATTCCAGTCTCCCTCGCCCAGTTCCAGTTCATATCCCTGCAAATCCAGTTCTAGTAGAGAGTTAGTAACACACAAGTTAAGTTTGAGATTAAGTCCGGTCCCGCTTCATATCCCTGCAAACCTATCTACCAGTAAAGAGTTAGTAACACCCAAGTTTGAGTATACTTACTTGTTTAAGATTAAGTTTAAGTCCACGTCCAAGTCAAGTCTTAATATACTTACCCATATGAGTCCAATTTTGCATTCCAGTCAGCAATCTAGTCTCCTCCCACAGTTTTGGTTCATATCCCTCCTACCAACATTTCTACCAGTAATGAGTTAATAACACACAAGTTTGAGTCTAGTTATTTGTATGAGCTAAGTCTGAGTCCTCTTCCGGTCTCCCTACAAGCCCGATTACTTAGTCCCTACAAGTATAGTTTTCGTAAAAATACATGTTAAGTTTCAGTCTACTTGCCTGTTTTAGTCCTAGTTCGAGTCTAAGTTCACATCCAGTCTCCCGTCCTAGGTCCTTTATCCCTATAAGTAAAGAGTTAGTAACACAAGTCAAGTCCGAGTGTATTTACCTATTTTAGTCCAAATTTGAGACTGAGTCCACATCCAGTCTCCAGTCCTGATTCCATTGTCCCTAGAAGTAAAGAGCTAGTAACACACACGTCAAGTCTCTTCCTAATTTCGTTGTCCCTGGAAGTAAAGAGCTAATAACATGCAAGTCAAGTTCAAATCTATTTACGTATTTTAGTCCGTTTGAGTCTGAGTCCATAGTCAAGTCCGAATCAACTTATCTATTTGAGTCCAGTTCCGAGTACAAGTCAAATCCAGTCTTGCCCACCCAGTTTTGTTTCATAAGTAAAGAGTAACTGATGCAGAAGTTAAGTTCGAATCTACCTACGTATTTCATGAGTCCAATTCTAGTCCGAGTTCATGCCCAACCTCCTTGTCCGCTCCAAGTCCAAACTGGCCTGTTTGATGCGTCCAAGTCCAGTCTGAGTTCACATCCAGTCTACCCATCCGCTCTAAGTCCAACACAAGTTAAGTTTGAATCTACTTACTTGTTTGAGGTTAAGTCTTGAGTCCTCATACAGTCTCCCTGCAAGCTTGATTCCTTCATCCCTGCAAGTAAAGAATTAGAAAAAAAAAACAAGTTATTTTTTAGTCTACTTACCTGTTTTTGTCCTAGTTCGAGTCCAAGTCCACATCTAGTCTCCCATCCTGGTTCTTTTATCCCTGTAACTAAAAAGTTAGTAGCATGCAAGTCAAGTCTGAGTGTATTCACTTATTTGAGTCCAAGTTTGAGTCTGAATCCACATCCAGTCTCTCATCCCGATTCCATTGTCCCTTCTAGTAAAGAGCTAGTAACTCACGAGTCAAATTCAATCTACTTACCTATTTGAGTCGAAATTCGAGTCTGAGTTCACATCCAATCTCTTATTTTGGTTCCTTAGTCCAAGTTTTATTACGAGCTTCCAGTCTCCCCCACTCGCTCCTATTCCTTTGTCCCAAGCAAGTAAGAGTTAGTAATACACATAGTCAAGTCCGAATCCACTTACTAATTTAAGTCTAGTTCCGAGTCCAAGTCAAATCCAGTTTTGCCTGCGCAGTTTCGATTCATATCCCTGCAGAGTTAGTTTTTTTTTTGAAATAAAACGGCGGGTGGAAGCCCTCCGCGTTCCATTAGTAAGGGGATAACAGAATCATAGAAAGAGTTACAGAGTTCGATCACTCGTATGAGTGATTCTCACAGTACATTAGCTGCAAAAAACAAAAAGAAAAGATACATAGAAGCAGGAACGGTCCTGTCAAGAATTCTTCTCGTAATGTCGCAGAGTGGATTCCTTCTCCATGTTGCAGGTTGAGTGGTGTGGATTATGAGTGGCCAGGAGAATCCAGATCATCCTCAGAGGATCTCCCTGAGATCTGTACTCACTCCTCATCGGAAGGTATATCTGTCCAAAGAGAAAAATCATGCATAACTAAACGAATGCAAGTATGTAAGGAGTGAGCAGTAGAATTAAAAATTCTATTATTTCTTTCCAACCAAACATTCCAACATAAAGCTGCAGTTAGAGTTCTGATCCAATTTGATGGATGGCTATTTAGACATAGTCTACTCTATATGCAATTTTCCTCCTCCATGTTTGGAATGATCCCAAGATTTCTCGCACAGCAAATCCAAAGCTGATAAACGAACTTACAGTTTAGCAGTAAATGGTTGGTAGACTCTCCAGCTGCGCTACACAGGACACAGAAATTTGGGCCTGACCAGCCACATCTTTGTAGTACTGGCCATGTGAGGAGGGCATTTCTATGGGCTAGCCAAAGAAATATCTTGATTTTCAGTGGGCATTTTGTGTTCCATATCCAACTTGTGTCCTTAGTGTTGACTCCGCTATCCATAAAATGGTGATATGTGGATTTTACCGAGAATACTCCATTCTTGTTCCATCTCCATATGGGTTGATCATTGGTTACCCCGGATGGTGTTATTTCATTTAGAATAGACCTTAGCTCACGGATCTGAGTTTTCTCCAATATTGAAATGTGATGTGCTAAATTCAGTCGCCATCTCGCTCTTCCCCATTGGGAGACGACTATTACATCCTTATTTAAGGATAATTCAAATGCTGCAAGAAACAGAATTTTGAGGGGGAGTTGTGTACACCATCGGTCATGCCGGAATGCAATTTTTCGACCATTGCCTAGTTTATATTGCAGACTAGACTAAACTATGTGTTTGGTCTTGATCATCCCTTTCCAGAAGCAAGAATTTTGGTCTTGATCATCCCTGCAGAGTTAGTTGCAAGTAAAGAGTTAGTAACACTCAAGTTAATTTTGAATATATTTTCCTATTTGATGAGTCCAAGACTGCTCCAAGTCTACCTCTCCACTCCAAGTCCAAAATCCAGTATTCCCTGCCTAGTTTTATGTCCCTGCAAACTTAATTGCTTGTACTAAGTTAGTAACACAAGTTAAGTTCAAGTTCACATCTAGTCTCCTTGTCCAGTCCAAGTCACAATCCAATCCCCCCGCCTGGTTTAGGTTCATGTTCCTGCAAACTTAGTTGCGAGTAAGGAATTAGTAACACAAGTTAAGTTCGAGTCTACTTCATGTTTGATGGGATCAAGTCCAGTCCGAGTTCATGTCCAGTCTCCCCATTTGGTCCATGTCCACAATCTAGTCTCCCCGCCTGGTTCAGGTTTATGTTCTTACAAACTTAGTTACTTGTAAGGAGTCAGCAACACAAGTTTGAGTGTATTTACCTGTTTGATGAGTTCAAGTCCAGTCTCCCTGTCCGGTCTAAAGTTCTCAATCCAGTGTCCCCCGTTCGGTTAAGGATCATGTCCCTACCTACAAACATAGTTGCTTCTAAGGAGTTAGTAATACAAGTTAACTTCGATTCTACTTTCTTTTTGATGAGTCCAAATCTAGTTTAAGTTTATGTCTAGTCTCTCCATTTGCTCCAAGTCTACAATCTAGTATTCTTCGCCCAGTTCAGTATCACGCTCATACAAACTTTGCTTTTTATAAAGAGTTAGTAACACAAGCTTGAGAGTACTTATTCAATGAGTCTAAGTCCAGTCTTCCTGTCTGCACCAAGTCCAGAATGAGTTGTTTGATAAGTCCAAGTTGAGTCCAAGTTAAAGTCCAATCTCCTTGGCTGCTTCAAGACCACAATCCAATGTCCCCCACTCAGTTCAGGCTCAAGTCCCTGCAAATTTTGTTGCCTGTAGCGAGTTAGTAACACGAGTCTAAGTCTACTTCCTATTTGATGAGACCAAGTTCTGTCCTAGATCACTTCCACTCTCCGGTGCAAGTCCACAATCCAATCTCTCCCGTTTGGTTTAGGTTCATGTCCTTGCCAACTTAATTGCTTGTAAGGAGTTGGTAACATGAGTTAGAGTGTACTTACCTGGTTGAAGGGTCCAAGTCCAGTCTCCTTTCCAGGTCCAAGTCCAGTCTCCTTGTCCGGTCCAAGTCTGCAATCCAGTGTCCCCCGCACGGTTCAGGTTCATGTTCTTGCAAACTTAGTTGCTTGTAAGGAGTTAGTAAAACAAGTTTAGTTCGAGTCTACTTCTTGTTTGATGAGACGTGGTCCAATTCGGCTTCACGTCCAGTCTCCCCATCTGATCCACAGTCCACAATCCAGTGTCCTCTGCTCAGTTCAGATTCATGTCCTGGCAAACTTTGTTGCTTGTAATGAGTTAGTAACACAAGTTAAATTCAAATAAACTACCTGTTTGATTAGACCAAGTCCAGTTCGAGTACACGTTTGTCCCTTCAAACTTAGTTGCTTATAAGGAGTCAGTAACACAAGTTTGAGTGTACTTACAAGTTTGACGAGTCCAAGTCCAGTCTCCCCATCTTGTCCAAGTCCACAATCCAGTGTCTCCCGTGCAGTTCAGGTTCATGTCCCTGTAAACTTAGTTGCTTGTAAGAAGTCGTAAATACAAGTTCAAGTATACTTACTAGTTTGATGAGTCCAAGTCCAGTCTCCATATCTAGTCAAAGTCCACAGTCTAGTGTCTCCCACGTGGTTCATGTTCATGTCCCTGCAAACTTAGTTGTTTGTAAGGAGTTAGTTACATAAGTCAAGTTTTCTAGTCCTGCAGTCCCTCATGCAAATCTGCCTTGAAGATGGGGTTGATATGTCATCAACTGACACCATCGCCAAATGCATGGAACTCTTATTTGACATCACAGTCAAATGAAGCCTTACTGCACATCCTGATCAAGTGCCACATTTAGGTTTATTAGGACGATTCGCTGATCAACCAATAGAGGCAACAGTGGCAACACAACTACCCAAGATCAAGCTCAAAATCAAGGGCAAGCAGGACAAGCATCAATCCACCCCGCAGCCAAAGATAATGCTGGAGAGCTTGCTAAGGTCAATGATGGAGTTCACCTCCAATGTGACAACATGGCTCTTGTGCATGGAGGAGCAACAAACTTGCTTGGAGCAATACAACCTAGCAAAGTCACGAACGCCATCTACGGCTCTTCACCTGAATGTACCTTTATATAGCCAGAGATATGTCGTCCTCACCGATGAATACATAGAGCTAGGTGAGACGACTCTATGCGACAAAGTAAGGACAAAGGCAAGGGCAAAACCAACAATGATGATGATTGGGGCTCCAACAAAAGTGAGGAGGAAGACGACTGATATCATGTGTTCTCTAACCACCCTCCCATTGTGTCCTTATTGTTCTATGTTTTCATACTTTTTATTTATGCATTGAGGATGCTGCATGTTTTAGCTTGGGGGTGGAACATGATAAATCTAAGATGGTCTTAAAATGTAAAATATGTATTTATATATATTAATTAACAAACAATTTAAATATTCCTTTCTTAATGTAACAAGTGACACTAATATAATGAAAATGGATAATTCTAGGTTGATATCTTAACCCTCGAATGATAGGTATTTCTCAGTGATTTTTAATTAAAAACGTAGATCAAATATAAATTTTTTTGTTATTTCAGATTAGAAATATATATGTGCCCCAAATTATAACACAATGAGTCATGCAAGCTAATAATAATGGAAGAACTACATGGAAAACTGTATCATCTATAAAAAAGAAAAAATTGAGAGAAAAAGAAGGTGAGAATGGTATTAAGTTAAGAATCCATCTGAATAAAATAATAAAAGAAAGCAAGTGTCAAATAGTTGGGTGTGTGTGCTTGAGGAAGCATGCGTATGCACAGAACGGTACTTACGGACTGATAAAATAAACATGAACTTAATAATTGAGCATTTATGCCTCGTGAAGCATAAGTGTTCACATGAACAATAATAGTGTGTGTGTGTGTGTGCACGTGCACGTGTGAGTGTATGTATGTGTGTGTGTGTGTGAAAGGGGCTCCTAAAATTTAACCAAAATTTGTCCTCCGCCTTGATGAATCCAAGGCCAATCTGAGTTCACGTCCAGTCTTCCCTCGTCTGGTTCAGGTTCATTTCCCTACAAACTTGGTTGTTTGTAATGAGTTAGTAACACAAGTTATGTTCTAGCCTACTTCCTATTTGATGAGATCCAGTCTGGTCCGAGTTCACATCCAGCCTCCCCGTCCAATCCAAATTTAACCAAAACTTACCACTTGTTGAATCAAAGTCCAGTCCAAGTCCATGGCAAGTCTTCCCTCCCCCAGTTCAAGTTCTTGTCACTACAAACTTAGTTGTTGGTAATGAGTTTGTAACACAAGTTCGAGTGTACTTCCTATTTGATAAGACCTAGTCCAATCCGAGTTCACGTCCAGCCTCCCCCGCCTAGTTCAGGTTCATGTCCCTGCAAACTAAGTTGCTTGTGAGAAGTTAGTAACAAAAGTTCGAGTGTAGTTACCTGTTTGATGAGTCTAAGTCCACTCGGAGTTCATGTTCAGTCTCCCTCAGTCCACTTCAAGTGGTGAGATTCTCCCGACAGGAAATCCTAGCTACCCTACCTATTAAATAACTCCTGCAGACAACCCATCATTATGGGATGTGGTATTCCAAAACTGACCTATTCACCAGCATTTCGGAAACTTTGCACACACTTAATGGATTCAACAAGCGATTCCTCATATCCGGGTTGCCTAAGAAGGAGCTGATATTGGTATTCCTATTCTCCAAATACAACATAGCACTGCCATCCACAACAACCGAGATTTATGGAAATGACGCAGTGCTACTCTCTTGGATCATGCGGGGGTTGACATATTGATGTCGGAGAAATCATGCACTCAGCCGTAATCCAGTACATGTTCCAGGCAAAAGATTGCCTGAAGCACCAAGGTCGATCAATCTAGTGTTAGTTCTGCTATCCCTCATCGTGCAAATCTATCTGGAACATTGGGTTGATAGGTTGCCTACTGACATCATCGCTAGACGCATGTAACTCTTATTTGACACCACAATCAGATAAAGCCTTAGTGTGTGTCCTGATCAAGTGCCGCATTTGGGTCTATTAGGACGATTCGCTGATCAACCAAGAGAGGCAACACAACTAGCCCGAGATTAAGCTTAAGATTAAGGGCAAGCAGGACAAGTATCTCACTCCACCCCACAGCCATAGATAACGCTGGAAAGCTTGCTAAGGTCAATGACATAATTCACTATCGTTTCACCAGAGTCGGTTCTCAGTACCTGTGGTAGAGTTGTGGATCAACACCGAAGTCATTTGAGTCACTCTACCATGTAGACTTTGATATTCCGAAAAGATTTTATTACATATGTAAACTTGTATTGAATTTATATTTGATAACATATAGTCTTATGTTGTATTCATCGTATTACTTCATTATTGCATACTTTAATGTCATGCAAATGAAGTGTAGATTTTTCATGCTCATCCAATTTAATCAATGATGAAGATTTAATTGTACAATGCTTAGCAAAATGAAGTCTAAGAAACTTTGGATGTAATTTTTGACTCTTTTGTCCACCAACATGAGGTCAACTGGAGTTTAAGCTAGATATATAACTTTTCTGTGGCATAATAGTAGATAATCAATTGTTTTATTCTACTTTTCAATTTGGGCATACTGTCCTTCAGATATTGGTTTTTTTTCCAAATAGGCTCAAACATTGGAAATTTCCCTAACGCCCAGGAGAGAGAGAGGGAGGGAAGTGCTTTTAGTTCATGAGGTGAAATTTGTTACAATTAGTTTATATCAAGAATCTGAGAGGTCATTAAATATTTTCTGGACTACTTAAATTGATTCTCATATTGAGCCCGAAAAGAAATGCTAAAAAGACATTTGTTATTGGTTGGGAAGGAGTTACATATAATTTAATTTTAACTTGATTTTATTATGCCGATGTTCATATTTCTAGCATGGGTGCTTCATCATGAATTAATTGGACTTCTCTGAAACAAATTCGCCTAAAAAGAGAATCGCAAAATCACATCATTAATCTTTACCCACTTCTCTGACGGGTATGAAATAAACAAATTTTAGACTCACTGTGAAGGGAAAGAAGTATAAATTACACCAAATTTTATAGAAAACATATCATCAGTTCACAGACCATGATCATCATATATTCTTTCTATTGGATCGAATGCTTATGTTGCCACAATATGACAGCTCAAATTTAATCATCTAATCTAAAAGTCACATCTCATTGTATGATTGGATGTACAATCCATAGGGGCGTGCCAGAACCTAAAGACCTGACAATGCTGCTGGCTCTTTCAGCATAGGTTTCGGAGGTTATCTTCTTCCCTGAACATGGACGGGATTGGGAACAACATCAACATATGCAGAGTAAAACCTCATGAAAGAAAACGAGAATAAGAAATAAAAGGGTAACATTAGACAATAAAATATAAGATACAGGAGAAATGATCGATAAGTTAGCTGGTGGCGCCTTGCCAAGACCAAATTTAGCAGATATAACGCCTACAAAATTGGAGTTGAATTAACACTCTGAACATATTTTTTATGTTTTAAAAAGCAAAATGCAAATTTACTAGGAGCTATCTGTGTAATGAAGATAAACGTTCTGTGTCAAGGATTCAGGACTGTTTCTTTGCATAACGCGTCTTATTTGAGCTTTTCCAAGAAAGGCTTTGTTTTAGGTTAGCGCCGAAACATGGTTATTCACTAGTCTAAGGAAACAAGCAAAGTATAGTTCTCACGACGTTTGTGTCCCATTTTATTTCTGCAGGTTATCTTGTCAAAATGGCGTGCCCATTCATCCTTGGGAACCTACATCACTCAGTTTTTAGTACTTATTCTTGTCAAATCCAATCATGAAATAAATAAAATTCAATAAATTTCATCCAGTTTGATTTGAATTATGATTATGATCTTTTTGCAGAAAATGTGACTCGCTGGTTTCTTTAGGGACATTCAAGAGATGCATAGGAAGACCTCCTTGGTCCTTGAGGGTGCAGTTCCAAACATATAATATTGTGGCATCCCGTGTTGGTAACAAATTGGAGGAACTTTACAGGTTGCAGCTCGGAAAAATATTATGCAAAGCTTTGTATGTGGAACGGGGTATTGGTTTTTCCTTCGGCTTCTCGCTGTCTCTTCTCTTCGCATGTAACGCTCTTCTACTGTAATACACTGCTGTATCTATATGACCTAGACACTCACTATAGCTACAGTAGTCAAAGAATACATGTTTTTCTCTTTTCCCACTTTTGCACTCGTGGAGTTTTTTGGCCTTATCCCACATACTCAAGCGACACGTATATCTTATCTCAGTATATTATAGTTCAACATTTGCATTAACAAATAACTTAGCATGACATATTTAAATTTTCTTAGCTAAGCTTTTGAGGTGGTTTCTACAAACTGAAAATTTTTGTGTTATGCTTGAAGTTACTACAAGATCGAGTCAGTGTAATATTATAACCTGCGCTTTTGTTCGAGTCAGTGTAATATTGTAACCTGCGCTTTTGTTTCCTATGAGTCAGTGCAATATTACAACTGTTAGCCATAAAAATTATAAATGACGCTCTATTGAGATTTTTCAATAAAAGATTACAATCCAACAGTTTTACGTTTACAAAAGATGAGGAATATGGATTTCCTCTTTGTTTAAAACTGGGTTCTGAGTTAGCTGTGGAGCACGATCTTGCTCTCCATTGACACTCCACACAAACTCTTTCAATTGGCAAGAAAATGAAGGCTCTGGACTTTTGATCACAAGAGGTAATTCAAGAAGAAGATGATCGCCCCCTTCTCTTTCGTTCTTCCGCCTTTTATAGGGGTTCTAGGGTAACGTCTCCGTCTCATTCGTTCGACCGTTAGCCCCACTACTCGAGAAGTGTTGTCATACTCGTAAGGTAGTTATTTCCACGATCGAAGTAATGCCGTTGTATTCATTTGGCAGTTAGTTTCACGATCCGAGGTGGCAACTCTCTTGTTCGGGTCGGGTGACTTTGTGTTAAACCCCTCCCCGGAAGCTATAGGTAGTATCGCGAATCTCAATTTTAGATTCGCGAACCTGTTCTGTCGTCACTGGGTTGTGAATCTCGATCTTTAGGTTCGCGGATCTGCTGAGTTGCGGATCTCCAACCCTAAATTCGTGGATCTGCTTTGTTTTCTAGAATTTTTTGCCATAAAACCCCTCCAAAGTTTTCAAAACTCTCATGATTCTTTGAGAAGTTTTGGAATACTTTGGATATATCATTCTGTATTAGAATCTCCATTTTCATATTTCTGAGAGTACAATTCTGTATTAGAACTTTCTTCAATTGAGGGCAGTATGACTCTGTCTCAATATCTCGAACTCCCATTTTGAAGGGAACACGACTTTGTATTAGTGCCGTGAATTTACTGCTTTTGAAGGAAAAATGTCACTCTGAATTCAAAATTTGCTGCTTTTGAAGGAAAATGTGACTCTGTAGTAGGGTCGCGAATTTGCATTTTGGAAGGAAATGCAACTCTGTATTAGGGGTCGCGAATTTTCATTTTGTAAGGGAACGCGCTCTGTATTAGGGTCGCGAACTCTGTATTAGGGTCGCGAACTTTTATTTTGCAAGGGAACACGACTCTGTATTAGGATCGCGACCTTTCATTTTGGATAGAACGCGACTCTGTATTAGGATCGCAAACTTTCATTCTGGAGAAGAAGACGACTCTGTGTTAGGGTCGCAAACTTTCATTCTTTCACTTTTGAAAGGGGAACGTGACTCTGTATTAGGATCACGACCTTTCATTTTGGAGCGAACGCGACTCTGTATTAGGATCGCGACCTTTTCCATTTTGGTTGCGAAAAAGCCGGAAGGCTGTTGCTTTCTACGGCGTAGGAATTGAGACGTCCTCTAAGCCGCATTAAATGAAAAGGTACTAACGAGATTTGGGCTAGAGATCACGTCCATCCAAAGATTTCGGCTGTCAAATCATCTGCTATATAACCTCGATTTCATGAGAGTTTCATGAGAGAGATCATTCCTATCTCAAGAAATTTGAACTCCAAGTTTCTTCTTTTATGGTTCTTAAGACTTCTCATCTTCTGCCTCCTTTAATTTCCGATTCTTCTCGTGAGGAATTTCCTGAATCTGCAAAAGATGCCGAAGAAAGATTCTTCCTCCGATGCTGCTGCCAGTGGTCATCAAGACCCTCAAGCAACCTCCAGTTCGATGGTGGTTCTGTAGGAACCCTTGATTGGAGGTGATAATAATAACTTTTGAAAGGCAATCTCTTTCTTAATTTTTTTTTTGTCTTGAATCTAAATGTCTCCTTTTGCAGTTGATTATGCTTTGACTCCTTGACCTAAGGACCATTACTTCAGATACTCGGATGGCTATGATGGGAAGAAAGAGTCAAATTTGGTCAAGTTTTCCCGCATTGTGCAGCATCTGATAGCCAAGAGAGGGAAAATAAAATTCTTCATCCTACTCGCTCAATATTGCGAGAACTGATGACCAATGCATCTTTTGAAGGAGATGATCGATCCTTGCTACACAAACCCGCCTTTTTGTTCGGGGACCATGTTTCGGTGCCCGATAGCGGTTTGGAAGATGGAGATTACAAGTGGCTTCGTCAAGTTGAGGGTTGCTACTTGTTTCTCCCCAACATGGAGAGGTCCTACCCATTCTTATTCCTCCAATCCCTTTCTGTGCCCAGACGAATGGACTGACACATAAACAGGTCGCAGGACGACATCTTATTGGGAGGATTTAACTCTCAAGGTGCTTTTTCCTGTACTACTGGGAAACACTTTTGTGGATTGCTCTCAGGGCTGCTTAAACATGACTTCCCTAGAGGCAAAACATCCATAGTCGCACAGACTTTCTTGCACCGATTCGCCAATGCACAAGGGAAATTTCCTGTTCAAGATTTTCGTCCCCCTAGATGGGTTCACTGCTCTTCAAAAGGAGAGTGGGCAGTCTTGACTGACTTATTTATGAAAACCTTCAGAGACCAGCTTCGTCATGCGGAGCTGTATCGTGCTATTAGGGATGTTCAGCACGGCATTCTCGCTAGCAGATTCTATTTTTTTTGCTTTACTGAAACTGTATAATCCTGATACTTGTACAATCTTTTGCCCTCGCGGCGAATTGGGTTTCGCCCTTCACGAGATGTATGAAATTTTGGGACTGCCCATGGGATACTTGTATAATCCTGATAATCCTGATACTTGTATAATCCTGATACTTGTACAATCTTTTGCCCTCGCGGCGAATTGGGTTTCGCCCTTCACAAGATGTATGAAATTTTGGGACTGCCCATGGGAGACATCCCATATGAAGAGTACATCCCTACTGAGGTAGAACTCCATCTGCTAAAAACCCAGGACCCTTTGATCTATAATACTTATTGGGAGCTACTCTGCCACTATCATATTTGCACCCACATGTCTGCACCTGCAATTTAAAGCCGAAGAAGTGGTTACAATATCTTTTGCCCAATTTTTTTAAGAGTAATCCTAGTTTCACTCGCCTTCCTCCAGCTTTTGAAAAGGAGGTTGAGAGAAGAATTGTGAGTTTCGGGACAGATGCTTACGTCGCCGAATCTGATGAGGATGTTTTCAAGGCTGGAACGTCCTTTGAAAGCTTTCACTATTAGGCCCTCCAACCTTTATCTGATTCTACCTTCTTGGCGAGCTATTTGATGTTATGGTTGAAGAAGTGTGTTATTCCTTCGCAGGAAAACATATCCGTTAGGACCGTATACCCAGCTGTCCTACTTGCATTTGGTAGGCGACTCAGTCTGTTGCCCACGATGGTGTGCAGCATCCAAAGTGGATTGAGGAGATTGGCTGATAAATTTTGTAATGTGAAGAAGGAGCAGAGGAAGAAAGGAGAACCGATTGTTAAGACTCCTAATCCTCATGTAGAACTCCCTTATACTTATTTGATGGTTTGGTTAGTTCTACATTACCCTATTTTTATAAGTCCTGCTGATTCGCAGATTGATTTGAATGCTCCCAAAGTGCAGCACTATGAGAGGTCGCAATGGAGAGGGGGCTACATGGCTGCAATCCGCAAGACCCTTCGTCACTTCGTGAACTTCGAGCTATTTCGATGCTTTTCGTACTTTCCAAATGCTGGGTACGGGGAGGAATTCACGGACATTGCTGGTGCTGATAAATTCACTGTTCTGTCTCCGGGGTGCTTCTGGTGGTTAATAAACATCTGCCCAGGACATTTGGTTCTTCATTTAGGGAACCATTGCTATATAGAGCCTTACTACCCGAGCCGTTTCGCTCGACAGTTCGGATATGATCAGTTCTATATTGGTAATCTCAATAGGGAAATGAGTTTTGTTGGGAATGCCTTCGAAGGAGCTCGAGCTTGGTTTCATTTCGTCGTCGGTGGAACCCAGGCTAGATTTGATCTTCCACTCAAGACCCCGAACTCAAATATGAGTTTCAGTTTCTGTAAGTGGTTCGTGGATGCTAATTCCGCTCTCTAGAACTTCAGTGTAAACCATACCTATCTGAGAGAGATCAGAGTTTGGTATGCCCAGAAAAAGAAGGCTAGTAGCACAAAAGTAGTGGGGATGGAAGATTTCGGGGCAAAAAGTGCCTCTGATGAGTCGGAACCGGCGACTCAACAAGGGGAGGAGGATAATAATGCACCGGCTTTATCAACTCAGCCTGCCTCTCTTGATTCTTCTCCTCTCCCAACTTTGAAGCTTCTCCTCAACTGCAGTCTCCTCCGAAGAAGATTTCGCATAAGCGGAAGAGACTAAGGCACCTCACTGACTTGCCTATCAATCCGCAAGGCGTTGATCCGCAGGACACCCCATCTGGAGCCGGTACTGCAGCACCCAGTTTGGTTTCTGAGACCCTCGTGGAGGAACCTGAGGAAGATGAAGACGACTCGTCTTTAACCCTCTGCTCCCTTAAGAAGCGTCGGGGTCAAGGACCTGTTTTTCGCAGCGATCTTACTCTCGCTACTCAAGAGGATCCTGTGACTCTCACCCACCAGGTCGCTGTTGAAGTAGGGGCTTCCTCTATTGTACAAGAGGATCCTGCAGCCCTCGTTCATCAAGCTTCCGCGGATGATGAAGTACAAATAATTGGGGAGATCCGCATATCAGGTTCCCCAAAAGTAGCACCTCCTTGGGAAGATCAAGATGAATGGGGTGATGACGGCGATGTCAGCAGTGGCAATCTTCACTCTTCCACCCCTCCATCAGACCATGGTAAGTACGTCTATTTGAGCGAAAACGTTTAGACCGAAGTATATGGGCCTGAGGTATTCGGACCTGAGGTGTACGGACCTAGAGAATCCAGTGTTCAACCTTCAGGTTCATATCTTTTTTTAAAGTATTCTATTATTATTAAATGATATTGTGACATTCAACTGTCAACTTTCTCCTTTGCCAGCTCCAGTTTTGACTCCAGATCTAGAGTGCATGGGCGCGAAGGTAACTCCGCCAGATAACACCATCGCGGAAGCTGATGCTGATGAGGTGACCGAGGTTACCACTTCTGTTGTTGATACTACGGAGGTAATAATTCCCGAGACTACTATGTCTACGGTCTCGGCCGTAGCTGCTCCGGCCGATATTTTGGTTCAGAATGTTTCAGCTGGTAGCTCTGGTGAAGCCTCCAGAGGTCCCGTTCCTCTTGATGTTGGCATTGTTGCCTCTGTGCAGCAGAGTACGGTTCAAACTGTCTCTGCCCCAGCCAGTGTTGATCCCTCTCATGCAGAGGTTGATGTTTTTGAAGTTGATTTATTGAAGGATACGGTGGAAACTTTCCTCCACTTCCTTGATCATTGTATTGACAAAATACTGAAGGGGGCTTCTTTTGCTTCGCTTGCCAATATTCTCAATATTTATTTGATTGGTATTGTCAGCATTGGCGGAGAAGAGAAAGCTGCTCCTTTTAGGCTTATGATAGTTAAACTTCAAAAGCATGCCGAATTCTTATCGAAGGCCGGAAGTGCCGACAAATCTGAGGCAGTTGAGGCCATTTTCTAGAAGCTGAAAGAGGAACAACTTAGATTCCAGAAGGAGACCCAGGAGAAGGCCAATGCTTGCAGAGCTTCCATGGAGAAGGGCCAATTTGACAGTCAATCCTTAGCCCTGCAGGTGGAGGCCGCTGCTTCAATTGTCAAGGACCATGATCAGGCTATTGTCAGGACCCAAGAGTCCATCGCCAGAGCTCAATCTTTCTTGGCTAAAATCAGCAAGGAACGTGATGAGTCAATGAGGAATCTCACTAACTTATCCCGTCAGCGGGACAATACCATCAGAGATCTTCAGGCAATGCAGGCTGAATTAGATATGCTAGAGGCTGCTGTAGTGCATAATGTCATTGCCAGTGACGAGGAATTGCGTCACCAAGCCACTGTCCAAGCTTATGAGGTCATTCAACAAGATATTGACGATGCTGAGGAGAAAATAAAAACTCTTTTGAATCATTGAACTGTAAAAGCTTATTCTTTTTGTGGTTCTCTGTTGCTCCTTTTTGTAATAGCTCCTCTGACATCTATTGTGCATGGTATGACTCCTTGCTTATGTAGAGAACTTGATTTGTATTTCTAAGGTGTGACTTTGCATTTGTCTTCGAAGATTTGCGACAAACCCGCCATTTTATGTCTGAAATTTGCGAATCTCCGTAAAACTCTGGTATCTGTGTGTCTGTCACATAACTTTCATGAGTCTTTATCAGATTTGCGACTTTACATCTGAAAGTTCGCGGATTAACAAAATTCATACTAAATTCGCAATCTTGACTTCCGAGGATTGCGAGTTTAAGTTCACGATGTTGTGCCCAGAAGTTCGTGGGATGATCCAAAACTCCTCAGAATTTGTAGAGACTTCTGCGAGTTTTGGGATAAAGCCGTCAGGCGTGGAATCCCAAGCGTTGTACGTCTTTATTAATGACGAGATCTCTGGGCTGCAAGATCTAAACGTCTCATGCAACAGTAATAAATTACGTTGAGATCTGAATCGAAAACCTTAACCGAAGATTTCGGCTTTATCTTTTCCCAACCAGACTGTCTATATAAGATGCATGGCTTCTTCTATGGATAGGAGTTGGCATGTTACAACACCTCCAGACTGAATCAATCTAGCGGGGTGTTCCACCGAAAAGGTTTTTCTGACCGTAGTCATTTTTCTTAATTAAGGTAACTTCTTCTTCTGATTAATATCCTCTTTCTTCTTTTCTTCCTTTTTAACAGGGATTTGACTTGGCTGCAAGAGATAACCGTAGTCATTCTCCTTAACAATGACCCAGACCCGATGGGCTCGTAATTACTTTCAATACCTCTAGGGTCTTGGAAGATCTCATGTATTTTTAATGAGAGAAACGATTTCGGGTCTGTGGCATTATTTTTCTTCTTTCCTAACATCCCACAAGGTTGGGGTGCTAATGACCAGGGCCTTGAATTTGTGCAACCCCTCACGTTATACGTTTGGGGGTGTGCATTTGGTATGCCCAGTTTTGAGCTAATCAAGTCACTGGTATCATCACTGGGGGAACCAACCAGGAGGTCCCTGATTATGATTGGAAAGAAGAAACAAGTCTGCACCCTTAAGCCGTCTTTGAAAACGAGGCTATAAGAGCAAATTGGAAGTGGAGGCTACGGCAGCAAACTTTTTGATCTGAGCCATGCTGAAAGAGAAGGCTATAGAAGCAAGTTTGTCATTCCAGAAGAAGAGTCTGCAGGAGCAAACTGTTTTAATCCGAGCCATGCTGAAAGAGACGGCTACAGAAGTAAGTTTGTCATTCCAGAAGAAGAGCCTGCAGGAGCAAGCTGCTGCCTTTTAAGCCGTCCTTGGAAGGGGAGGCTACAAAAGCAAACTTTTCTTCTTTTTTTTTACATCAATAATTTGTATTCATTCTTGTTGACTGTATAGTGCTAGAGAATTCTCTGTAATTTTGATCTGATAATAAATAAAGAAGCTCTTTCTTTTTATATAACTAAGAGTGATTGATGAATGATTCTGATGTTGATTACCAGAGCTAACTGTTAACTTGATAATCTTAAAAATTAATCAAAATTTTCCAAGCACCCAAAATTGCTGTGAATGAAAGAACTTATTGTTGACCAGATTGAAACTCGCACCATCTAGTATAAAGAGTTTGATTCGCCAGAGGTATTTTTTAACTTTGCGAGTTTGAAAGAAAGAAATTTGATTCGCCAGAGGTATTTTTTAACATGGCAAGTTTGAAAGAAGGAAATTTTGATTCGCTAGAGGTATTTTTTAAGGTTGAAAGAAGAAATTTGATTCGCCAGAGGTATTTTTTTTAACTTGGCAAATTTGAAAGAAGGAATTTTGATTTGCCAGAGGTATTTTTAACTTGGCAAATTTGAAAGAAGAAAATTTGATTCGCCAGAGGTATTTTTTAACTTGGCAAATTTGAAAGAAAAATGTGATTCTCGACTTAAAGAAATTTAGTCCAGAACCACGAATCTTTATTAATGAACTTCTGATTACTGACAAGTTTTTGTTCATCATTTGCATTGAACTACCCAGATCACATTACAACTGGTGTTCTGTAATTTTACTAAGAATAATATTTCTTCAGAAATTTGCCATTGATTGGCATCATGATCTTATCACCATTCGGTTTTGCCAACCGATATACGCCTTTGGAGTAAACTGTATCAATGACAAAAGGTCCCTCCCACTTCGGCTGGAACTTTCTTTCCTCTAGGCTTTTTGCTAGTTATGATCGGTCTTCTGACTATAGGACCAGATCACCCTTCTTGAAAGTTCTTCGTTTGGCCTTTTTGTTAAAAGTTCTGGAGATCCGTGTCTGGTATAGTTCAATACTCTATTGAGATTCCAAGCGCTTATCGTCCAAGGCTTCTAATTCTTGGAGTCTTTGCTGATGTCTTTCTTCTTGCGTCATTCTAGTTGTTAACGCGACTCGCAACGATGGAATTTGAATTTCCAAAGGCAAGACTGCTTCTGACCCATATACCAAAGAAAAGGGCGTGGCATTAGTGGGGGTTCGGACTGTGGTGCGATATGCCCACAGACATTCTCCGAGCTTCTCATCCCAATCTCTTTGATTGGATGACACAAACTTTTTGAGAAGTTTTACAATGGTCTTATTAAAAGATTCTGCTAGACCATTGGCTGCAGCGTAATATGGTGACGAAGCTACATCTTCGATCCTGTACTTATTGCAGAATCTGGAATATACTTGGCTCACGAACTGAGGCACGTTATCATGAATGATCCTCTTGGGCACTTCGAAGCGATAACGCGCATGGTATTTGATGAGTTTGATAACATCCAATGACTTTACTTCGATCAGGGAAACGTCTTCAGTCCATTTCGAAAAGTAATCCGTTATGACTAAAATGAACCAGTGTCCTCTTGTTGATGGCGGAGAAATTGGCCCGACAATGTCCATACCCCATTGCTCAAACGGCCACGATGTAGCCGTTGGGTGGAGATATTCTGAAACTTGATGTATAAAATCTGCATGTATTAGACAGGTCCTACACTTCTTGGCGTAGTTAACCGCTTCTGTCAACATCTTAGGCCAGTAATAACCCATCCTTCAGATTCTATCCCAGAGTTTTGGCCCTGGCTAGTGTGCTCCGCAAATGCCAGCATGAGCTTCTTCGAGTACTTTTTTAGCTTCGCGGTTAGAGAGATAGCAAAGTAAAATTCCATCATAAGATTTCCTGTACAATGTCTGGAGCTCCGCATTATAGTAGAACCGGACAGCCCTTCTTTGGCCTTAGCTTCTTTTGGATCTTCGGGTAATATACCGTAAAGGACATACTCTATATAATGAAAACGCCAATCCCTCGGTTCTAGACTTGACTCGAAAACATCAGCTTCGTCTTCCTGTGGTTCCCTCATTTCCTCTTTGAGTTCGTCCTTTGGACAAAATAATTCTCTGCTCCCTACTGTAATTTGCCTTCTAGCATGCTTGGGCAAGGCTAATGTAGTAGCTAAGAAAACTAGTGAATCTGCATAACTATTTCGGTGGCGCTTTATGTGACTGACATTGAAACCATCGACTATCTTGATCACTGCACGATAATACGGCAAAAGGTCTTCATGTTTGACCTCATACTCCCCTTTTACTTGATTTACAACAAGTTGAGAATCTCTATATGCCTCCAAATATTTGACCCCCAATTGTTTAGCTATTTTTAAGCCGATTAGGAGGGCGTTATACTCCGCGACATTGTTGGAGCACGGACTTGTTAATGAGTAAGCTCGAGGAATGATGTGGTTGTGAGGAGAGACGAAAACAACTCCTACCCCCACTGTCATTCTTCCCTAGGATCCCATTCAAGAGGCACCATCAAAGAAAAGTTGCCATACACCTTTCGCGACTATATTTGCCTCCGGAGACTCTTGCGAGTCATCTTCTTCTGGAATTGGGCTCCATTCTTCCAACTCTCCAGGGATTTGTTTGTATAACTTCGAGGATGCCAGGACTGGATGTTCAGTTAGGAAGTCGGCCACGGCCTGTCTTTTAACAGACTTTTGCGGGACAAAATGTATATCGTATTGTGATAGCAAAATAGCCCAATTGGATAGTCTTGAATTCAACGATCCGGGTTTAGTCATTAGTATTCTCAAGGGGTTAACTCTCGATACAATGTGGATGGTTTGTCCAACTAAATAGTGTCGCATTTTCTGCACTGAAAATACTAAAGCTAAACATTCCTTCTCCACTGGGTTATACCAGTGTTCCACCCCGATCATCATTCTGCTGAGGTAATAAATAGCTTGTTCATGACCCGACTCATTCTTCTGCGCTAACAGGGCTCCCAAGGAGTGGTCCATAGCCCTTATGTATAGTAGGAAAGGTACTCCCGAGACTGGGGCTACAAACACTGGTGGTTTCATAAGATATTTTGGACTTCTTCAAAAGTCTTTTGGCATGCATCATCCCAAACAATGACACTCCTTTCCACATCAACCTAGTAAATGCTGACATTTACCAGACAAATTTGATATAAACCTGCAGATGTACGCCAGCCTACCTTGCAGTCCCCTTAATTCTTTGAGGTTATGGGGAGGTGGCATATCTTGGATAGCCTTAACCTTGTCTGGATCGAGATAAATCCCTTTTGACGTTAAGACAAAGCCGAGGAATTTTCCACTGGAAACCCCCAGAAAAGACTTAGTTGGGTTTATCTTGAGCTGGTGTTTCCTCATGAGGTCGAACACCATCTTCAAATCTTTCAAGTGATCGCCCTTATCCTTACTTTTAATTGCTAGATCATCTACTTAGCATTCCTTTGTCTTCCGGAGATGCTCTTGGAATATCACGTTCATGGCACGTTGATATGTGGCACCCGTATTCTTCAGGCCGAAGGGCATAACTGTATAACAGTATACCCCGAGTGGTGTTCTGAAAGATGTATGCTTCTCATCATCAGGATACATCTTTATTTGATTATACCCTGAGAAACCATCCATGAACGTCATACGCTCGTATCCACTAGATTATCTATCATAATATCTGTGATGGGTAACGAAAATTCGTCTTTAGGGCAGGCTTCATTCAAATCCCTGAAGTCGATGCAAATCCAGATTTTTCCATTCTTCTTGGTCACAGGAACTATACTCGCGACCCAATCGGGGTGTTGTTCCTCGCGAATAAAGCCTGACTCAATCAATGTTTTGATTTCGACTTCAATGGCCTCCATGATCTCTGGGCGAAATCTTCGTTGCTGTTGCTTTATTGGTTTAGCATTTGGCCGGATGTTTAGCTTATGAATAGCGACACTTGGGTCTAACCCTGGCATCTCCTCATAACTCCAGGTGAAAATATCGATGTACTCGCGAATGAGAGATATTAATCCTTCTCTCTCTTCCAAGGATAGGCTTTCACTTATAAATATGGGTCTTGGATTCTTTTCATCTCCCATATTTATTTGGATTACTTTATCTTCGGTTGGAGGCTCACGTTGTTCAAACCGAATCTCCCACTTCACATTAAAATGCTTGGCCTGGGGGTCATCTTTTATTGGCGGAGCTTCCTCTAAGTCTTCGTCTTCTTGGATCGTGGAGGCCATGTTCGTAGATACCTCGCGGAAAATCATACCAATACTGACATCTAAACCCCAGCAGGATGATTCTGACGAATGATCGAACTGCTTTTCCTCGGTTTTCTCTCCAAAGGAACCTTCGGGAGTGGTGACGTATCCTAATCCCCTGCCAGTTTTTTGACAATAATCTGGCATTTTCCCTTCTGGGACAAAGGGTTGAAAAATTATTCTTCTTTTTTCAAAATTCAACCCCCTGCCTTTGGCCAGATTATATCCCATTTTCTTTATTAATCTATGAGAATTTTCATCATAATGGAAGAACTCGGGATTTTCCTGTTCTTCCTCAGAATCTAAGCATTTCTTTTTGTTCTTGTGACTTCCCTTCCAAATACTATGGCTTTCTGGGTTCCGTCATTGACAGGAACCTAAAAAATGACCTTGTTAGCACTTTTAACGTCATCACTTAATTCGTGTAAGGATGATCGGATAGGTGCTTGGAAGAAAGTCAGAGAACATATCTCATTCAAACAATCGCTGAATGCATCAGTGCTAGTGCTTGAGGGTTCAGAATCAACACCAGAAGAATAAGAAAACTCTAAATTTTCATTTATCATCAATTCACCATCAGAGTGAACGGTGTTATTTACATCAAGGCCTTCGAGGCTTATCACAATGGACTCACCGTCCCAAATTACATCCTCGGACTCTGAATTTTCGGATCCTGATTCTGTGTCAGCTTCCTCGCCGCTATCAGAGTCGTCTGGAATAGGCTAATCTGAAACATCGAACGCATCTTGATACAGCAATGCGTCAGTAAAGTAGTTTTCAACTCCTTTAAAGGGTTTCTTTTCTGCGACCAGCATTCTTACTCCCCCGTCTTTGTCCACATACTCCATGCATTGATGTAACGTGGATGGGACAATGAGGTTGCTGTGGATCCAGGGTCTCCCTAATAGTAGGTTGTACGATGTGTCCGCGTCTATCACGTAGCACGTGACTTCCGTCTTCAGGTCGACGATTTGACACTTAAGCTTTATCTTACCCAACGGTCTACTACCGTTAGCATTGAATCCGAAGATAGTAGTGTTGGTCGCTGCTAATCTGTTCATCAGAACTCCAAGGTATCGTAGCATCCTCCATGGCATGATGCTCAAGGCCGAGCCTGGATCAACTTGAATGCGATCAATCTCTATAGACCTTATGTATCGCTTGTAATACAAAGTGCGGTGATGCTTATTGCTCCTAACTTGCATGTCTTCTAGAGAGAAAGTGATGTGGGGGATGTTCTTACCAGAGACCTGGTGACACGTCATGCAAAGAGATTCTTCCTTCTCAATCATCTCTAGTATCTGTGCCAAGAATACCTCCGAATCTTGCAGATCTTCTCTTAAAGCTTCTCCAGTAGATTTAGAAAGCTTCAGAAGCTCATACAAGGTTATCCTCGCGGGAATATTGGCTAACTACGTTAAGATGTCGAACTGAAACGACTTCTGTAAATCTTCCGCAGGTTCTTTTCCCTTCTTATTTAAAACTTTATCAAACTTAAGCTGTTTTTGTTTGGTCTTCTCTGGGGATGGTCGAGATTCTGCGGCCTGACCATAGTTCTTCAAATAATCTTTTTCCGAATGGGTCGCTGAGGGAGGGGGATCCGCGTCAGCCACCAGAGAGTCTCCAATTTCTTCTTCCAAATCTGTTAGAGTAGGAATGCTTCTGTCATCTTCGGGAATTAGGGAGACGACATTGGAAGTAAAGATCTTCCCTTTTCGTCTTCTTCCAGATGAGTTGGAAGTCCATTGTTCATCATTAAGGAGATCTGGATGCACCCACATTATCTCCCCCCTATCAGTTTCGAAAGGGGACAATCCTTTTTCCTGCAGTTGATGCGGATCAAAATTCACGACTTGCATCGTGCCTCTAGGAATGGGTTGCACTCCATCTTGAACTGTTGACTCTATCCAGTCGGGCGCATATTCAGAGTTCAGTTGTGAGGGAGATTAGGTCTCCCCACCCTCCAAAGGAAGGCAATTAAGTTAGTAGCAAGACCTAACTTAGGTTCAGAGTTCAGTTGTGAGGGAGACTAGGTCTCCCCACCCTCCAAAGGAAGGCAATTAAGTTAGTAGCACAAGCTAAGTTCAAGTGTACTTACCTGTTTCATGAGTCCCAGTCCAATTCAAGCAAGTCACGGACAGTCTCCCCCCATCCGCTCCAAGTCCAGTCTTTCCCGGTTCAGTTTCTTGTCCCTGCAAACTCAGTTGTGAGGGAGACTAGGTCTCCCCGCCCTCCAAAGGAAGGCAACTAAGAAAGTTAGATTCCTTTCTCTCTGAGACCTAACTTTAGGTTAGGAGTTCAGTTGTGAGGGAGACTAGGTCTCCCCACCCCCTCCAAAGGAAGTCAATTAAGGTAGGATATCACAAGCTAAGTTCAAGTGTACTTACCTGTTTCATGAGTCCCAGTCCAATCCAAGCAAGTCACGGACAGTCTCCCCCCTATCTGCTCCAAGTCCAGTCTTTCCCGCCCGGTTCCCTGCAAACTCAGTTGTGAGGGAGACTAGGTCTTCCCACCCTCCAAAGGAAGGCAATTAAGTTAGTAGCACAAGCTAAGTTCAAGTGTACTTACCTGTTTCATGAGTCCCAGTCCAATTCAAGCAAGTCACGGACAGTCTCCCCCCATCTGCTCCAAGTCCAGTCTTTCCCGGTTCAGTTTCTTGTCCCTGCAAACTCAGTTGTGAGGGAGACTAGGTCTCCCCGCCCTCCAAAGGAAGGCAACTAAGAAAGTTAGATTCCTTTCTCTCTGAGACCTAACTTTAGGTTAGGAGTTCAGTTGTGAGGGAGACTAGGTCTCCCCACCCTCCAAAGGAAGTCAATTAAGTTAGTATCACAAGCTAAGTTCAAGTGTACTTACCTGTTTGATGAGTCCCAGTCCAATCCAAGCAAGTCACAGACAATCTCCCCCCTATCTGCTCCAAGTCCAGTCTTTCCCGCCCGGTTCCCTGCAAACTCAGTTGTGAGGGAGACTAGGTCTCCCCACCCTCCAAAGGAAGGCAATTAAGTTAGTAGCACAGGCTAAGTTCAAGTGTACTTACCTGTTTCATGAGTCCCAGTCCAATTCAAGCAAGTCACGGACAGTCTCCCCCCATCCGCTCCAAGTCCAGTCTTTCCCAGTTCAGTTTCTTGTCCCTGCAAACTCAGTTGTGAGGGAGACTAGGTCTCCCTGCCCTCCAAAGGAAGGCAACTAAGAAAGTTAGATTCCTTTCTCTCTGAGACCTAACTTTAGGTTAGGAGTTCAGTTGTGAGGGAGACTAGGTCTCCCCACCCCCTCCAAAGGAAGTCAATTAAGGTAGGATATCACAAGCTAAGTTCAAGTGTACTTACCTGTTTCATGAGTCCCAATCCAATCCAAGCAAGTCACAGACAGTCTTCCCCCCCATCCTCTCCAAGTCCAGTCTTTCCCGCCCGGTTCCCTGCAAACTCAGTTGTAAGGGAGACTAGGTCTCCCCACCCTCCAAAGGAAGGCAATTAAGTTAGTAGCACAAGCTAAGTTCAAGTGTACTTACCTGTTTCATGAGTCCCAGTCCAATTCAAGCAAGTCACGGACAGTCTCCCCCCATCTGCTCCAAGTCCAGTCTTTCCCGGTTCAGTTTCTTGTCCCTGCAAACTCAGTTGTGAGGGAGACTAGGTCTCCCCGCCCTCCAAAGGAAGGCAACTAAGAAAGTTAGATTCCTTTCTCTCTGAGACCTAACTTTAGGTTAGGAGTTCAGTTGTGAGGGAGACTAGGTCTCCCCACCCTCCAAAGGAAGTCAATTAAGTTAGTATCACAAGCTAAGTTCAAGTGTACTTACCTGTTTGATGAGTCCCAGTCCAATCCAAGCAAGTCACAGACAATCTCCCCCCTATCTGCTCCAAGTCCAGTCTTTCCCGCCCGGTTCCCTGCAAACTCAGTTGTGAGGGAGACTAGGTCTCCCCACCCTCCAAAGGAAGGCAATTAAGTTAGTAGCACAGGCTAAGTTCAAGTGTACTTACCTGTTTCATGAGTCCCAGTCCAATTCAAGCAAGTCACGGACAGTCTCCCCCCATCCGCTCCAAGTCCAGTCTTTCCCAGTTCAGTTTCTTGTCCCTGCAAACTCAGTTGTGAGGGAGACTATGTCTCCCTGCCCTCCAAAGGAAGGCAACTAAGAAAGTTAGATTCCTTTCTCTCTGAGACCTAACTTTAGGTTAGGAGTTCAGTTGTGAGGGAGACTAGGTCTCCCCACCCCCTCCAAAGGAAGTCAATTAAGGTAGGATATCACAAGCTAAGTTCAAGTGTACTTACCTGTTTCATGAGTCCCAATCCAATCCAAGCAAGTCACAGACAGTCTTCCCCCCCATCCTCTCCAAGTCCAGTCTTTCCCGCCCGGTTCCCTGCAAACTCAGTTGTAAGGGAGACTAGGTCTCCCCACCCTCCAAAGGAAGGCAATTAAGTTAGTAGCACAAGCTAAGTTCAAGTGTACTTACCTGTTTCATGAGTCCCAGTCCAATTCAAGCAAGTCACGGACAGTCTCCCCCCATCTGCTCCAAGTCCAGTCTTTCCCGGTTCAGTTTCTTGTCCCTGCAAACTCAGTTGTGAGGGAGACTAGGTCTCCCCGCCCTCCAAAGGAAGGCAACTAAGAAAGTTAGATTCCTTTCTCTCTGAGACCTAACTTTAGGTTAGGAGTTCAGTTGTGAGGGAGACTAGGTCTCCCCACCCTCCAAAGGAAGTCAATTAAGTTAGTATCACAAGCTAAGTTCAAGTGTACTTACCTGTTTGATGAGTCCCAGTCCAATCCAAGCAAGTCACAGACAATCTCCCCCCTATCTGCTCCAAGTCCAGTCTTTCCCGCCCGGTTCCCTGCAAACTCAGTTGTGAGGGAGACTAGGTCTCCCCACCCTCCAAAGGAAGGCAATTAAGTTAGTAGCACAGGCTAAGTTCAAGTGTACTTACCTGTTTCATGAGTCCCAGTCCAATTCAAGCAAGTCACGAACAGTCTCCCCCCATCCGCTCCAAGTCCAGTCTTTCCCAGTTCAGTTTCTTGTCCCTGCAAACTCAGTTGTGAGACCTGCCCTCCAAAGGAAGGCAACTAAGAAAGTTAGATTCCTTTCTCTCTGAGACCTAACTTTAGGTTAGGAGTTCAGTTGTGAGGGAGACTAGGTCTCCCCACCCCCTCCAAAGGAAGTCAATTAAGGTAGGATATCACAAGCTAAGTTCAAGTGTACTTACCTGTTTCATGAGTCCCAATCCAATCCAAGCAAGTCACAGACAGTCTTCCCCCCCATCCTCTCCAAGTCCAGTCTTTCCCGCCCGGTTCCCTGCAAACTCAGTTGTAAGGGAGACTAGGTCTCCCCACCCTCCAAAGGAAGGCAATTAAGTTAGTATCACAAGCTAAGTTCAAGTGTACTTTACCTGTTTGATGAGTCCCAGTCCAATCCAAGCAAGTCACGGACAGTCTCCCCCCATCCGCTCCAAGTCCAGTCTTTCCCACCCGGTTCCCCGCAAATTCAGTTGTGAGGGAGACTAGGTCTCCCCGCCCTCCAAAGGAAGGCAAGTAAGAATCTGAGACCTAACTTTAGGTTCAGCCTCCCCACCCTCCAAAGGAGGGCCACTGGGAGAGTCTGAGTGGACTAAAGTTAGAAGGATGTCTTCCAATTACATACGTGTAATTGGCCGACGACCGAGCTAGGAAGGATATAAATATATACGACCCCCAGCTCACCTACTTCGGCGATGTGGGACTAAAATTCTGCTCCGATCTATGTCTGCAGCCGATACCGCACGGTCTGCAACTGTCCCGAATCCGACTTCGATCCTATCCCGCTCTTATCAATCCAGCCCCTTCGTCGCCGTTACACCCTCCCTCCACCAGCAACGCCGCCCCTGTCGTTCTCGATTCTATTGCTGTGTCCAAGTCCAAGGCCAGGAGCGAACCACCCGTTGATTAAAGAGGTAGAGATTCCAAACTCCATTAAGATGATCAACTGCAAATTTCTTTTTATTTTTCAAATTTTCTTTTGGTGTTGGGATAGTTAGGATCCAACATAGAATTGGGTTTTTTTTTTTTAAAAAAAAAAAATTGGATTTGTTTGATGTGACGAAGTATGAGCATCGTTTCTACGGAACAAAAATTTTGGTTTTGTTTGATGTGTCAGGATATTGTTGGATTTATTTGTTTGTGAGTCCACCAACTGTTTGATAAAATGACTCAAAGAGCATGACTGTTTTGAGTCTCTTTAATGACACTTGAAAGCAAAAACATCACAGTTATACGCTGTAGAACAATGCTTTTGAACGCAGTAGGTAATGCTGGGTTTGAAACTCTTATTTGGGTCAGTTTTTTTGTAACAGTTGTATTTGGGTCAGTTTTTTTTGTAACAGTTGTGTTGCCTATTCCTATTGGTTTGTCAAGTTGTGCCAATTAACCTATTTAAACCAACGATTTGATACTTTGAATGGAGGGGGTATTCTCAAAGACAAGTTGCACAAGAGAAATATAATGCTCAAGTGCCCAACTTACTAGTTATCTTTATTCGATTGGTATGTTTACAAATGACTTTAGACCCTTTTTTGTTGAATGACACATGACTTCTATTCTCAAAGACAAGTTGCACCTTTTAGACCCTTTTTTGTTGGCTTTAACTTTTATATAGAGCATTAATTCGAGATAAGGAAAATAAATTTTCAGTACCAGAGTACTAATTTCCTTCTGTTTTTGCAGGTAACAAGCAATAATTATTACTCTTGAATTTGTTTTAGTGTTTCATATAGGTTCAATTGTTAGTTCAGAAGTCTTTTTTAGTGTAGAATAGGATTAATATATTGAATATTATCAACATAAAACATGTATACATTCCTTTACAGACAAGGGCCAAAAGAAACAAATGCACGGACCATTTGATGGGGACAATAAAATGCAAGATTTGATTAGGTATTTAATTAGGATTTGATTAGAATTGGTTTAAATTTTAATTTAATTTGTTTTTTATTTTATTTTTTTGCACGTAGTGCATGTAGGATATTTTATTGATTGCTTTGTAATCATTTTCTAGAATAATTTAGAGAGAATTGTTTATAAAGAAATCTTGTTTGAAAGTATGTGATTTGTTACTCGTTAAATTTTTCTTCGAGTGATTCGTGCGAAAGTAGACATGTGATTCAGCTGTGCATGAGACCAAATCATTGTCAAACCCTAATTTCATCCTCAAATTTCCAACACAAAACCATACTTCATCTTTCGTCCTGTGTCAAAATTTAACATAAACCAACAACTACTGAAGTTAAAACGAGCAAATATGTAATTGAAAAAAGTGTTTACTCTTATGGTTGATAATTCTAGTACAAATAATGCTTTGATAAGAAGATTCAAAAGAGATTATAGTCAAAAGTTATTGCTTAATAGTGGAAACATTAACATGAGATGTTGTGCATATATTTTAAACGTAATGGTGCAAGATGGAATAAAGGTGACGATGATTCTGTTAAACACATTTGGAATTTTATTATGTATGTGGTTAGTAGTCCATCTAGAATACAAACTTTCAATAGAATTACACACTTAATCAAGTTACCTACTAGAAAAATCACAAAATGAAATTCTATTTAGTAAAAATATTACCAATGCTTTGTCATATAAGGATGCCTTCATAAAATCAATTGTATTATAATGTTACTCCATCTCTTGATGATTGGAAAAAGCCGAATTGTTGACTTTTCTGTGTATTTTTGTTGATACAGCTCATGTATATTCGGGCAGAAAGTACACTACATCTAATTTATACTTCAGAAAAGTTTGGATCATTCGGCCTATGTTACAAGAATAATCTACTGTTAGTGATGATAATGTGAAAATTTTGGCATTGGAAACGCAGAAAAAAGGCAATATTCAGCATAATGTTATTAATTATATCTTTAGATCCTAGATGAAAATCGGCATACATTAAGTATACATAAGCAATAGCACTTGGTGAGATGGAGAGCAAAATGAAATGAGAAGAAATTACTACTCTTCTTAAGAAAATTTATTGTGAACATGTGAGAGCTGCCAAACAAAAGACAATAGTGATGGATGAAGTTCGTTAACAAGTAGAGGCTCAAGTACTACTTTGACTAGTTTGGAAATACGGATTTTGCTCACTTTTGGGCTCAAAGTTGTAGAAGTTGATACTTAATTGGAAGTACTTCCTCCGATGTCTGATATGGAGTTTCGTGTTTTAGAGTGGTGAAAGATGAATGCAACTCTTTATCCTCAACTATAAAAAATAAGTTGAGACATTTTAGCTATATCAGTTACTATCGTTTCACCAGAGTCGGTTCTCAGTACCTGTGGTACAGTTGTGGATCAACACTGAAGTCATTTGAGTCACTCTACCATGAAGACTTTGATATTCCGAAAAGATTTTATTACATATGTAAACTTGTATTGAATTTATATTTGATATCATATAGTCTTATGTTGTATTCATCGTATTACTTCATTATTGCATACTTTAATGTCATGCAAATGAAGTGTAGATTTTTCATGCTCATCCAATTTAATCAATGATGAAGATTTTATTGTAAAATGATTAGCAAAATGAAGTCTAAGAAACTTTGGATGTAATTTCTGACTCTTTTGTCCACCAACATGAGGTCAACTGGAGTGTAAGCTAGGTATACAACTTTTCCGTGGCATAGGTAGATAATCAATTGTTTCATTCTACTTTTCATTTTGGGCATACCATTTTTCTTGCAAATACTATAACTACATGCCTTCTTGCAATCTGAGGTGATGCTCTTAATCGATATATCTATGTTTTTATTGTGTGATGCATGAATATTTGCCTGAGTAGCCTTGCACTGTTGAAGATATTAAGAAACTCACTGAAAAAAGTCTTTCATCTGTATTTGCAAGTTCAGGGACTTTATTTATATGAAAGCTGCTAAGCACTTTAAGTTGTTTTAGGTAATTTCAAACTTGTTTTTCCAATAAATCGTATTGGCTTTCGCATCAATATCATTTTAGTTTGTAACCTGTTGCTGTTCATAATTTAAATCTGAATTATCCATATGTGAGAGTCGAGCATGATCAATTTACATCCAAATAGGCTCAAACTTTGGAAATTTCCCTAACGCCCTGGAGAGAGAGAGAGAGAGAGAGGGAAGTGCTTTTAGTTCATGAGGTGAAATTTGTTACAATTAGTTTCTATCAAGAATCTGAGAGGTCATTAAATATTTTCTGGACTACTTAAATTGATTCTCATATTGAGCCCGAAAAGAAATGCTAAAAAGACATTTGTTATTGGTTGGGAAGGAGTTACATATAATTTAATTTTAACTTGATTTTATTATGCCGATGTTCATATTTCTAGCATGGGTGCTTCATCATGAATTAATTGGACTTCTCTGAAACAAATTCGCCTAAAAAGAGAATCGCAAAATCACATCATTAATCTTTACCCACTTCTCTGACGGGTATGAAATAAACAAATTTTAGACTCACTGTGAAGGGAAAGAAGTATAAATTACACCAAATTTTATAGAAAACATATCATCAGTTCACAGACCATGATCATCATATATTCTTTCTATTGGATCGAATGCTTATGTTGCCACAATATGACAGCTCAAATTTAATCATCTAATCTAAAAGTCACATCTCATTGTATGATTGGATGTACAATCCATAGGGGCGTGCCAGAACCTAAAGACCTGACAATGCTGCTGGCTCTTTCAGCATAGGTTTCGGAGGTTATCTTCTTCCCTGAACATGGACGGGATTGGGAACAACATCAACATATGCAGAGTAAAACCTCATGAAAGAAAACGAGAATAAGAAATAAAAGGGTAACATTAGACAATAAAATATAAGATACAGGAGAAATGATCGATAAGTTAGCTGGTGGCGCCTTGCCAAGACCAAATTTAGCAGATATAACGCCTACAAAATTGGAGTTGAATTAACACTCTGAACATATTTTTTATGTTTTAAAAAGCAAAATGCAAATTTACTAGGAGCTATCTGTGTAATGAAGATAAACGTTCTGTGTCAAGGATTCAGGACTGTTTCTTTGCATAACGCGTCTTATTTGAGCTTTTCCAAGAAAGGCTTTGTTTTAGGTTAGCGCCGAAACATGGTTACTAGTCTAAGGAAACGAGCAAAGTATAGTTCTCACGACGTTTTTGTCCCATTTTATTTCTGCAGAATTTGGTTATCTTGTCAAAATGGTGTGCCCATTCATCCTTGGGAACCTACATCACTCAGTTTTTAGTACTTATTCTTGTCAAATCCAATCATGAAATAAATAAAATTCAATAAATTTCATCCAGTTTGATTTGAATTATGATTATGATCTTTTTGCAGAAAATGTGACTCGCTGGTTTCTTTAGGGACATTCAAGAGATGCATAGGAAGACCTCCTTGGTCCTTGAGGGTGCAGTTCCAAACATATAATATTGTGGCATCCCGTGTTGGTAACAAATTGGAGGAACTTTGCAGGTTGCAGCTCGAAAAAATATTTATGCAAAGCTTTGTATGTGGAACGGGGTATTGGTTTTTCCTTCGGCTTCTCGCTGTCTCTTCTCTTCGCATGTAACGCTCTTCTACTGTAATACACTGCTGTATCTATATGACCTAGACACTCACTATAGCTACAGTAGTCAAAGAATACATGTTTTTCTCTTTTCCCACTTTTGCACTTGTGGAGTTTTTTGGCCTTATACCACATACTCAAGCGACACGTATATCTTATCTCAGTATATTATAGTTCAACATTTGCATTAACAAATAACTTAGCATGACATATTTAAATTTTCTTAGCTAAGCTTTTGAGGTGGTTTCTACAAACTGAAAATTTTTGTGTTATGCTTGAAGTTACTACAAGATCGAGTCAGTGTAATATTATAACCTGCGCTTTTGTTTCCTATGAGTCAGTGCAATATTACAACTGTTCGCCATAAAAATTGTAAATGACGCTCTATTGAGATTTTTCAATAAAAGATTACAATCCAACAGTTCCACGTTTACAAAAGATGAGGAATATGGATTTCCTCTTTGTTTAAAACTGGGTTTTGAGTTAGCTGTGGAGCACGATCTTGCTCTCCATTGACACTCCGCACAAACTCTTTCAATTGGCAAGAAAATGAAGGCTCTGGACTTTTGATCACAAGAGGCAATTCAAGAAGAAGATGATCGCCCCCTTCTCTTTCGTTCTCCCGCCTTTTATAGGGGTTCTAGGGTAACGTCTCCGTCTCATTCGTTCGACCGTTAGCCCCACTACTCGAGAAGTGTTGTCATACTCGTAAGGTAGTTATTTCCACGATCGAAGTAATGTCGTTGTATTCATTTGGCAGTTAGTTTCACGATCCGAGGTGGCAACTCTCTTGTTCGGGTCGGGTGACTTTGTGTTAAACCCCTCCCCGGAAGCTATAGGTAGTATCGCGAATCTCAATTTTAGATTCGCGAACCTGTTCTGTCGTCACTGGGTTGTGAATCTCGATCTTTAGGTTCGCGGATCTGCTGAGTTGCGGATCTCCAACCCTAAATTAACGGATCTGCTTTGTTTTCTAGAATTTTTTGCCATAAAATCCCTCCAAAGTTTTCAAAACTCTCATGATTCTTTGAGAAGTTTTGGAATACTTTGGATATATCATTCTGTATTAGAATCTCCATTTTTCATATTTCTGAGAGTACAATTCTGTATTAGAACTTTCTTCAATTGAGGGCAGTATGACTCTGTCTCAATATCTCGAACTCCCATTTTGAAAGGAACACGACTTTGTATTAGTGCCGTGAATTTACTGCTTTTGAAGGAAAAATGCCACTCTGAATTCAAAATTTGCTGCTTTTGAAGGAAAATGTGACTCTGTATTAGGGTCGCGAATTTGCATTTTGGAAGGAAATGCAACTCTGTATTAGGGTCGCGAACTTTCATTTTGTAAGGGAACGCGCTCTGTATTAGGATCGCGAACTCTGTATTAGGGTCGCGAACTTTCATTTTGCAAGGGAACACGACTCTGTATTAGGATCGCGACCTTTCATGTTGGAGAGAACGCGACTCTGTATTAAGATCACAAACTTTCATTCTGGAGAAGAAGACGACTCTATGTTAGGGTCGCAAACTTTCATTCTTCACTTTTGAAAGGGGAACGTGACTCTGTATTAGGATCACGACCTTTCATTTTGGAGCGAACGCGACTCTGTATTAGGATCGCGACCTTTTCCATTTTGGTTGCGAAAAAGCCGGAAGGCTGTTGCTTTCTACGGCGTAGGAATTGAGACGTTCTCTAAGCCGCATTAAATGAAAAGGTACTAACGAGATTTGGGCTAGAGATCACGTCCATCCGAAGATTTCGTCCGTCAAATCATCTGCTATATAACCTCGATTTCATGAGAGTTTCATGAGAGAGATCATTCCTATCTCAAGAAATTTGAACTCCAAGTTTCTTCTTTTATGGTTCTTAAGACTTCTCATCTTCTGCCTCCTTTAATTTCCGATTCTTCTCATGAGGGATTTCCTGAATCTGCAAAAGATGCCGAAGAAAGCTTCTTCCTCCGATGCTGCTGTCAGTGGTCATCAAGACTCTCAAGCAACCTCCAGTTCGATGGTGGTTCTGTAGGACCCTTGATTGGAGGTGATAATAATAACTTTTGAAAGGCAATCCCTTTCTTAATTTTTTTTTTTGTCTTGAATCTAAATGTCTCCTTTTGCAGTTGATTATGCTTTGACTCCTTGGCCTAAGGACCATTACTTCGGATACTCGGATGGCTATGATGGGAAGAAAGAGTCAAATTTGGTCAAGTTTTCCCGCATTGTGCAGCATCTGATAGCCAAGAGAGGGAAAATAAAATTCTTCATTCTACTCGCTCAATATTGCGAGAACTGATGACCAATGCATCTTTTGAAGGAGATGATCGATCCTTGCTACACAAACCCGCCTTTTTGTTCGGGGACCATGTTTCGGTGCCCGATAGCGGTTTGAAAGATGGAGATTACAAGTGGCTTCGTCAAGTTGAGGGTTGCTACTTGTTTCTCCCCAACATGGAGAGGTCCTACCCATTCTTATTCCTCCAATCCCTTTCTGTGCCCAGACGAATGGACTGGCACATAAACAGGTCGTATGACGACATCTTATTGGGAGGATTTAACTCTCAAGGTGCTTTTTCCTGTACTACTGGGAAACACTTTTGTGGATTGCTCTCAGGGCAGCTTAAACATGACTTCCCTAGAGGCAAAACATCCATAGTCGCACAGACTTTCTTGCACCGATTCGCCAATGCACAAGAGAAATTTCCTGTTCAAGATTTTCGTCCCCCTAGATGGGTTCACTGCTCTTCAAAAGGAGAGTGGGCAGTCTTGACTGATTTCTTTCTGAAAACCTTCAGAGACCAGCTTCGTCATGCGGAGCTGTATCGTGCTATTAGGGCTGTTCAGCATGGCATTCTCGCTAGCAGATTCCATTTTTTTTTGCTTTACTGAAACTGTATAATCCTGATACTTGTACAATCTTTTGCCCTCGCGGCGAATTGGGTTTCGTCCTTCACGAGATGTATGAAATTTTGGGACTGCCCATGGGATACTTGTATAATCCTGATACTTGTATAATCCTGATACTTGTACAATATTTTGCCCTCGCGGCGAATTGGGTTTCGCCCTTCACGAGATGTATGAAATTTTGGGACTGCCCATGGGAGACATCCCATATGAAGAGTACATCCCTACTGAGGAAGAACTCCATCTGCTAAAAACCCAGGACCCTTTGATCTATAATACTTATTGGGAGCTACTCTGCCACTATCATATTTGCACCCACATGTCCGCACCCGCAATTTAAAGCAGAAGAAGTGGTTACAATATCTTTTGCCCAATTTTTTTAAGAGTAATCCTAGTTTCACTCGCCTTCCTCCAGCTTTTGAAAAGGAGGTTGAGAGAAGAATTGTGAGTTTCGGAACAGATGCTTACGTCGCCGAATCTGATGAGGACGTTTTCAAGGCTGGAACGTCCTTTGAAAGCTTTCACTATTAGGCCCTCCAACCTTTATCTGATTCTACCTTCTTGGCGGGCTATTTGATGGTATGGTTGAAGAAGTGTGTTATTCCTTCGCAGGAAAACATATCCGTTAGGACCGTATACCCAGCTGTCCTACTTGCATTTGGTAGGCGACTCAGTCTGTTGCCCACGATGGTGTGCAGCATCCAAAGTGGATTGAGGAGATTGGCTGATAAATTTTGTAATGTGAAGAAGGAGCAGAGGAAGAAAGGAGAACCGATTGTTAAGACTCCTAATCCTCATGTAGAACTCCCTTATACTTATTTGATGGCTTGGTTAGTTCTACATTACCCCATTTTTATGAGTCCTGCTGATTGGCAGATTGATTTGAATGCTCCCAAAGTGCAGCACTATGAGAGGTCGCAATGGAGAGGGGGTTACATGGCTGCAATCCGCAAGACCCTTCGTCACTTCGTGAACTTTGAGCTATTTCGATGCTTTTTGTACTTTCCAAATGCTGGGTACGGGGAGGAATTCACGGACATTGCTGGTGCTGATAAATTCACTGTTCTGTCTCCGGGGTGCTTCTGGTGGTTAATAAACATCTGCCCAGGACATTTGGTTCTTCATTTAGGGAACCATTGCTATATAGAGCCTTACTACCCGAGCCGTTTCGCTCAACAGTTCGGGTATGATCAGTTCTATATTGGTAATCTCAATAGGGAAATGAGTTTTGTTGGGAATGCCTTCGAAGGAGCTCGAGCTTGGTTTCATTTCGTCGCCGGTGGAACCCAGGCTAGATTTGATCTTCCACTCAAGACCCCGAACTCAAATATGAGTTTCAGTTTCTGTAAGTGGTTCGTGGATGCTAATTCCGCTCTCTAGAACTTCAGTGTAAACCATACCTATCTGAGAGAGATCAGAGTTTGGTATGCCCAGAAAAAGAAGGCTAGTAGCACAAAAGTAGCGGGGATGGAAGATTTCGGGGCAAAAAGTGCCTCTGATGAGTCGGAACCGGCGACTCAACAAGGGGAGGAGGATAATAATGCACCGGCTTTATCAACTCAGCCTGCCTCTCTTGATTCTTCTCCTCTCCCAACTTTGAAGAAAACTTCTCCTCAACCGCAGTCTCCTCCGAAGAAGATTTCGCATAAGCGGAAGAGACTAAGGCACCTCACTGACTTGCCTATCAATCCGCAGGGCGTTGATCCGCAGGACACCCCATCTGGAGCCGGTACTGCAGCACCCAGTTTGGTTTCTGAGACCCTCGTGGAGGAACCTGAGGAAGATGAAGACGACTCGTCTTTAACCCTCTGCTCCCTTAAGAAGCGTCGGAGTCAAGGACCTGTTTTCCGCAGCGATCTTACTCCCGCTATCAATCCTTAGCCCTGCAGGTGGAGGCCGCTGCTTCAATTGTCAAGGACCATGATCAGGCTATTGTCAGGACCCAAGAGTCCATCGCCAGAGCTCAATCTTTCTTGGCTAAAATCAGCAAGGAACGTGATGAGTCAATGAGGAATCTCACTAACTTATCCCGTCAGCGGGACAATACCATCAGAGATCTTCAGGCAATACAGCCTGAATTAGATATGCTAGAGGCTGCTGTAGTGCAGAATGTCGTTGCCAGTGACGAGGAATTGTGTCACCAAGCCACTGTCCAAGCTTATGAGGTCATTCAACAAGATATTGACGATGCTGAGGAGAAAATGAAAACTCTTTTGAATCATTGAACTGTAAAAGCTTATTCTTTTTGTGGTTCTCTGTTGCTCCTTTTTGTAATAGCTCCTCTGACATTTATTGTGCATGGTATGACTCCTTGCTTATGTAGAGAACTTGATTTGTATTTCTAAGGTATGACTTTGCATTTGTCTTCGAAGATTTGCAACAAACCCGCCATTTTATGTCTGAAATTTGCGAAACTCCTTAAAACTCTGGTATCTGTGTGTCTGTCACATAACTTTCATGAGTCTTTATAAGATTTGCGACTTTACATCTGAAAGTTCGCGGATTAACAAAATTCATACTAAATTCGCGATCTTGACTTCCAAGGATTGCGAGTTTAAGTTCGCGATGTTGTGCCCAGAAGTTCGTGGGATGATCCAAAACTCCTCAGAATTTGTAGAGACTTCTGCGAGCTTTGGGATAAAGCCGTCAGGCGTGGAATCCCAAGCGTTGTACGTCTTTATTAATGACGAGATCTCCGGGCTGCAAGATCTAAACGTCTCATGCAACAGTAATAAATTACATTGAGATCTGAATCGAAAACCTTAACCGAAGATTTCGGCTTTATCTTTTCCCAACCAGACTGTCTATATAAGATGCATGGCTTCTTCTATGGATAGGAGTTGGCATGTTACAACACCTCCAGACTGCATCAATCTAGCAGGGTGTTCCACCGAAAAGGTTTTTCTGACCGTAGTCATTTTTCTTAATTAAGGTAACTTTTTCTTCTGATTAATATCATCCTCTTTCTTCTTTTATTCCTTTTTAACAGGGATTTGACTTGGCTGCAAGAGATAACCGTAGTCATTCTCCTTAACAATGACCCAGACCCGATGGGCTCGTAATTACTTTCAATACCTCTAGGGTCTTGGAAGATCTCATGTATTTTTCATGAGAGAAAAGATTTCGGGTCTGTGGCATTGTTTTTCTTCTTTCCTAACATCCCACAAGGTTGGGGTGCTAATGACCAGGGCCTTGAATTTATGCAACCCCTCACGTTATACGTTTGGGGGTGTGCATTTGGTATGCCCAGTTTTGAGCTAATCAAGTCACTGGCATCATCACTGGGGGAACCAACCAGGAGGTCCCTGATTATGATTGGAAAGAAGAAACAAGTCTGTACCCTTAAGCCGTCTTTGAAAAGGAGGCTATAAGAGCAAATTGGAAGTGGAGGCTACGGGAGCAAACTTTTTGAACTGAGCCATGCTGAAAGAGAAGGCTATAGAAGCAAGTTTGTCATTCCAGAAGAAGAGTCTGCAGGAGCAAACCATTTTAATCCGAGCCATGCTGAAAGAGACGGCTACAGAAGTAAGTTTGTCATTCCAGAAGAAGAGCCTGCAGGAGCAAGCTGCTGCCTTTTAAGCCGTCCTTGGAAGGGGAGGCTACAAAAGCAAACTTTTCTTCTTTTTTTTTACATCAATAATTTGTATTCATTCTTGTTGACTGTATAGTGCTAGAGAATTCTCTGTAATTTTGATCTGATAATAAATAAAGAAGCTCTTTCTTTTTATATAACTAAGAGTGATTGATGAATGATTCTGATGTTGATTACCAGAGCTAACTGTTAACTTGATAATCTTAAAAATTAATCAAAATTTTCCAAGCACCCAAAATTGCTGTGAATGAAAGAACTTATTGTTGACCAGATTGAAACTCGCACCATCTAGTATAAAGAGTTTGATTCGCCAGAGGTATTTTTTAACTTTGCGAGTTTGAAAGAAAGAAATTTGATTCGCCAGAGGTATTTTTTAACATGGCAAGTTTGAAAGAAGGAAATTTTGATTCGCTAGAGGTATTTTTTAAGGTTGAAAGAAGAAATTTGATTCGCCAGAGGTATTTTTTTTAACTTGGCAAATTTGAAAGAAGGAATTTTGATTCGCCAGAGGTATTTTTTTAACTTGGTAAATTTGAAAGAAGAAAATTTGATTCGCCAGAGGTATTTTTTAACTTGGCAAATTTGAAAGAAAAATGTGATTCGCGACTTAAAGAAATTTAGTCCAGAACCACGAATCTTTATTAATGAACTTCTGATTACTGACAAGTTTTTGTTCATCATTTGCATTGAACTACCCAGATCACATTACAACTGGTGTTCTGTAATTTTACTAAGAATAATATTTCTTCAGAAATTTGCCATTGTTTGGCATCATGATCTTATCACCATTCGGTTTTGCCAACCGATATACGCCTTTGGAGTAAACTGTATCAATGACAAAAGGTCCCTCCCACTTCGGCTGGAACTTTCTTTCCTCTAGGCTTTTTGCTAGTTATGATCGGTCTTCTGACTATAGGACCAGATCACCCTTCTTGAAAGTTCTTCGTTTGGCTTTTTTGTTAAAAGTTCTGGAGATCCGTGCCTGGTATAGTTCAATACTCTGTTGAGCTTCCAAGCGCTTATCGTCCAAGGCTTCTAATTCTTGGAGTCTTTACTGATGTCTTTCTTCTTGCGTCATTCTAGTTGTTAACGCGACTCGCAACGATGGAATTTGAATTTCCAAAGGCAAGACTGCTTCTGACCCATATACCAAAGAAAAGGGCGTGGCATTAGTGGGGGTTCGGACTGTGGTGCGATATGCCCACAGACATTCTCCGAGCTTCTCATCCCAATCTCTTTGATTGGATGACACAAACTTTTTGAGAAGTTTTACAATGGTCTTATTAAAAGATTCTGCTAGACCATTGGCTGTAGCGTAATATGGTGACGAAGCTACATCTTCGTTCCTGTACTTATTGCAGAATCTGGAATATACTTGGCTCAGGAACTGAGGCACGTTATCATGAATGATCCTCTTGGGCACTTCGAAGCGATAATGCGCATGGTATTTGATGAGTTTGATAACATCCAATGACTTTACTTCGATCAAGGAAACGTCTTCAGTCCATTTCGAAAAGTAATCCGTTATGACTAAAATGAACCGGTGTCCTCTTGTTGATGGCGGAGAAATTGGCCCGACAATGTCCATACCCCATTGCTCAAACGGCCACGATGTGCCGTTGGGTGGAGATATTCTGAAACTTGATGTACAAAATCTGCATGTATTAGGCAGGTCCTACACTTCTTGGCGTAGTTAACCGCTTCTGTCAACATCTTAGGCCAGTAATAACCCATCCTTCAGATTCTATCCCAGAGTTTTGGCCCTGGCTGGTGTGCTCCGCAGATGCCAGCATGAGCTTCTTCGAGTACTTTTTTAGCTTCGCGGTTAGAGAGATGCAAAGTAAAATTCCATCATAAGATTTCCTGTACAATGTTTGGAGCTCCGCATTATAGTAGAACCGGACAGCCCTTCTTTGGCCTTGGCTTCTTTTGGATCTTCGGGTAATATACCGTAAAGGACATACTCTATATAATGAAAACGCCAATCCCTCGGTTCTAGACTTGACTCGAAAACATTAGCTTCGTCTTCCTGTGGTTCCCTCATTTCCTCTTTGAGTTCGTCCTTTGGACAAAATAATTCTCTGCTCCCTACTGTAATTTGCCTTCTAGCATGCTTGGGCAAGGCTAATGTAGCAGCTAAGAAAACTATTGAATCTGCATAACTATTTCGGTGGCGCTTTACGTGACTGACATTGAAACCATTGACTATCTTGATCACTGCACGATAATACGGCAAAAGGTCTTCATGTTTGACCTCATACTCCCCTTTTACTTGATTTACAACAAGTTGAGAATCTCTATATGCCTCCAAATATTTGACCCCCAATTGTTTAGCTATTTTTAAGCCGATTAGGAGGGCGTTATACTCCGCGACATTGTTGGAGCACGGACTTGTTAATGAGTAAGCTCGAGGAATGATGTGGTTGTGAGGAGAGACGAAAACAACTCCTACCCCCACTGTCATTCTTCCCTAGGATCCCATTCAAGAGGCACCATCAAAGAAAAGTTGCCATACACCTTTCGCGACTATATTTGCCTCCGGAGACTCTTGCGAGCCGTCTTCTTCTGGAATCGGGCTCCATTCTTCCAACTCTCCAGGGATTTGTTTGTATAACTTCGAGGATGCCAGGACTGGATGTTCAGTTAGGAAGTCGGCCACGGCCTGTTCTTTAACAGACTTTTGCGGGACAAAATGTATATCGTATTGTGATAGCAAAATAGCCCAATTGGATAGTCTTGAATTCAACGATCCGGGTTTAGTCATTAGTATTCTCAGGGGGTTAACTCTCGATACAATGTGGATGGTTTGTCCAACTAAATAGTGTCGCATTTTCTGCACTGAAAACACTAAAGCTAAACATTCCTTCTCCACTGGGTTATACCAGTGTTCCACCCCGATCATCATTCTGCTGAGGTAATAAATAGCTTGTTCATGACCCGACTCATTCTTCTGCGCTAACAGGGCTCCCAAGGAGTGGTCCATTGCCCTTACGTATAGTAGGAAAGGTACTCCCGAGACTGGGGCTACAAACACTGGTGGTTTCATAAGATATTGTTTGACTTCTTCAAAAGTCTTTTGGCATGCATCATCCCAAACAATGACACTCCTTTCCACATCAACCTAGTAAATGCTGACATTTACCAGACAAATTTGATATAAACCTGCAGATGTACGCCAGCCTACCTTGCAGTCCCCTTAATTCTTTGAGGTTATGGGGAGGTGGCATATCTTGGATATCCTTAACCTTGTCTGGATCGAGATAAATCCCTTTTGACGTTAAGACAAAGCCGAGGAATTTTCCACTGGAAACCCCCAGAAAAGACTTAGTTGGGTTTATCTTGAGCTGGTGTTTCCTCATGAGGTCGAACACCGTCTTCAAATCTTTCAAGTGATCGCCCTTATCCTTACTTTTAATTGCTACATCTACGTAGCATTCCACTGTCTTCCGGAGATGCTCTTAGAATATCACATTCATGGCACGTTGATATGTGGCACCCGCATTCTTCAGGCCGAAGGGCATAACTGTATAACAGTATACCCCGAGTGGTGTTCTGAAAGATGTATGCTTCTCATCATCAGGATACATCTTTATTTGATTATACCCTGAGAAACCATCCATGAACGTCATACGCTCGTATCCACTAGATTATCTATCATAATATCTGTGATGGGTAACGAAAATTCGTCTTTAGGGCAGGCTTCATTCAAATCCCTAAAGTCGATGCAAATCCAGATTTTTCCATTCTTCTTGGTCACAGGAACTATATTCGCGACCCAATCGGGGTGTTGTTCCTCGCGAATAAAGCCTGACTCAATCAATGTTTTGATTTCGACTTCAATGGCCTCAATGATCTCTGGGCGAAATCTTCGTTGCTGTTGCTTTATTGGTTTAGCATTTGGCCGGATGTTTAGCTTATGAATAGCGACACTTGGGTCTAACCCTGGCATCTCCTCATAACTCTAGGTGAAAATATCGATGTACTCGCGAATGAGAGATATTAATCCTTCTCTCTCTTCGAAGGATAGGTTTTCACTTATAAATATGGGTCTTGGATTCTTTTCATCTCCCATATTTATTTGGATTACTTTATCTTCGGTTGGAGGTTCACGTTGTTCAAACCGAATCTCCCACTTCACATTAAGATGCTTGGCCCAGGGGTCATCTTTTATTGGCGGAGCTTCCTCTAAGTCTTCGTCTTCTTAGATCGCGGAGGCCATGTTCGTAGATACCTCGCGGAAAATCATACCAATACTGACATCTAAATCCCAGCAGGATGATTCTGACGAATGATCGAACTGCTTTTCCTCGGTTTTCTCTCCAAAGGAACCTTCGGGAGTGGTGACGTATCCTAACCCCCTGCTAGTTTTTTGACAATAATCTGGCATTTTCCCTTCTGGGACAAAGGGTTGAAAAATTATTCTTCTTTTTCCAAAATTCAACCCCCTGCCTTTGGCCAGATTATATCTCATTTTCTTTATTAATCTATGAGAATTTTCATCATAATGGAAGAACTCGGGATTTTCCTGTTCTTCCTCAGAATCTAAGCATTTCTTTTTGTTCTTGTGACTTGCCCTTCCAAATACTATAGCTTTCTGGGTTCCGTCATTGAGAGGAACCTCAAAAATGACCTTGTTAGCACTTTCAACGTCATCACTTAATTCGTGTAAGGATGATCGGATAGGTGCTTGGAAGAAAGTCAGAGAACATATCTCATTCAAACAATCACTGAATGCATCAGTGCTAGTGCTTGAGGGTTCAGAATCAACACCAGAAGAATAAGAAAACTCTAAATTTTCATTTATCATCAATTCACCATCAGAGTGAACGGTGTTATTTACATCAAGGCCTTCGAGGCTTATCACAATGGACTCACCGTCCCAAATTACATCCTCGGATTCTGAATTTTCGGATCCTGATTCTGTGTCAGCTTCCTCGCCGCTATCAGAGTCGTCTGGAATAGGCTAATCTGAAACATCGAACGCATCTTGATACAGCAACGCGTCAGTAAAGTAGTTTTCAACTCCTTTAAAGGGTTTCTTTTCTGCGACCAGCATTCTTACTCCCTCGTCTTTGTCCACATACTCCATGCATTGATGTAACGTGGATGGGACAATGAGGTTGCTGTGGATCCAGGGTCTCCCTAATAGTAGGTTGTACGATGTGTCCGCGTCTATCATGTAGCACGTGACTTCCGTCTTCAGGTCGACGATTTGACACTTAAGCTTTATCTTACCCAACGGTCTACTACCGTTAGCATTGAATCCGAAGATAGTAGTGTTGGTCGCTGCTAATCTGTTCATCGGAACTCCAAGGTATCGTAGCATCCTCCATGGCATGATGCTCAAGGCCGAGCCTGGATCAACTTGAATGCAATCAATCTCTATAGACCTTATGTATCCCTTGTAATACAAAGGGCGGTGATGCTTATTGCTCCTAACTTGCATGTCTTCTGGAGAGAAAGTGATGTGGGGGATGTTCTTACCAGAGACCTGGTGACACGTCATGCAAAGAGATTCTTCCTTCTTAATCATCTCTAGTATCTATGCCAAGAATACCTCCGAATCTCGCAGAGCTTCTCTTAAAGCTTCTCCAGTAGATTTAGAAAGCTTCAGAAGCTCATACAAGGTTATCCTCGCGGGAATATTGGCTAACTACGTTAAGATGTCGAACTGAAACGACTTCTGTAAATCTTCCGCAGGTTCTTTTCCCTTCTTCTTTAAAACTTTATCAAACTTAAGCTCTTTTTGTTTGGTCTTCTCTGGGGATGGTCGAGATTCTGCGGCCTGACCATAGTTCTTCAAATAATCTTTTTCCGAATGGGTCCCTGAGGGAGGGGGATCCGCGTCAGCCACCAGAGAGTCTCCAATTTCTTCTTCCAAATCTGTTAGAGTAGGAATGCTTCTGTCATCTTCGGAAATTAGGGAGACGACATTGGAAGTAAAGATCTTCCCTTTTCGTCTTCTTCCAGATGAGTTGGAAGTCCATTGTTCATCATTAAGGAGATCTGGATGCACCTACATTATCTCCCCCTATCAGTTTCGAAAGGGGACAATCCTTTTTCCTGCAGTTGATGCGGATCAAAATTCACGACTTGCATCGTGCCTCTAGGAATGGGTTGCACTCCGTCTTGAACTGTTGACTCTATCCAGTCGGGCGCTTATTCAGAGTTACGTTGTGAGGGAGATTAGGTCTCCCCACCCTCCAAAGGAAGGCAATTAAGTTAGTAGCAAGACCTAACTTAGGTTCAGAGTTCAGTTGTGAGGGAGACTAGGTCTCCCCACCCTCCAAAGGAAGGCAATTAAGTTAGTAGCACAAGCTAAGTTTAAGTGTACTTACCTGTTTCATGAGTCCCAGTCCAATTCAAGCAAGTCACGGACAGTCTCCCCCCATCCGCTCCAAGTCCAGTCTTTCCCGGTTCAGTTTCTTGTCCCTGCAAACTCAGTTGTGAGGGAGACTAGGTCTCCCCGCCCTCCAAAGGAAGGCAACTAAGAAAGTTAGATTCCTTTCTCTCTGAGACCTAACTTTAGGTTAGGAGTTCAGTTGTGAGGGAGACTAGGTCTCCCCACCCTCCAAAGGAAGTCAATTAAGGTAGTATCACAAGCTAAGTTCAAGTGTACTTACCTGTTTGATGAGTCCCAGTCCAATCCAAGCAAGTCACAGACAGTCTCCCCCCCATCCGCTCCAAGTCCAGTCTTTCCCGCCCGGTTCCTTGCAAACTCAGTTGTGAGGGAGACTAGGTCTCCCCACCCTCCAAAGGAAGGCAATTAAGTTAGTAGCACAAGCTAAGTTCAAGTGTACTTACCTGTTTTATGAGTCCCAGTCCAATTCAAGCAAGTCACGGACAGTCTCCCCCCATCCGCTCCAAGTCCAGTCTTTCCCGGTTCAGTTTCTTGTCCCTGCAAACTCAGTTGTGAGGGAGACTAGGTCTCCCCGCCCTCCAAAGGAAGGCAACTAAGAAAGTTAGATTCCTTTCTCTCTGAGACCTAACTTTAGGTTAGGAGTTCAGTTGTGAGGGAGACTAGGTCTCCCCACCCTCCAAAGGAAGGCAATTAAGGTAGTATCACAAGCTAAGTTCAAGTGTACTTACCTTTTTGATGAGTCTCAATCCAATCCAAGCAAGTCACAGACAGTCTTCCCCCCCATCCTCTCCAAGTCCAGTCTTTCCCGCCCGGTTCCCTGCAAACTCAGTTGTGAGGGAGACTAGGTCTCCCCACCCTCCAAAGGAAGGCAATTAAGTTAGTAGCACAAGCTAAGTTCAAGTGTACTTTACCTGTTTCATGAGTCCCAGTCCAATTCAAGCAAGTCACGGACAGTCTCCTTCCATCCGCTCCAAGTCCAGTCTTTCCCCGTTCAGTTTCTTGTCCCTACAAACTCAGTTGTGAGGGAGACTAGGTCTCCCCGCCCTCCAAAGGAAGCGCAACTAAGAAAGTTAGATTCCTTTCTCTCTGAGACCTAACTTTAGGTTAGGAGTTCAGTTGTGAGGGAGACTAGGTCTCCCCACCCTCCAAAGGAAGGCAACTAAAAAAGTTAGATTCCTTTCTCTCTGAGACCTAACTTTAGGTTAGGAGTTCAGATGTGAGGGAGACTAGGTCTCCCCACCCTCCAAAGGAAGTCAATTAAGTTAGTAGCACAAGCTAAGTTCAAGTGTACTTACCTGTAAGATGAGTCCCAATCCAATCCAAGCAAGTCACATACAGTCTTCCCCCCCATCCGCTCCAAGTCCAGTCTTTCCCGCCCGGTTCCCCGCAAACTCAGTTGTGAGGGAGACTAGGTCTCCCCACCATCCAAAGGAAGGCAATTAAGTTAGTAGCACAAGCTAAGTTCAAGTGTACTTACCTGTTTCATGAGTCCAAGTCCAATTCAAGCAAGTCACGGATAGTCTCCCCCCATCCGCTCCAAGTCCAGTCTTTCCCGGTTCAGTTTCTTGTCCCTGCAAACTCAGTTGTGAGGGAGACTAGGTCTCCCAGCCATCCAAAGGAAGGCAACTAAGAAAGTTAGATACTTTTCTCTCTGAGACCTAACTTTAGGTTAGGAGTTCAGTTGTGAGGGAGACTAGGTCTCCCCACCCTCCAAAGGAAGGCAATTAAGGTAGTATCACAAGCTAAGTTCAAGTGCACTTACCTTTTTGATGAGTCCCAATCCAATCCAAGCAAGTCACAGACAGTCTTCCCCCCAATCCTCTCCAAGTCCAGCCTTTCCCGCCCGGTTCCCTGCAAACTCAGTTGTGAGGGAGACTAGGTCTCCCCACCCTCCAAAGGAAGGCAATTAAGTTAGTAGCACAACCTAAGTTCAAGTGTACTTTACCTATTTCATGAGCCCCAGTCCAATTCAAGCAAGTCACGGACAGTCTCCTTCCATCCGCTCCAAGTCCAGTCTTTCCCCGTTCAGTTTCTTGTCCCTACAAACTCAGTTGTGAGGGAGACTAGGTCTCCCCGCCCTCCAAAGGAAGGGCAACTAAGAAAGTTAGATTCCTTTCTCTCTGAGACCTAACTTTAGGTTAGGAGTTCAGTTGTGAGGGAGACTAGGTCTCCCCACCCTCCAAAGGAAGGCAACTAAAAAAGTTAGATTCCTTTCTCTCTGAGACCTAACTTTAGGTTAGGAGTTCAGATGTGAGGGAGACTAGGTCTCCCCACCCTCCAAAGGAAGTCAATTAAGTTAGTAGCACAAGCTAAGTTCAAGTGTACTTACCTGTTTGATGAGTCCCAATCCAATCCAAGCAAGTCACATACAGTCTTCCTCCTCCATCCGCTCCAAGTCCAGTCTTTCCCGCTCGGTTCCCTGCAAACTCAGTTGTGAGGGAGACTAGGTCTCCCCACCCTCCAAAGGAAGGCAATTAAGTTAGTAGCACAAGCTAAGTTCTAGTGTACTTACCTGTTTCATGAGTCCCAGTCCAATTCAAGCAAGTCACGGACAGTCTCCCCCCATCCGCTCCAAGTCCAGTCTTTCCCGGTTCAGTTTCTTGTCCCTGCAAACTCAGTTGTGAGGGATACTAGGTCTCCCCGCCCTCCAAAGGAAGGCAACTAAGAAAGTTAGATTCCTTTCTCTCTGAGACCTAACTTTAGGTTAGGAGTTCAGTTGTGAGGGAGACTAGGTCTCCCCACCCTCCAAAGGAAGGCAATTAAGATAGTATCACAAGCTAAGTTCAAGTGTACTTACCTTTTTGATGAGTCCCAATCCAATCCAAGCAAGTCACAGACAGTCTTCCCCCCCATCCTCTCAAAGTCCAGTCTTTCCCGCCCGGTTCCCTGCAAACTCAGTTGTGAGGGAGACTAGGTCTCCCCACCCTCCAAAGGAAGGCAATTAAGTTAGTAGCACAAACTAAGTTCAAGTGTACTTTACCTGTTTCATGAGTCCCAGTCCAATTCAAGCAAGTCACGGACAGTGTCCTTCCATCCGCTCCAAGTCCAGTCTTTCCCCGTTCAGTTTCTTGTCCCTATAAACTCAGTTGTGAGGGAGACTAGGTCTCCCCGCCCTCCAAAGGAAGGGCAACTAAGAAAGTTAGATTCCTTTCTCTCTGAGACCTAACTTTAGGTTAGAAGTTCAGTTGTGAGGGAGACTAGGTCTCCCCACCCTCCAAAGGAAGGCAACAAAAAAAGTTAGATTCCTTTCTCTCTGAGACCTAACTTTAGGTTAGGAGTTCAGATGTGAGGGAGACTAGGTCTCCCCACCCTCCAAAGGAAGTCAATTAAGTTAGTAGCACAAGTTTAGTTCAAGTGTACTTACCTGTTTGATGAGTCCCAATCCAATCCAAGCAAGTCACATACAGTCTTCCCCCCCATCCGCTCCAAGTCCAGTCTTTCCCGCCCGGTTCCCTGCAAACTCAGTTGTGAGGGAGACTAGGTCTCCCCACCCTCCAAAGGAAGGCAATTAAGTTAGTAGCACAAGCTAAGTTCAAGTGTACTTACCTGTTTCATGAGTCCCAGTCCATTTCAAGCAAGTCACGGACAGTCTCCCCCCATCCGCTCCAAGTCCAGTCTTTCCCGGTTCAGTTTCTTGTTCCTACAAACTCAGTTGTGAGGGAGACTAGGTCTCCCAGCCCTCCAAAGGAAGGCAACTAAGAAAGTTAGATACCTTTCTCTCTGAGACCTAACTTTAGGTTAGGAGTTCAGTTGTGAGGGAGACTAGGTCTCCACACCCTCCAAAGGAAGGCAATTAAGGTAGTATCACAAGCTAAGTTCAAGTGCACTTACCTTTTTGATGAGTCCCAATCCAATCCAAGCAAGTCACAGACAGTCTTCCCCCCCATCCTCTCCAAGTCCAGCCTTTCCCGCCCGGTTCCCTGCAAACTCAGTTGTGAGGGAGACTAGGTCTCCCCACCCTCCAAAGGAAGGTAGTTAAGTTAGTAGCACAAGCTAAGTTCAAGTGTACTTTACCTGTTTCATGAGTCCCAGTCCAATTCAAGCAAGTCACGGACAGTCTCCTTCCATCCGCTCCAAGTCCAGTCTTTCCCCGTTCAGTTTCTTGTCCCTACAAACTCAGTTGTGAGGGAGACTAGGTCTCCCCGCCCTCCAAAGGAAGGGCAACTAAGAAAGTTAGATTCCTTTCTCTCTGAGACCTAACTTTAGGTTAGGAGTTCAGTTGTGAGGGAGACTAGGTCTCCCCACCCTCCAAAGGAAGGCAACTAAAAAAGTTAGATTCCTTTCTCTCTGAGACCTAACTTTAGGTTAGGAGTTCAGATGTGAGGGAGACTAGGTCTCCCCACCCTCCAAAGGAGGGCAATTAAGTTAGTATCACAAGCTAAGTTCAAGTGTACTTACCTGTTTGATGAGTCCCAGTCCAATCCAAGCAAGTCACGGACAGTCTCCCCCCATCCGCTCCAAGTCCAGTCTTTCCCGGTTCAGTTTCTTGTCCCTGCAAACTCAGTTGTGAGAGAGACTAGGTCTCCCCGCCCTCCAAATGAAGGCAACTAAGAAAGTTAGATACCTTTCTCTCTGAGACCTACCTTTAGGTTAGGAGTTCAGTTGTGAGGGAGACTAGGTCTCCACACCCTCCAAAGGAAGGCAATTAAGGTAGTATCACAAGCTAAGTTCAAGTGCACTTACCTTTTTGATGAGTCCCAATCCAATCCAAGCAAGTCACAGACAGTCTTCCCCCCCATCCTCTCCAAGTCCAGCCTTTCCCGCCCGGTTCCCTGCAAACTCAGTTGTGAGGGAGACTAGGTCTCCCCACCCTCCAAAGGAAGGTAGTTAAGTTAGTAGCACAAGCTAAGTTCAAGTGTACTTTACCTGTTTCATGAGTCCCAGTCCAATTCAAGCAAGTCACGGACAGTCTCCTTCCATCCGCTCCAAGTCCAGTCTTTCCCCGTTCAGGTTTTTGTCCCTACAAACTCAGTTGTGAGGGAAACTAGGTCTCCCCGCCCTCCAAAGGAAGGGCAACTAAGAAAGTTAGATTCCTTTCTCTCTGAGACCTAACTTTAGGTTAGGAGTTCAGTTGTGAGGGAGACTAGGTCTCCCCACCCTCCAAAGGAAGGCAACTAAAAAAGTTAGCTTACTTTCTCTCTGAGACCTAACTTTAGGTTAGGAGTTCAGATGTGAGGGAGACTAGGTCTCCCCACCCTCCAAAGGAGGGCAATTAAGTTAGTATCACAAGCTAAGTTCAAGTGTACTTACCTGTTTGATGAGTCCCAGTCCAATCCAAGCAAGTCACGGACAGTCTCCCCCCATCCGCTCCAAGTCCAGTCTTTCCCGGTTCAGTTTCTTGTGAGGGAGACTAGGTCTCCCCACCCTCCAAAGGAAGGCAATTAAGTTAGTAGCACAAGCTAAGTTCAAGTGTACTTACCTGTTTCATGAGTCCCAGTCCAATTCAAGCAAGTCACGGACAGTCTCCCCCCATCCGTTCCAAGTCCAGTCTTTCCTGATTCAGTTTCTTGTCCCTGCAAATTTAGTTGTGAGGGAGACTAGGTCTCCCCGCCCTCCAAAGGAAGGCAACTAAGAAAGTTAGATACCTTTCTCTCTGAGACCTAACTTTAGGTTAGGAGTTCAGTTGTGAGGGAGACTAGGTCTCCCCACCCTCCAAAGGAAGGCAATTAAGGTAGTATCACAAGCTAAGTTCAAGTGCACTTACCTTTTTGATGAGTCCCAATCCAATCCAAGCAAGTCACAGACAGTCTTCCCCCCATCCTCTCCAAGTCCAGCCTTTCCCGCCCGGTTCCCTGCAAACTCAGTTGTGAGGGAGACTAGGTCTCCCCACCCTCCAAAGGAAGGCAATTAAGTTAGTAGCACAAGCTAAGTTCAAGTTTACTTTACCTGTTTCATGAGTCCCAGTCCAATTCAAGCAAGTCACGGACAGTCTCCTTCCATCCGCTCCAAGTCCAGTCTTTCCCCGTTCAGTTTCTTGTCCCTACAAACTCAGTTGTGAGGGAGACTAGGTCTCCCCGCCCTCCAAAGGAAGGACAACTAAGAAAGTTAGATTCCTTTCTCTCTGAGACCTAACTTTAGGTTAGGAGTTCAGTTGTGAGGGAGACTAGGTCTCCCCACCCTCCAAAGGAAGGCAACTAAAAAAGTTAGATTCCTTTCTCTCTGAGACCTAACTTTAGGTTAGGAGTTCAGATGTGAGGGAGACTAGGTCTCCCCACCCTCCAAAGGAAGTCAATTAAGTTAGTAGCACAAGCTAAGTTCAAGTGTACTTACCTGTTTGATGAGTCCCAATCCAATCCAAGCAAGTCACATACAGTCTTCCCCCCCATCCGCTCCAAGTCCAGTCTTTCCCGCCCGGTTCCCTGCAAACTCAGTTGTGAGGGAGACTAGGTCTCCCCACCCTCCAAAGGAAGGCAATTAAGTTAGTAGCACAAGCTAAGTTCAAGTGTACTTACCTGTTTCATGAGTCCCAGTCCAATTCAAGCAAGTCACGGACAGTCTCCCCCCATCCGCTCCAAGTCCAGTCTTTCCCGGTTCAGTTTCTTGTCCCTGCAAACTCAGTTGTGAGGGAGAGTAGGTCTCCCCGCCCTCCAAAGGAAGGCAACTAAGAAAGTTAGATTCCTTTCTCTCTGAGACCTAACTTTAGGTTAGGAGTTCAGTTGTGAGGGAGACTAGGTCTCCCCACCCTCCAAAGGAAGTCAATTAAGGTAGTATCACAAGCTAAGTTCAAGTGTACTTACCTGTTTGAAGAAACCCAGTCCAATCCAAGCAAGTCACAGACAGTCTCCCCCCCATCCGCTCCAAGTCCAGTCTTTCCCGCCCGGTTCCTTGCAAACTCAGTTGTGAGGGAGACTAGGTCTCCCCACCCTCCAAAGGAAGGCAATTAAGTTAGTAGCACAAGCTAAGTTCAAGTGTACTTACCTGTTTCATGAGTCCCAGTCCAATTCAAGCAAGTCACGGACAGTCTCCCCCCATCCGCTCCAAGTCCAGTCTTTCCCGGTTCAGTTTCTTGTCCCTGCAAACTCAGTTGTGAGGGAGACTAGGTCTCCCCGCCCTCCAAAGGAAGGCAACTAAGAAAGTTAGATTCCTTTCTCTCTGAGACCTAACTTTAGGTTAGGAGTTCAGTTGTGAGGGAGACTAGGTCTCCCCACCCTCCAAAGGAAGGCAATTAAGGTAGTATCACAAGCTAAGTTCAAGTGTACTTACCTTTTTGATGAGTCTCAATCCAATCCAAGCAAGTCACAGACAGTCTTCCCCCCATCCTCTCCAAGTCCAGTCTTTCCCGCCCGGTTCCCTGCAAACTCAGTTGTGAGGGAGACTAGGTCTCCCCACCCTCCAAAGGAAGGCAATTAAGTTAGTAGCACAAGCTAAGTTCAAGTGTACTTTACCTGTTTCATGAGTCCCAGTCCAATTCAAGCAAGTCACGGACAGTCTCCTTCCATCCGCTCCAAGTCCAGTCTTTCCCCGTTCAGTTTCTTGTCCCTACAAACTCAGTTGTGAGGGAGACTAGGTCTCCCCGCCCTCCAAAGGAAGGGCAACTAAGAAAGTTAGATTCCTTTCTCTCTGAGACCTAACTTTAGGTTAGGAGTTCAGTTGTGAGGGAGACTAGGTCTCCCCACCCTCCAAAGGAAGGCAACTAAAAAAGTTAGATTCCTTTCTCTCTGAGACCTAACTTTAGGTTAGGAGTTCAGATGTGAGGGAGACTAGGTCTCCCCACCCTCCAAAGGAAGTCAATTAAGTTAGTAGCACAAGCTAAGTTCAAGTGTACTTACCTGTAAGATGAGTCCCAATCCAATCCAAGCAAGTCACATACAGTCTTCCCCCCCATCCGCTCCAAGTCCAGTCTTTCCCGCCCGGTTCCCCGCAAACTCAGTTGTGAGGGAGACTAGGTCTCCCCACCATCCAAAGGAAGGCAATTAAGTTAGTAGCACAAGCTAAGTTCAAGTGTACTTACCTGTTTCATGAGTCCAAGTCCAATTCAAGCAAGTCACGGATAGTCTCCCCCCATCCGCTCCAAGTCCAGTCTTTCCCGGTTCAGTTTCTTGTCCCTGCAAACTCAGTTGTGAGGGAGACTAGGTCTCCCAGCCATCCAAAGGAAGGCAACTAAGAAAGTTAGATACTTTTCTCTCTGAGACCTAACTTTAGGTTAGGAGTTCAGTTGTGAGGGAGACTAGGTCTCCCCACCCTCCAAAGGAAGGCAATTAAGGTAGTATCACAAGCTAAGTTCAAGTGCACTTACCTTTTTGATGAGTCCCAATCCAATCCAAGCAAGTCACAGACAGTCTTCCCCCCAATCCTCTCCAAGTCCAGCCTTTCCCGCCCGGTTCCCTGCAAACTCAGTTGTGAGGGAGACTAGGTCTCCCCACCCTCCAAAGGAAGGCAATTAAGTTAGTAGCACAACCTAAGTTCAAGTGTACTTTACCTATTTCATGAGTCCCAGTCCAATTCAAGCAAGTCACGGACAGTCTCCTTCCATCCGCTCCAAGTCCAGTCTTTCCCCGTTCAGTTTCTTGTCCCTACAAACTCAGTTGTGAGGGAGACTAGGTCTCCCCGCCCTCCAAAGGAAGGGCAACTAAGAAAGTTAGATTCCTTTCTCCCTGAGACCTAACTTTAGGTTAGGAGTTCAGTTGTGAGGGAGACTAGGTCTCCCCACCCTCCAAAGGAAGGCAACTAAAAAAGTTAGATTCCTTTCTCTCTGAGACCTAACTTTAGGTTAGGAGTTCAGATGTGAGGGAGACTAGGTCTCCCCACCCTCCAAAGGAAGTCAATTAAGTTAGTAGCACAAGCTAAGTTCAAGTGTACTTACCTGTTTGATGAGTCCCAATCCAATCCAAGCAAGTCACATACAGTCTTCCTCCTCCATCCGCTCCAAGTCCAGTCTTTCCCGCTCGGTTCCCTGCAAACTCAGTTGTGAGGGAGACTAGGTCTCCCCACCCTCCAAAGGAAGGCAATTAAGTTAGTAGCACAAGCTAAGTTCTAGTGTACTTACCTGTTTCATGAGTCCCAGTCCAATTCAAGCAAGTCACGGACAGTCTCCCCCCATCCGCTCCAAGTCCAGTCTTTCCCGGTTCAGTTTCTTGTCCCTGCAAACTCAGTTGTGAGGGATACTAGGTCTCCCCGCCCTCCAAAGGAAGGCAACTAAGAAAGTTAGATTCCTTTCTCTCTGAGACCTAACTTTAGGTTAGGAGTTCAGTTGTGAGGGAGACTAGGTCTCCCCACCCTCCAAAGGAAGGCAATTAAGATAGTATCACAAGCTAAGTTCAAGTGTACTTACCTTTTTGATGAGTCCCAATCCAATCCAAGCAAGTCACAGACAGTCTTCCCCCCCATCCTCTCAAAGTCCAGTCTTTCCCGCCCGGTTCCCTGCAAACTCAGTTGTGAGGGAGACTAGGTCTCCCCACCCTCCAAAGGAAGGCAATTAAGTTAGTAGCACAAACTAAGTTCAAGTGTACTTTACCTGTTTCATGAGTCCCAGTCCAATTCAAGCAAGTCACGGACAGTGTCCTTCCATCCGCTCCAAGTCCAGTCTTTCCCCGTTCAGTTTCTTGTCCCTATAAACTCAGTTGTGAGGGAGACTAGGTCTCCCCGCCCTCCAAAGGAAGGGCAACTAAGAAAGTTAGATTCCTTTCTCTCTGAGACCTAACTTTAGGTTAGAAGTTCAGTTGTGAGGGAGACTAGGTCTCCCCACCCTCCAAAGGAAGGCAACAAAAAAAGTTAGATTCCTTTCTCTCTGAGACCTAACTTTAGGTTAGGAGTTCAGATGTGAGGGAGACTAGGTCTCCCCACCCTCCAAAGGAAGTCAATTAAGTTAGTAGCACAAGTTTAGTTCAAGTGTACTTACCTGTTTGATGAGTCCCAATCCTATCCAAGCAAGTCACATACAGTCTTCCCCCCCATCCGCTCCAAGTCCAGTCTTTCCCGCCCGGTTCCCTGCAAACTCAGTTGTGAGGGAGACTAGGTCTCCCCACCCTCCAAAGGAAGGCAATTAAGTTAGTAGCACAAGCTAAGTTCAAGTGTACTTACCTGTTTCATGAGTCCCAGTCCAATTCAAGCAAGTCACGGACAGTCTCCCCCCATCCGCTCCAAGTCCAGTCTTTCCTGGTTCAGTTTCTTGTTCCTACAAACTCAGTTGTGAGGGAGACTAGGTCTCCCAGCCCTCCAAAGGAAGGCAACTAAGAAAGTTAGATACCTTTCTCTCTGAGACCTAACTTTAGGTTAGGAGTTCAGTTGTGAGGGAGACTAGGTCTCCACACCCTCCAAAGGAAGGCAATTAAGGTAGTATCACAAGCTAAGTTCAAGTGCACTTACCTTTTTGATGAGTCCCAATCCAATCCAAGCAAGTCACAGACAGTCTTCCCCCCCATCCTCTCCAAGTCCAGCCTTTCCCGCCCGGTTCCCTGCAAACTCAGTTGTGAGGGAGACTAGGTCTCCCCACCCTCCAAAGGACGGTAGTTAAGTTAGTAGCACAAGCTAAGTTCAAGATTACTTTACCTGTTTCATGAGTCCCAGTCCAATTCAAGCAAGTCACGGACAGTCTCCTTCCATCCGCTCCAAGTCCAGTCTTTCCCCGTTCAGTTTCTTGTCCCTACAAACTCAGTTGTGAGGGAGACTAGGTCTCCCCGCCCTCCAAAGGAAGGGCAACTAAGAAAGTTAGATTCCTTTCTCTCTGAGACCTAACTTTAGGTTAGGAGTTCAGTTGTGAGGGAGACTAGGTCTCCCCACCCTCCAAAGGAAGGCAACTAAAAAAGTTAGATTCCTTTCTCTCTGAGACCTAACTTTAGGTTAGGAGTTCAGATGTGAGGGAGACTAGGTCTCCCCACCCTCCAAAGGAGGGCAATTAAGTTAGTATCACAAGCTAAGTTCAAGTGTACTTACCTGTTTGATGAGTCCCAGTCCAATCCAAGCAAGTCACGGACAGTCTCCCCCCATCCGCTCCAAGTCCAGTCTTTCCCGGTTCAGTTTCTTGTCCCTGCAAACTCAGTTGTGAGAGAGACTAGGTCTCCCCGCCCTCCAAATGAAGGCAACTAAGAAAGTTAGATACCTTTCTCTCTTAGACCTACCTTTAGGTTAGGAGTTCAGTTGTGAGGGAGACTAGGTCTCCACACCCTCCAAAGGAAGGCAATTAAGGTAGTATCACAAGCTAAGTTCAAGTGCACTTACCTTTTTGATGAGTCCCAATCCAATCCAAGCAAGTCACAGACAGTCTTCCCCCCCATCCTCTCCAAGTCCAGCCTTTCCCGCCCGGTTCCCTGCAAACTCAGTTGTGAGGGAGACTAGGTCTCCCCACCCTCCAAAGGAAGGTAGTTAAGTTAGTAGCACAAGCTAAGTTCAAGTGCACTTTACCTGTTTCATGAGTCCCAGTCCAATTCAAGCAAGTCACGGACAGTCTCCTTCCATCCGCTCCAAGTCCAGTCTTTCCCCGTTCAGGTTTTTGTCCCTACAAACTCAGTTGTGAGGGAAACTAGGTCTCCCCGCCCTCCAAAGGAAGGGCAACTAAGAAAGTTAGATTCCTTTCTCTCTGAGACCTAACTTTAGGTTAGGAGTTCAGTTGTGAGGGAGACTAGGTCTCCCCACCCTCCAAAGGAAGGCAACTAAAAAAGTTAGCTTACTTTCTCTCTGAGACCTAACTTTAGGTTAGGAGTTCAGATGTGAGGGAGACTAGGTCTCCCCACCCTCCAAAGGAGGGCAATTAAGTTAGTATCACAAGCTAAGTTCAAGTGTACTTACCTGTTTGATGAGTCCCAGTCCAATCCAAGCAAGTCACGGACAGTCTCCCCCCATCCGCTCCAAGTCCAGTCTTTCCCGGTTCAGTTTCTTGTGAGGGAGACTAGGACTCCCCACCCTCCAAAGGAAGGCAATTAAGTTAGTAGCACAAGCTAAGTTCAAGTGTACTTACCTGTTTCATGAGTCCCAGTCCAATTCAAGCAAGTCACGGACAGTCTCCCCCCATCCGTTCCAAGTCCAGTCTTTCCCGGTTCAGTTTCTTGTCCCTGCAAATTTAGTTGTGAGGGAGACTAGGTCTCCCCGCCCTCCAAAGGAAGGCAACTAAGAAAGTTAGATACCTTTCTCTCTGAGACCTAACTTTAGGTTAGGAGTTCAGTTGTGAGGGAGACTAGGTCTCCCCACCCTCCAAAGGAAGGCAATTAAGGTAGTATCACAAGCTAAGTTCAAGTGCACTTACCTTTTTGATGAGTCCCAATCCAATCCAAGCAAGTCACAGACAGTCTTCCCCCCATCCTCTCCAAGTCCAGCCTTTCCCGCCCGGTTCCCTGCAAACTCAGTTGTGAGGGAGACTAGGTCTCCCCACCCTCCAAAGGAAGGCAATTAAGTTAGTAGCACAAGCTAAGTTCAAGTTTACTTTACCTGTTTCATGAGTCCCAGTCCAATTCAAGCAAGTCACGGACAGTCTCCTTCCATCCGCTCCAAGTCCAGTCTTTCCCCGTTCAGTTTCTTGTCCCTACAAACTCAGTTGTGAGGGAGACTAGGTCTCCCCGCCCTCCAAAGGAAGGACAACTAAGAAAGTTAGATTCCTTTCTCTCTGAGACCTAATTTTAGGTTAGGAGTTCAGTTGTGAGGGAGACTAGGTCTCCCCACCCTCCAAAGGAAGGCAACTAAAAAAGTTAGATTCCTTTCTCTCTGAGACCTAACTTTAGGTTAGGAGTTCAGATGTGAGGGAGACTAGGTCTCCCCACCCTCCAAAGGAAGTCAATTAAGTTAGTAGCACAAGCTAAGTTCAAGTGTACTTACCTGTTTGATGAGTCTCAATCCAATCCAAGCAAGTCACATACAGTCTTCCCCCCCATCCGCTCCAAGTCCAGTCTTTCCCGCCCGGTTCCCTGCAAACTCAGTTGTGAGGGAGACTAGGTCTCCCCACCCTCCAAAGGAAGGCAATTAAGTTAGTAGCACAAGCTAAGTTCAAGTGTACTTACCTGTTTCATGAGTCCCAGTCCAATTCAAGCAAGTCACGGACAGTCTCCCTCCATCCGCTCCAAGTCCAGTCTTTCCCGGTTCTGTTTCTTGTCCCTACAAACTCAGTTGTGAGGGAGACTAGGTCTCCCAGCCCTCCAAAGGAAGGCAACTAAGAATGTTAGATACCTTTCTCTCTGAGACCCAACTTTAGGTTAGGAGTTCAGTTGTGAGGGAGACTAGGTCTCCACACCCTCCAAAGGAAGGCAATTAAGGTAGTATCACAAGCTAAGTTCAAGTGCACTTACCTTTTTGATGAGTCCCAATCCAATCCAAGCAAGTCACAGACAGTCTTCCCCCCCATCCTCTCCAAGTCCAGCCTTTCCCGCCCGGTTCCCTGCAAACTCAGTTGTGAGGGAGACTAGGTCTCCCCACCCTCCAACGGAAGGTAGTTAAGTTAGTAGCACAAGCTAAGTTCAAGTGTACTTTACCTGTTTCATGAGTCCCAGTCCAATTCAAGCAAGTCACGGACAGTCTCCTTCCATCCGCTCCAAGTCCAGTCTTTCCCCGTTCAGTTTCTTGTCCCTACAAACTCAGTTGTGAGGGAGACTAGGTCTCCCCGCCCTCCAAAGGAAGGGCAACTAAGAAAGTTAGATTCCTTTCTCTCTGAGACCTAACTTTAGGTTAGGAGTTCAGTTGTGAGGGAGACTAGGTCTCCCCACCCTCCAAAGGAAGGCAGCTAAAAAAGTTAGATTCCTTTCTCTCTGAGACCTAACTTTAGGTTAGGAGTTTAGATGTGAGGGAGACTAGGTCTCCCCACCCTCCAAAGGAAGTCAATTAAGTTAGTAGCACAAGCTAAGTTCAAGTGTACTTACCTGTTTGATGAGTCCCAATCCAATCCAAGCAAGTCACATACAGTCTTCCCCCCCATCCGTTCCAAGTCCAGTCTTTCCCGCCCGGTTCCCTGCAAACTCAGTTGTGAGGGAGACTAGGTCTCCCCACCCACCAAAGGAAGGCAATTAAGTTAGTAGCACAAGCTAAGTTCAAGTGTACTTACCTGTTTCATGAGTCCCAGTCCAATTCAAGCAAGTCACGGACAGTCTCCCCCCATCCGCTCCAAGTCCAGTCTTTCCCGGTTCAGTTTCTTGTCCCTGCAAACTCAGTTGTGAGGGAGACTAGGTCTCCCCGCCCTCCAAAGGAAGGCAACTAAGAAAGTTAGATTCCTTTTTCTCTGAGACCTAACTTTAGGTTAGGAGTTCAGTTGTGAGGGAGACTAGGTCTCCCCACCCTCCAAAGGAAGGCAATTAAGGTAGTATCACAAGCAAAGTTCAAGTGTACTTACCTTTTTGATGAGTCCCAATCCAATCCAAGCAAGTCACAGACAGTCTTCCCCCCCATCCTCTCCAAGTCCAGTCTTTCCCGCCCGGTTCCCTGCAAACTCAGTTGTGAGGGAGACTAGGTCTCCCCACCCTCCAAAGGAAGGCAATTAAGTTAGTAGCACAAGCTAAGTTCAAGTGTACTTTACCTGTTTCATGAGTCCCAGTCCAATTCAAGCAAGTCACGGACAGTCTCCTTCCATCCGCTCCAAGTCCAGTCTTTCCCCGTTCAGTTTCTTGTCCCTACAAACTCAGTTGTGAGGGAGACTTGGTCTCCCCGCCCTCCAAAAGAAGGGCAACTAAGAAAGTTAGATTCCTTTCTCTCTGAGACCTAACTTTAGGTTAGGAGTTCAGTTGTGAGGGAGACTAGGTCTCCCCACCCTCCAAAGGAAGGCAACTAAAAAAGTTAGATTCCTTTCTCTCTGAGACCTAACTTTAGGTTAGGAGTTCAGATGTGAGGGAGACTAGGTCTCCCCACCCTCCAAAGGAGGGCAATTAAGTTAGTAGCACAAGCTAAGTTCAAGTGTACTTACCTGTTTGATGAGTCCCAATCCAATCCAAGCAAGTCACATATAGTCTTCCCCCCCATCCTCTCCAAGTCCAGTCTTTCCCGCCCGGTTCCCTGCAAACTCTGTTGTGAGGGAGACTAGGTCTCCCCACCCTCCAAAGGAAGGCAATTAAGTTAGTAGCACAAGCTAAGTTCAAGTGTACTTACCTGTTTCATGAGTCCCAGTCCAATTCAAGCAAGTCACGGACAGTCTCCCCCCATCCGCTCCAAGTCCAGTCTTTCCCGGTTCAGTCTCTTGTCCCTGCAAACTCAGTTGTGAGGGAGACTAGGTCTCCCCGCCCTCCAAAGGAAGGCAACTAAGAAAGTTAGATACCTTTCTCTCTGAGACCTAACTTTAGGTTAGGAGTTCAGTTGTGAGGGAGACTAGGTCTCCCCACCCTCCAAAGGAAGGCAATTAAGGTAGTATCACAAGCTAAGTTCAAGTGCACTTACCTTTTTGATGAGTCCCAATCCAATCCAAGCAAGTCACAGACAGTCTTCCCCCCCATCCTCTCCAAGTCCAGCCTTTCCCGCTCGGTTCCCTGCAAACTCAGTAGTGAGGGAGACTAGGTCTCCCCACCCTCCAAAGGAAGGCAATTAAGTTAGTAGCACAAGCTAAGTTCAAGTTTACTTTACCTGTTTCATGAGTCCCAGTCCAATTCAAGCAAGTCACGGACAGTCTCCTTCCATCCGCTCCAAGTCCAGTCTTTCCCCGTTCAGTTTCTTGTCCCTACAAACTCAGTTGTGAGGGAGACTAGGTCTCCCCGCCCTCCAAAGGAAGGGCAACTAAGAAAGTTAGATTCCTTTCTCTCTGAGACCTAACTTTAGGTTAGGAGTTCAGTTGTGAGGGAGACTAGGTCTCCCCACCCTCCAAAGGAAGGCAACTAAAAAAGTTAGATTCCTTTCTCTCTGAGACCTAACTTTAGGTTAGGAGTTCAGATGTGAGGGAGACTAGGTCTCCCCACCCTCCAAAGGAGGGCAATTAAGTTAGTATCACAAGCTAAGTTCAAGTGTACTTACCTGTTTGATGAGTCCCAGTCCAATCCAAGCTAGTCACGGACAGTCTCCCCCCATCCGCTCCAAGTCCAGTCTTTCCCGGTTCAGTTTCTTGTCCCTGCAAACTCAGTTGTGAGGGAGACTAGGTCTCCCCGCCCTCCAAAGGAAGGCAACTAAGAAAGTTAGATACCTTTCTCTCTGAGACCTAACTTTAGGTTAGGAGTTCAGTTGTGAGGGAGACTAGGTCTCCACACCCTCCAAAGGAAGGCAATTAAGGTAGTATCACAAGCTAAGTTCAAGTGCACTTACCTTTTTGATGAGTCCCAATCCAATCCAAGCAAGTCACAGACAGTCTTCCCCCCCATCCTCTCCAAGTCCAGCCTTTCCCGCCCGGTTCCCTGCAAACTCAGTTGTGAGGGAGACTAGGTCTCCCCACCCTCCAAAGGAAGGTAGTTAAGTTAGTAGTACAAGCTAAGTTCAAGTGTACTTTACCTGTTTCATGAGTCCCAGTCCAAATCAAGCAAGTCACGGACAGTCTCCTTCCATCCGCTCCAAGTCCAGTCTTTCCCCGTTCAGTTTTTTGTCCCTACAAACTCAGTTGTGAGGGAGACTAGGTCTCCCCGCCCTCCAAAGGAAGGGCAACTAAGAAAGTTAGATTCCTTTCTCTCTGAGACCTAACTTTAGGTTAGGAGTTCAGTTGTGAGGGAGACTAGGTCTCCCCACCCTCCAAAGGAAGGCAACTAAAAAAGTTAGATTCCTTTCTCTCTGAGACCTAACTTTAGGTTAGGAGTTCAGATGTGAGGGAGACTAGGTCTCCCCACCCTCCAAAGGAAGTCAATTAAGTTAGTAGCACAAGCTAAGTTCAAATGTACTTACCTGTTTGATGAGTCCCAATCCAATCCAAGCAAGTCACATACAGTCTTCCCCCCCATCCGTTCCAAGTCCAGTCTTTCCCGCCCGGTTCCCTGCAAACTCAGTTGTGAGGGAGACTAGGTCTCCCCACCCTCCAAAGGAAGGCAATTAAGTTAGTAGCACAAGCTAAGTTCAAGTGTACTTACCTGTTTCAGGAGTCCCAGTCCAATTCAAGCAAGTCACGGACAGTCTCCCCCCATCCGCTCCAAGTCCAGTCTTTCCCGGTTCAGTTTTTTGTCCCTGCAAACTCAGTTGTGAGGGAGACTAGGTCTCCCCGCCCTCCAAAGGAAGGCAACTAAGAAAGTTAGATTCCTTTCTCTCTGAGACCTAACTTTAGGTTAGGAGTTCAGTTGTGAGGGAGACTAGGTCTCCCCACCCTCCAAAGGAAGGCAATTAAGGTAGTATCACAAGCAAAGTTCAAGTGTACTTACCTTTTTGATGAGTCCCAATCCAATCCAAGCAAGTCACAGACAGTCTTCCCCCCCATCCTCTCCAAGTCCAGTCTTTCCCGCCCGGTTCCCTGCAAACTCAGTTGTGAGGGAGACTAGGTCTCCCCACCCTCCAAAGGAAGGCAATTAAGTTAGTAGCACAAGCTAAGTTCAAGTGTACTTTACCTGTTTCATGAGTCCCAGTCCAATTCAAGCAAGTCACGGACAGTCTCCTTCCATCCGCTCCAAGTCCAGTCTTTCCCCGTTCAGTTTCTTGTCCCTACAAACTCAGTTGTGAGGGAGACTAGGTCTCCCCGCCCTCCAAAGGAAGGGCAACTAAGAAAGTTAGATTCCTTTCTCTCTGAGACCTAACTTTAGGTTAGGAGTTCAGTTGTGAGGGAGACTAGGTCTCCCCACCCTCTAAAGGAAGGCAACTAAAAAAGTTAGATTCCTTTCTCTCTGAGACCTAACTTTAGGTTAGGAGTTCAGATGTGAGGGAGACTAGGTCTCCCCACCCTCCAAAGGAGAGCAATTATGTTAGTAGCACAAGCTAAGTTCAAGTGTACTTACCTGTTTGATGAGTCCCAATCCAATCCAAGCAAGTCACATACAGTCTTCCCCCCCATCCTCTCCAAGTCCAGTCTTTCCCGCCCGGTTCCCTGCAAACTCAGTTGTGAGGGAGACTAGGTCTCCCCACCCTCCAAAGGAAGGCAATTAAGTTAGTAGCACAAGCTAAATTTAAGTGTACTTACCTGTTTCATGAGTCCCAGTCCAATTCAAGCAAGTCACGGACAGTCTCCCCCCATCCGCTCCAAGTCCAGTCTTTCCCGGTTCAGTTTCTTGTCCCTGCAAACTCAGTTGTGAGGGAGACTAGGTCTCCCCGCCCTCCAAAGGAAGGCAACTAAGAAAGTTAGATACCTTTCTCTCTGAGACCTAACTTTAGGTTAGGAGTTCAGTTGTGAGGGAGACTAGGTCTCCCCACCCTCCAAAGGAAGGCAATTAAGGTAGTATCACAAGCTAAGTTCAAGTGCACTTACCTTTTTGATGAGTCCCAATCCAATCCAAGCAAGTCACAGACAGTCTTCCCCCCCTTCCTCTCCAAGTCCAGCCTTTCCCGCCCGGTTCCCTGCAAACTCAGTTGTGAGGGAGACTAGGTCTCCCCACCCTCCAAAGGAAGGCAATTAAGTTAGTAGCACCAGCTAAGTTCAAGTTTACTTTACCTGTTTCATGAGTCCCAGTCCAATTCAAGCAAGTCACGGACAGTCTCCTTCCATCCGCTCCAAGTCCAGTCTTTCCCCGTTCAGTTTCTTGTCCCTACAAACTCAGTTGTGAGGGAGACTAGGTCTCCCCGCCCTCCAAAGGAAGGGCAACTAAGAAAGTTAGATTTCTTTCTCTCTGAGACCTAACTTTAGGGAGTTCAGTTGTGAGGGAGACTAGGTCTCCCTACCCTCCAAAGGAAGGCAACTAAAAAAGTTAGATTCCTTTCTCTCTGAGACCTAACTTTAGGTTAGGAGTTCAGATGTGAGGGAGACTAGGTCTCCCCACCCTCCAAAGGAGGGCAATTAAGTTAGTATCATCACAAGCTAAGTTCAAGTGTACTTACCTGTTTGATGAGTCCCAGTCCAATTCAAGGAGGGCAATTAAGTTAGTATCATCACAAGCTAAGTTCAAGTGTACTTACCTGTTTGATGAGTCCCAGTCCAATCCAAGCAAGTCACGGACAGTCTCCCCCGCAAGTAAGAATCTGAGACCTAACTTTAGGTTCAGCCTCCCCACCCTCCAAAGGAGGGCCACTGGGAGAGTCTGAGTGGACTAAAGTTAGAAGGATGTCTTCCAATTACATACGTGTAATTGGCCGACGACCGAGCTTGGAAGGATATAAATATATACGACCCCCAGCTCACGTACTTCGGCGATGTGGGACTAAAATTCTGCTCCGATCTATGTCTGCAGCCGATACCGCACGGTCTGCAACTGTCCCGAATCCGACTTCGATCCTATCCCGCTCTTATCAATCCAGCCCCTTCGTCGCCGTTACACCCTCCCTCCACCAGCAACGCCGCCCCTGTCGTTCTCGATTCTATTGCTGTGTCCAAGTCCAAGGCCAGGAGCGAACCACCCGTTGATTAAAGAGGTAGAGATTCCAAACTCCATTAAGATGATCAACTGCAAATTTCTTTTTATTTTTCAAATTTTCTTTTGGTGTTGGGATAGTTAGGATCCAACATAGAATTGGGTTTTTTTTTTTTAAAAAGAAAAAAATTGGATTTGTTTGATGTGACGAAGTATGAGCATCGTTTCTACGGAACAAAAATTTTGGTTTTGTTTGATGTGTCAGGATATTGTTGGATTTATTTGTTTGTGAGTCCACCAACTGTTTGATAAAATGACTCAAAGAGCATGACTGTTTTGAGTCTCTTTAATGACACTTGAAAGCAAAAACATAACAGTTATACGCTGTAGAACAATGCTTTTGAACGCAGTAGGTAATGCTGGGTTTGAAACTCTTATTTGGGTCAGTTTTTTTGTAACAGTTGTATTTGGGTCAGTTTTTTTTGTAACAGTTGTGTTGCCTATTCCTATTGGTTTGTCAAGTTGTGCCAATTAACCTATTTAAACCAACGATTTGATACTTTGAATGGAGGGGGTATTCTCAAAGACAAGTTGCACAAGAGAAATATAATGCTCAAGTGCCCAACTTACTAGTTATCTTTATTCGATTGGTATGTTTACAAATGACTTTAGACCCTTTTTTGTTGAATGACACATGACTTCTATTCTCAAAGACAAGTTGCACCTTTTAGACCCTTTTTTGTTGGCTTTAACTTTTATATAGAGCATTAATTCGAGATAAGGAAAATAAATTTTCAGTACCAGAGTACTAATTTCCTTCTGTTTTTGCAGGTAACAAGCAATAATTATTACTCTTGAATTTGTTTTAGTGTTTCATATAGGTTCAATTGTTAGTTCAGAAGTCTTTTTTAGTGTAGAATAGGATTAATATATTGAATATTATCAACATAAAACATGTATACATTCCTTTACAGACAAGGGCCAAAAGAAACAAATGCACGGACCATTTGATGGGGACAATAAAATGCAAGATTTGATTAGGTATTTAATTAGGATTTGATTAGAATTGGTTTAAATTTTAATTTAATTTGTTTTTTATTTTATTTTTTTGCACGTAGTGCATGTAGGATATTTTATTGATTGCTTTGTAATCATTTTCTAGAATAATTTAGAGAGAATTGTTTATAAAGAAATCTTGTTTGAAAGTATGTGATTTGTTACTCGTTAAATTTTTCTTCGAGTGATTCGTGCGAAAGTAGACATGTGATTCAGCTGTGCATGAGACCAAATCATTGTCAAACCCTAATTTCATCCTCAAATTTCCAACACAAAACCATACTTCATCTTTCGTCCTGCGTCAAAATTTAACATAAACCAACAACTACTGAAGTTAAAACGAGCAAATATGTAATTGAAAAAAGTGTTTACTCTTATGGTTGATAATTCTAGTACAAATAATGCTTTGATAAGAAGATTCAAAAGAGATTATAGTCAAAAGTTATTGCTTAATAGTGGAAACATTAACATGAGATGTTGTGCATATATTTTAAACGTAATGGTGCAAGATGGAATAAAGGTGATGATGATTCTGTTAAACACATTTGGAATTTTATTATGTATGTGGTTAGTAGTCCATCTAGAATACAAACTTTCAATAGAATTACACACTTAATCAAGTTACCTACTAGAAAAATCACAAAATGAAATTCTACTTAGTAAAAATATTACCAATGTTTTGTCATATAAGGATGCCTTCATAAAATCAATTGTATTATAATGTTACTCCATCTCTTGATGATTGGAAAAAGCCGAATTGTTAACTTTTTTGTGTATTTTTGTTGATACAGCTCATGTATATTCGGGCAGAAAGTACACTACATCTAATTTATACTTCAGAAAAGTTTGGATCATTCGGCCTATGTTACAAGAATAATCTACTGTTAGTGATGATAATGTGAAAATTTTGGCATTGGAAACGCAGAAAAAAGGCAATATTCAGCATAATGTTATTAATTATATCTTTAGATCCTAGATGAAAATCGGCATACATTAAGTATACATAAGCAATAGCACTTGGTGAGATAGAGAGCAAAATGAAATGAGAAGAAATTACTACTCTTCTTAAAAAAATTTATTGTGAACATGTGAGAGCTGCCAAACAAAAGACAATAGTAATGGATGAAGTTCGTTAACAAGTAGAGGCTCAAGTACTACTTTGACTAGTTTGGAAATACGGATTTTGCTCACTTTTGGGCTCAAAGTTGTAGAAGTTGATACTTAATTGGAAGTACTTCCTCCGATGTCTGATTTGGAGTTTCGTGTTTTAGAGTGGTGAAAGATGAATGCAACTCTTTATCCTCAACTATAAAAAATAAGTTGAGACATTTTAGCTATATCAGTTACTATCGTTTCACTAGAGTCGGTTCTCAGTACCTGTGGTAGAGTTGTGGATCAACACTGAAGTCATTTGAGTCACTCTACCATGAAGACTTTGATATTCCGAAAAGATTTTATTACATATGTAAACTTGTATTGAATTTATATTTGATATCATATAGTCTTATGTTGTATTCATCGTATTACTTCATTATTGCATACTTTAATGTCATGCAAATGAAGTGTAGATTTTTCATGCTCATCCAATTTAATCAATGATGAAGATTTTATTGTAAAATGATTAGCAAAATGAAGTCTAAGAAACTTTGGATGTAATTTCTGACACTTTTGTCCACCAACATGAGGTCAACTGGAGTGTAAGCTAGGTATACAACTTTTCCGTGGCATAGGTAGATAATCAATTGTTTCATTCTACTTTTCATTTTGGGCATACCATTTTTCTTGCAAATACTATAACTACATGCCTTCTTGCAATCTGAGGTGATGCTCTTAATCGATATATCTATGTTTTTATTGTGTGATGCATGAATATTTGCCTGAGTAGCCTTGCACTGTTGAAGATATTAAGAAACTCACTGAAAAAAGTCTTTCATCTGTATTTGCAAGTTCAGGGACTTTATTTATATGAAAGCTGCTAAGCACTTTAAGTTGTTTTAGGTAATTTCAAACTTGTTTTTCCAATAAATCGTATTGGCTTTCGCATCAATATCATTTTAGTTTGTAACCTGTTGCTGTTCATAATTTAAATCTGAATTATCCATATGTGAGAGTCGAGCATGATCAATTTACATCCAAATAGGCTCAAACTTTGGAAATTTCCCTAACGCCCTGGAGAGAGAGAGAGAGAGAGGGAAGTACTTTTAGTTCATGAGGTGAAATTTGTTACAATTAGTTTCTATCAAGAATCTGAGAGGTCATTAAATATTTTCTGGACTACTTAAATTGATTCTCATATTGAGCCCGAAAAGAAATGCTAAAAAGACATTTGTTATTGGTTGGGAAGGAGTTACATATAATTTAATTTTAACTTGATTTTATTATGCCGATGTTCATATTTCTAGCATGGGTGCTTCATCATGAATTAATTGGACTTCTCTGAAACAAATTCGCCTAAAAAGAGAATCGCAAAATCACATCATTAATCTTTACCCACTTCTCTGACGGGTATGAAATAAACAAATTTTAGACTCACTGTGAAGGGAAAGAAGTATAAATTACACCAAATTTTATAGAAAACATATCATCAGTTCACAGACCATGATCATCATATATTCTTTCTATTGGATCGAATGCTTATGTTGCCACAATATGACAGCTCAAATTTAATCATCTAATCTAAAAGTCACATCTCATTGTATGATTGGATGTACAATCCATAGGGGCGTGCCAGAACCTAAAGACCTGACAATGCTGCTGGCTCTTTCAGCATAGGTTTCGGAGGTTATCTTCTTCCCTGAACATGGACGGGATTGGGAACAACATCAACATATGCAGAGTAAAACCTCATGAAAGAAAACGAGAATAAGAAATAAAAGGGTAACATTAGACAATAAAATATAAGATACAGGAGAAATGATCGATAAGTTAGCTGGTGGCGCCTTGCCAAGACCAAATTTAGCAGATATAACGCCTACAAAATTGGAGTTGAATTAACACTCTGAACATATTTTTTATGTTTTAAAAAGCAAAATGCAAATTTACTAGGAGCTATCTGTGTAATGAAGATAAACGTTCTGTGTCAAGGATTCAGGACTGTTTCTTTGCATAACGCGTCTTATTTGAGCTTTTCCAAGAAAGGCTTTGTTTTAGGTTAGCGCCGAAACATGGTTACTAGTCTAAGGAAACGAGCAAAGTATAGTTCTCACGACGTTTTTGTCCCATTTTATTTCTGCAGAATTTGGTTATCTTGTCAAAATGGTGTGCCCATTCATCCTTGGGAACCTACATCACTCAGTTTTTAGTACTTATTCTTGTCAAATCCAATCATGAAATAAATAAAATTCAATAAATTTCATCCAGTTTGATTTGAATTATGATTATGATCTTTTTGCAGAAAATGTGACTCGCTGGTTTCTTTAGGGACATTCAAGAGATGCATAGGAAGACCTCCTTGGTCCTTGAGGGTGTAGTTCCAAACATATACTATTGTGGCATCCCGTGTCGGTAACAAATTGGAGGAACTTTACAGGTTGCAGCGCGGAAAAATATTTATGCAAAGCTTTGTATGTGGAACGGGGTATTGGTTTTTCCTTCGGCTTCTCGCTGTCTCTTCTCTTCGCATGTAACGCTCTTCTACTGTAATACACTGCTGTATCTATATGACCTAGACACTCACTATAGCTACAGTAGTCAAAGAATACATGTTTTTCTCTTTTCCCACTTTTGCACTTGTGGAGTTTTTTGGCCTTATACCACATACTCAAGCGACACGTATATCTTATCTCAGTATATTATAGTTCAACATTTGCATTAACAAATAACTTAGCATGACATATTTAAATTTTCTTAACTAAGCTTTTGAGGTGGTTTCTACAAACTGAAAATTTTTGTGTTATGCTTGAAGTTACTACAAGGTTGAGTCAGTGTAATATTATAACCTGCGCTTTTGCTTTCTATGAGTCAGTGCAATATTACAACCTGCAACTTCTGTTTTCTTTTTCTTACAATGGGAGGCTCAAAAAGTCCATGGACTACTTTGAAACCCATCGAGTCGAGCCGAGCTTTTTATTACAATGGCTCTTTCAAGCTTTAGACTAGCCCGAAATCTAAAATTTAAATTTGGATATAGAATGGGCTCGACTTGGCACGGCCCTGCCTTGTCCTGTCCATTCTCATCCCTACATAAACATAAATAAAAGTTGAGCCTTTTAAGAGAAGAAATGCCTTTTATTTAGTAACAAGAGTCAAGTCCAAGTAATTACCTGTTTGAGGCCAAGTAATTACTCATGGACGCGGGCGCACATGGACGTTGGCCCGTGCACAGTCCCGGCGCGCGCCGCCTTGGGCGAGCGCACGCTTGGGAGCGTCGCACTTGAGCGCCGCCCTTGAGTGCTCGCACGTATTTGGGAGACTGGCACTCCTCGGTGTGTACTCTGCATTAGTCCAGGCGCGTGCTTCTCAGCGCATACTCTTAGGTGCACTTCTGAGTTGCGCGCGTTTCGGGGATGCGTGCATTCTTTTGGATATTAGATGCACTTGTCTCGGAGGCGCATGCTTGCTGGCAACGCACGCATGCTGCTGAGCATGGGATGTGCTCGTTAGTAGCGTGTGTGCTCCTCAGTGCGCGCTCCGCGGTGCCTTGGAGCGTGCTCACCTAGTTGTGCTTATGGATTGCGCGTATGCTAAGGATGCGCACGTGCTCCTAGATAAAAAGATGCGCACATCCCTGCCTTACCCTAGCTCCTTGCTCCAATATGCATGCAAACTTCTAGCATCCCTGCCTGCTTCCATTCCCTTGTCCCTAACAAGTTAGAGTTTGTAACACAGAAGTCAAGGCCAAGTTTACTTATCTATTCGAGTCTAATTCTGACTCCAAGTCAACAATCTAGTCTCCCTATTCTTGTTCTGGTTCATGTCTCTGCAAAGCTATCCGCCAATAAAAAGTTAGTAATACACAAGTTAAGTTCAAATCTACTTTCTTGTTAGAGATTAAGTCTGAGTCTATGTCCAGTCTCACCTATAAGCCCTGTCGTTGTCCATACAAGTAAAGAGTTAGTAACACACAAGTTAAGTTTGAGTCTACTTACTTGTTTGAGATTAAGTTTGAGTCAACGCCCAATCTCCCTGCAAGGCCAATTCCTTTGTCACTACAAATAAAGAGTTAGTAATGCACACGTTAAGTGTGAGTAAACTTACCTGTTTGAGTCCATGTCTGACTCTGAGTCTACATCAAGTATTCCGCCTCGATCGGTTCCTTTGCCCCTTACAAGTAAAGAGTTATTAACACACAAGTAAAGTACAAGTGTCCTTATCCATTTGAGTCTAATTTTGAGTCTAAGTCCACATATAGTCTCCTACCCTAGTTTCTTTTTCCCTACAAGTAAAGTGCTAGTAACACACAAGTTAAGTTCGAGTCTACTTACTTATTTGAGTCAAAATTCGAGTCTGGTCCACGTCTAGTCTCCCACCCATGTTCCTTAGTCCAAATACTACTACAAACTTCCAGTCTCCCCTATCCTCTCCAGTTTCTTTATCTCTGACAAGTAAGAGTTAGTAAAACATGTCAAGTTCGAGTCAACTTAACTTTTTGAGTCTAGTTCCGAGAGTCCAAGTATAAATCCAGTCTCCTGCCCCGATTTCATTGCCCCTGCAAGTAAACAGTTAGTAACACAAAGGTCAAGTTCGAGTCTGAGTCCACATTCAGTCTCTTACCCCGATTTCTTAGTCCAAATATTACTGAAAAGTTCCAGTGATCCCTACCCGATCTAGTTCCTTTGTCCCCGCAAGTAAACGGTTAGTAACACACAAGTCAAATCGAAGTCAACTTACCTATTAAAGTACTTGTTGGAGTCTGAGTTCAAGTCAACAATCCAGTCTACCTTGTCCGGTTCCGCTTCACATCCCGGCAAACCAATCTGCCAGTAAAGAGTTAGTAACACCCAACTTTGAGTATACTTACTTGTTTAAGACAAAGGTTAAGTCCACATCCAAGTCAAGTCTTAATATCCAATTTTGCATTCCAGTCAGCAATCTAGTCTCCTCCCACAGTTTCGGTTCATATCCCTCCTACCAATGTTTCTGCCAGTAATGAGTTAATAACAAACAAGTTTGAGTCTACTTGCCTGTTTTAGTCCTAGTTCGAGTCTAAGTTCACATCCAGTCTCCCGTCCTAGGTCCTTTATCCCTATAAGTAGAGAGTTAGTAATACAAGTCAAGTCCGAGTGTATTTACCTATTTTAGTCCAAATTTGAGACTGAGTCCACATCCAGTCTCCAGTCCTGATTCCATTGTCCCTAGAAGTAAAGAGCTAGTAACACACACGTCAAGTCTCGTCCTAATTTCGTTGTCCCCAGAAGTAAAGAGCTAATAACATACAAGTCAAGTTCAAATCTATTTACGTATTTGAGTCGACGTTTGAGTCTGAGTCCATATCCAGTCTCTTACAATGATTCCTTGGTCCAAATATTACAACAAACTTCCAGTCTCCCATTCGCTCAAGTTCCTTTCTCCTGGGCAAGTAAGAGTTAGTGACACAAACAAGTCAAGTCCGAATCAACTTATCTATTTGAGTCCAGTTCCGAGTACAAGTCAAATCCAGTCTCGCCCACCCAGTTTTGTTTCATAAGTAAAGAGTAACTAATGCACAAGTTAAGTTCGAATCTACCTACCTATTTCATGAGTCCAATCCTAGTAGGAGTTCACGCCCAACCTCCCTGTCTGCTCCAAGTCCAAACTGGCATGTTTGATGAGTCCAAGTCGAGTCTGAGTTCACATCCAGTCTACCCATCCACTCTAAGTCCAACGCAAATTAAGTTTGAATCTACTTACTTGTTTGAGGTTAAGTCTTGAGTCCTCATCCAGTCTCCCTACAAGCCTGATTCCTTCATCCCTGCATGTAAAGAATTAGTAAAAAAACAAGTTATTTTTGAGTCTACTTACCTGTTTTTGTCCTAGTTCGAGTCCAAGTCCATATCCAGTCTCCCATCCGGGTTCCTTTATCCCTGTAACTAAAAAAATAGTAGCATGCAAGTCAAGTTTGAGTGTATTTACTTATTTGAGTCCAAGTTTGAGTCTGAATCCACATCCAGTCTCTCATCCCGATTCCATTTACTTAGTAACTCACAAGTCAAATTAAATCTACTTACCTATTTGAGTCGAAATTCGAGTCTGAGTTCACATCCAATCTCTTATTCTGGTTCCTTAGTCCAAGTTTTATTACGAAACTTCCAGTCTCCCCCACTCGCTCCTGTTCCTTTGTCCCAAGCAAGTAAGAGTTAGTAATACACATAGTCAAGTCTGAATCCACTTACCTATTTAAGTCTAGTTCCGAGTCCAAGTCAAATCCAGTTTTGCCCGCGCAGTTTTGATTCATATCCCTGCAAAGTTAGTTGCAAGTAAAGAGTTAGTAACACGCAAGTTAAGAATGAATATATTTTCCTATTTGATGAGTCCAAGTCTACCTCTCCACTCAAAGTCCACAATCCAATACTCCCTGCCCAGTTTTATGTCCCTGCAAACTTAGTTGCTTGTACTAAGTTAGTAACACAAGTTAAGTTCAAGTTCATATCTAGTCTCCTCGTCCAGTCCAAGTCACAATCCAATCCCCCCGCCCGGCTCAGGTTCATGTTCCTACAAACTTAGTTGCAAGTAAGGAATTAGTAACACAAGTTAAGTTCGAGTCTACTTCATGTTTGATGGGACCAAGTCCAGTCCGAGTTCATGTCAGTCTCCCCATCTGGTCCAAGTCCACAATCTAGTCTCCCCGCCCGGTTTAGGTTTATGTCCTTACAAATTTAGTTACTTGTAAGGAGTCAGTAACACTAGTTTGAGTGTATTTACCTATTTGATGAGTTCAAGTCCAGTCTCTCTATCCGGTCTAAAGTTCACAATCCAATGTCCCCCGTCCGGTTAAGGATCATGTGCCTAGCTACAAACTTAGTTGCTTCTAAGGAGTTAGTAATACAAGTTAATTTCAAATCTACCTCCTGTTTGATGAGTCCAAATCTAGTCTAAGTTCATGTCCAGTCTCTCCATTTGCTCCAAGTCCACAATCTAGTATTCTCCGCCCAGTTCAGATTCATGCTCCTACAAACTTTGCTTCTTATAAAGAGTTAGTGACACAAGTTCGAGAGTACTTATTCAATGAGTCTAAGTCCAGTCTCCCTATCTGCACCAAGTCCAAAATGAGTTGTTTGAGAGTCCAAATTGAGTCCAAGTTACTCCTTGGCCACTTCAAGTCCACAATCCAATGTCCCCCACTCAGTTCAGGCTCAACTCCCTGCAAATTTTGTTGCTTGTAGTGAGTTAGTAACACAAGTTAAGTCCAAGTCTACTTCCTATTTGATGAGACCCAGTCCTGTCCGAGATCACTTCCACTCTCCTCGTCCGGTGCAAGCCCACAGTCTAATCTCTCCCGCTTGGTTTAGGTTCATGTCCTTGCCAACTTAATTGCTTGTAAGGAGTTAGTAACATAAGTTCAAGTGTACTTACCTGGTTGAAGGGTCCAAGTCGAGTCTCCTTGTCAAGTCCAAGTCCAGTCTCCTTGTCCGGTCCAAGTCCGCAATTCAGTGTCCCCCGCACGATTCAGGTTCATGTTCTTGCAAACTTAGTTGCTTGTAAGGAGTTAGTAAAACAAGTTAAGTTTGAGTTTGCTTCCTGTTTGACGAGACCCAGTCCAATTCGACTTCACGTACAGTCTCCCCATCTGATCCATGGTCCACAATCCAGTGTCCTCTGCTCAATACAGATTCATGTCCTTGCAAACTTTGTTGCTTGTAATTGTTTGCTCAAAAATTGCACCTTTCCTTCCATTATAAAATTTCTGGATTACAACAAAATGATGTGGATTACAAATTTGAAGAACAGCAAGAACGGAAATATTGATGAATTTCCTTTTTTCTATGTGGGTTCGGGTGGCGATGGAGCCTCGCTAGTGCCTCCGTTGACCGTCTAACTGGTAGAAGAGGATATTCTCCTTTCTCTGGACTCCTGAAGAAAACTCGCTCTCGATACCTCTGAACTCTCCAAACTCTGCCCCCCAAAAGATCCCCTCTCTCGAATCCACTCCTATGTTTTATAAACTGTGGAGGTTTGAAATCCGGATCGAATCCGCCCTGAAAAATCGGATCACAAGATATCAGGAGAATAAATAAACGGAAGAAGACGGAGAACAACCCGCGGGTTGGTACCTGCGGGATCGCTCCCGCGGGTTGGCTTTAAAATCTCTCTTCCCTGATATCAGGTAAACAAACTGTAATCCGTTTACTTTAAAATCGCTTTTGCGATTATAACGAAAGAGATTTTGTTATGGTATAAATGTAGCATTTTTACGCAAAGCTATGCACAGCTACGCAGGGATGACCACACATCTGGCACGGAGGGTGGCACCGAGGGTGTCCACCGCGGGGTGGCACCCCGCGGGTGTCCACCGGGGGTGGCAACCCGCGGGTGTCCGCCCGGGGGTGTCGGCCACCCGCGTGTGGCACCCCGCGGGTGCCTACCCGCGGGTGGCACCCCGGGTGCCTACCCTGCTAGTAAATTTTTTTTTTTTAATTTGGACTAAAGTTTTATTTTTTCTCTCTTACAGTTCCTTATTCAACATATCCTTTATCCAAGAATCATTATTTCGGATTTTCGGGCAATCCAAATAATCAATCTCACTTTGGATTTGACGATCACATTCCTTTAGTAGAGGAGCGAAGTAGTGCGGATCGACGACAGAAAATTATTAGCTGCAACCCACTCACAGCTCGTGAGTTAATCACGGATTCCGTCTTTGAGGACACTACTAGACAGATTTTGAAGAAGCCGCAATTTCTTTTTGGAGATGTCGTCAACCAACCAGACGAAGACTTATGGGACACTACTAAGTGGTTGAACAATGCTAGAGGTCGACACATGTTTATCCCAGACTTGGAACGTAGCTATTCCTTATCATATCTGCAGCGGACTTCGTATCCACGCGTGATGTCTTGGCCAATTACCTGCAGTAGTCATGGCGTTGCGACAGGGAGATTTAACAGAAACGACCCATTTGTAGATGACCCGGCAAAGTATGTTACAGGTCTATTGCCTGGTAGATTCGGCAAAGACTTACCTGTTGGACAGCATCCGAAACGAGCAGATACATTTATTAACCAATTTTTGGACGCCAATGGTCAATTCCCAGCTCATGATTTCCGCACTCCTAGATGGATTCACTCCACTTCACGATCATGGTGGTCTCGGATGACCCATTTCATTCTGGTGAATTTCAAAACACGTTTAGAGAAGCTTGGCCTCTATCGTGCGGTGCGTAATGTACAATTTGGTCTTCCACATGCTCCCCTCACTTCTTCTGCATACTGGAGATGTATAATTCGGAGACCAATACTTTCTTCACCCCTGTTGGAGAATTGGGATTCGCTCTTCATGAGATGCATGAAATTTCAGTATTATCCATAGGCGAAACCCCTTATGAGGAGTATGTTCCGAATATGAAAGAACTACTCCGCCTCAGGGCTATTCCTAATGCATACTCAACTTACTGGGAGCTGATGTGTCACTATAACATTTGCACCGATATCTCCAAGCCACGAAATAAAGGGGCGCGCCAGGCCCGAAATCAAGGGGTGCGACATAAAGTATGGGCAGAATATCTATTCCAAAATTTGGAAGGAAATGAGCGTAGTATCCAAATACGGGCTGCTTGCGATATGGATACTGTCAATGAGAGGACTGGTACCTGCTTCGCAACTATATATACAGCAGAATCTGATGAAGATAGGTTTAAAGCTCAGACTGTTTTCGAAAGCTAGCTACCACTACCAAGCAGCTTCCCCCATATCGGACAATGCTATTTTTGCCGGATATCTCATGTTGTGGTTGAAGCGCTGTATGGTACCTACTTAATGTCGCGAAACTGTCACCGTTGATATTATTTACCCTGCAGTCTTACTAGCATTCGGCCAGCCTCTGGGACTATTACCAGCTATGATTTGTAGTTTGCAACGTGGCTTGAGAGATGTAGTTTGCAACGTGGCTTGAGCTATGATTTGTAATTACTCAATTTTGCAAAGTCCAGCAGGTGGAAGATAAGGTTGGTAACAATATCTTCAAAACGCCTAATCCGCATATTGACCTGCCATTCACTTATTTGATGACTTGGTTCGTGCTGCACTATCCCGAACTAATGACTTCTCCTTCAGGACTCATTGATCATGCCACTCCTCATGTACAGCGCTTCGAAAACTGCTCTTGGAATGGAAGGTACATGGTTAAGATCCGACAAATTCTTGGGCGACACCAAAATTATCATATTTACCGCTGTTTCCCAAAGTTTCTCGGAGGAGGTTATAGTAGCTACCTTGAAGATAGTCCTGGAAATGATGGCTATACAATCTTGCCATCGGGTTGCTTCTGGTGGCTCATCAGTATCCGACCAAGTCATTTGATTCTTCGACAGGGTCGAATTTATTTTATGGAGCCCTATACACCAAGTCGTTTCGCGCGTTAGTTTGGGTATGATCAGCTATATGTTAGCAACCCAAACTCTTATCTCCGTCATGAGGGAAATCTTTTCGAGGGTGCGCGAGGATGGTATCATTTTGCGGCGAGAGGTACAAAGGCATCTTTTACTCTTCCAAGCCAATCACCATCTTTTTTTGCGTCAATGGGATTCTGCAATTGGTACCATCTTGCAGATATTATTCCTGGTGACTATCAGGTGAATCATTCCTTTTTAAGGCATATTGAGGCATCATATAGATCCTCGAAAAATGGCTTGACGCGTGAATTCCAGTCCATAAGCGCCTCTCTTAGTTCTGATAACAACGATGGCGATGGACAAGATGATACCTCTACCCCAACCTCTCCTCATGGCGGTAGATCCGTGTCGAAGAGTTCAAACCCTAGAGGAGTCAAGGTCCCTCAAAAGAAGAAGAAGAAATTTCAGGCTCGAGTCGATAATTCGGTCCTAGGACGAACTGTCAGTCATTCAGATCTGCCGACCACGACTCATTCAGATCCACCAACTACATGTCATTCAGGTCTGCCGACCGCAACATCTATAGTTTCACCAATCATTCCATCTAGAAATGCTTTCCTGTTATCACTTCGGCGTTTGGGTCAGGAGGATCTTTGTCTACCACAATTTCTCCAGTCTTTTCTAACGTCACACCGCCACTCACTTCTTCTAATGAGACTGCTAGGATGTATGGTTTTGCAACTTTTTCCACACTTAAGACACCTGCTACTGTAAGTCCAGTCCCTAAAATTGCAAATTTTGACAGGAGCGGTCCAACCATCAGGGATACAGGGGTCTTGGAGCCAACGGGTACTGCATTGGATGATAGTGCACTAGATGACTTTCTATCATCTCCTAGTGAAGCCGCTTTGCCTAGCCCAACACCAAGACTTGTCTCTTCAGGTGATCATTTTTCTTTAAGATTGGACTTTACTCCTCCTTTTCCATCCCTCATTTTTTTTCAATACATATTCGTTTGTATTTCAGGTGGCGAAGATCCAATGACCCACGCCTCCCTGACCGCCAAATCAGATTCTTTAGAACTAGTGGATTATTCTGGTGTAAGTGGGGCAATTTGTGACTTTGACGGTCTGGGCTCCGATGGAGAGTTCGATAGTGATTACTTTTATCAACTCAACATGGATAAAATCTCTCATTTACCCCTGGAGGCTTTAGAGGCGGATAGACCTGAGGGATCTGGTTCTATTCCCACAACTGCCACCGATACAATTCTTCCAGCAGGTATTTGCACACTTTCTCCATATTGCAAAAATCTTTTTGATGATAATACCTGACTATTTTATTTATATCAGATGCAGGTGATGTTAATGCATCTTTAAGATCTTCTTCGGAGGCTTTAATAAAGTCCGTGAGCACAGAAAGATCTTTTGCCAACACGCATGGTTTCATTACGCTCCGATGCCATGGGACCAACGTTTGGCGCAGCGGCCATGTCGCTAGCGTCAACAATCTCGACAACAGAGGTAATGTCAACTCCAGCAAGAGTTGTGACCGATTCATTGAGTGCGGCGGCTACTCCATTATCAGAATCACATATGGCATCAGTACCTCCTGCTGTCACTCCGACATCCATACGTCCTTTTCCTGCAGCTTCAACAAGTTCGAAACAGAATTCGGTCTCCGGCTTTAGTGAAAGAATTATTAGCCGCAGCGTCGAACTCTTTCTCGAACTCTTTTATGGATACATTGAGGAGATCCTCCACGGAGAGGATTCTCTGGAGAAGGTTCATCGTCTCATGGTGAGTCACCTAGACCATATCACCAGGATTGGAGGACCGCAGCGAGCAGCTCCTTATAGGGCTCAATGGGACGAGCTGGAGGTCCAATTGTCATTGCTCAATAGTCTGCGCTAAGTTGATCTTGCCGAGATGACAAACCAAGAGGTGGCTCGCTTACGAGCCCAGAACTTGGCTCTTCATGCCGAACTGTAGTGAAATATAGAACATCAGACCCAACTAGTCATGGGACTCCAAGGTTCTTCAGAGAAGTTGACTCGGGACCTGGCCCAGATTGAGAATAATATCGAACACCGCCGCAACTCAATAAGCTGTGAGCGGGAGATCATTATTAAAGCTCAAGCCTCGATTGCCAATCTCGAACTTGAAATTCAAACTTTTTCTAGCAAAGCATCTGAGATCTCACGGCAAAAAGAGCAAACCGAGCATGATATCGTCGTCGGCATCAGGGAGTTAGAAGAATTCAAGACTCAAACTGCACAACAACCTCCCATGGATGAAATGGACTTGCAGAGGAGAGCTTTAGAGACAACAAGGGATAACCTCCACCGTAGGCTGCAAGAGGTAGAAGATGTTTTGAAGGCTTTGTCTCAGAAGTAATCATTATTATTACCTATTGGTTATTTGTAATAATACAGAAAGAAAGACTTTGCTGTGTGCTGCTGTATCATTGTTATTATTGTCTTTCTCTTCCTTATTATTATTATTATTATTATTTTTTTTTTAAAGAAAAGAAAATTTACTATCATTTATCTATTTATTCTTATTTTATTACATACGTATACATTTCATGGATAGTGACTCAAACTACTCAGAGGCTCAGGACTTGATAGTGAGAGTTTTAAGATAAATTTAATCCTAACTGTTTGGCGACATATAGTGCGACCTATTAGGATTTACGAACAATAGGCAGATGTATGATGTTAACATGCCTAATAACGTCAAGCAGAGGTATAATATTAACGTGCTTATAGGATGACAAGCAGAGGTATAATGTTAACGTACTTATAGGATGACAAGTGGAGGTATAATGTTAACATGCTCATAGAATCCCAACGGTTCAGTGACGTCTAGTATGACGGAATGGGAAAAGACAGAGGTATCATTAAACATATCTCGGGGCTCAACCTATTCAAAGGATCTAGTCGTGATAGGAATGAATGAGCTGACTAAACAGAGGTGATTGTTAACGTGTTTGGTCTCAAAATTCTGACTATCAGAGGTAACGGTTAACTTGATAGAGAAAATGATTGTCGTCAAAAAAATGACTTTTAACTTAAACATGTTCGTCAGAGTTTGTAACATTGGAATTGATAAAGTGTGAGTTTTGTCTTTTTGTCAGAGGTGAAATTTTAACTTAACAAAGAATTGATCTAATGTAAGGTTTTTAGCAAACCCCCCAGCTATCAACGGATTTGATTAGCCTTTACCAACTACCGTTTGAGTTGGGCTAGCCATGCTATTCCCCTCAGCATAGTAAGTTATCAAAGATTTTGTTTGGGCTTAGAGGCCAAACATTCCTTCTTCCCTTTGCTTTAGCAGTTTTGGGCAATAATGTATCCTTACATTTCGGTAAGGATATTATCGTGACAGATTTGTCGTAGGATTTTTAGCAAACCCCCAGCTATCAACGGATTTGATTTGCCTTTACCAATTACCGTTTGAGTTGAGCTAGCCATACTATTCCCCTCAGTATAGTAAGTTGTCGAGGGGTTTCGTTTGGGCTTAAATGCCAAACTTTTCCTCTTCCCTTTGCCTTAACGGCGTTGGGCAATTCATACTTTTACCCCCAGTATGATGGGGTTGGCGAGAAATTTATTCTCTTCCCGTAGCCTTGTCGGCATTGGGCAATTCATACTTTTTACCCCCAGTATGATGGGGTTGGTGAGAAATTTATTCTCTTCCTGTAGCCTTGTCGGCGTTGGGTAAATTTTTTTTTAATTTTAAGAATAATATTTTTTAAGGAATTTTCTATTAATTGGCATCATCATCCGATCTCCATGTTGATTAATCAACCGGTATGCTCCATTTGAGTAGACTGTCTCTACTACAAATGGGCCTTCCCATTTTGGCTGAAACTTGCCCTTAGTTTTGTGCGTCAGAATCATAAGACGCCTGACCGCCAAGACCAAGTCACCCACTTTGAAAGTTCATTCCTTCACCTTTTTGTTGAAGGCTCGAGATATTCGCGCCTGATAAAGCTCTATTTGCTGTTGAGCTTTTAAGCGCTTCTCATCCAATGCTTCTAATTCCCGAAGTCGTTGGCTATGTTTTTCCTCAGTGGTCATTCTTGTAGCTAATGCCACCCGAAGAAAAGGAATTTGAATTTCTAGAGGTAGTATAGCTTCGCAACCATACACCAAAGAAAATGGTGTACTCTTTGTCGGTGTCCTAACCGTTGTGCGATAAGCCTATAGACAAGCCCCCAATTTCTCGTCCCCATCGCGCTGGCTTGAAGTGACAAATTTCTGTAAAAGCTTCACAATGGTCTTGTTGAATGCTCCAGCTTGACCATTTGCGGCAGGATTATATGGAGACGAAAATATATTCTGTATTCTGAACTTATCACAGAATTTAGTATAGGCTTTGCTAGTGAATTGAGGGCTGTTGTCACTGATGATCCGTCTAGGAACACCAAAGCGATAAATGATGTGGTGTTTGATGAAACTGACCATATCATTCGTTTTTACTTTTCTTAGAGGGATAGCTTCTGCCCATTTTGAGAAGTAATCGGTTATAACCAGTATAAACCGATGTCCACGAGAAGATGGCGGAGCAATGGGACCAATGATATCCATTCCCCACGTCTCGAATGGCCACGTAATCGTGGTTGGATGTAGGTATTCCGCGGCCTGGTGTATGTAGTTTGCATGCACCTGACACGCATGGCATTTCTTCGCATATGTCAAGGCATTTGCCATCATTGTCGGCCAGTAATAACCCATTCTTCTTATCCGGTCTCCCAATTTAGGTCCCGGCTGATGAGCACCACAGGCCCCGTCATGTGCTTCTTTGAGTACTTCTTGTGCTTCTTGTTGTGATAAGCACCGAAGTAAAACTCCACCTGGTATTTCCGATATAAGGTACTAAGCTCAGGATTATAATAGAATTTTTCTGCCTTCTTTTTCACTTTTGCGGCTTCTTTAGAATCTTCGGGTAATATCCCGTAGAGCACAAAGTCGACGAACACGAACCACCAATCTCTGGGCTCAAAGTTCATCCCTGACCTCGAGTATTTCCTCAGGGCAAAGAAGCTCTCGGCTTCCAACCTTAATACTTTTGCTCGACTTAGCAGGGAGTGCTAATGTAGCGGCGAGGGAAGCCAAGGCATCAGCGTATGCGTTCTCATGTCGTGGCACGTAGTCAATATAAAACTATTTGAATGAGTTGGCAAGTTTAATTGTCGCCTTGTGGTAAGGTACGAGATGCTCATGTTTAACCTCGTATTCTCCCCTTACTTGATTCACTATGAGTTTAGAATCCCCATAGGCCTCTAAACGCCGGACCCCCAGCTGCTGGGCAATTCGCAGTCCCGTTATAAATGCATTGTATTCAGATACATTATTAGAACAGGGCTGAGTTAGTGAGTATCCTCGGGGGATCACATGATTCTGCGGGGATATTAAAGCCACCCCCACTCCGGCAAAGTTCTTTCTAGCCGCTCCATCAAAGAACAGCTGCCAAATTGGTTCTTTAGAGACCATATTAGCTTCTGCCATCTCATCTGGAATATCCTCATAAAGTTTCAAGGATTGCGGGATAGGATGTTCTGCTAAGAAATCAGCAATCGCCTTTTGTGGTATAAATCGCATGTCATATTGCGATAGGAGGATCGACCAATTAGCTAACCTGCAATTGAGTGACCCAGACTTGGTCATGAGCACTCTCAGGGGATTTACCTGAGAAATCACATGGACTGTTTGGCCTACTAAGTAATGTCGCATTTTCTGAACTGCGAATACCAAGGCCAAGCATTCTTTCTCTACTGGAGTGTACCGATGTTCGGCGCCTACCATAGTTCTACTAAGGTAGTAAATGGTTTGTTCGTGGCCGGAGTCATTAGTTGGGGCTAACAGGGCGCCAAGTGAATGGTCCATCGCCCGAACGTATATCAAGAATGGTTTTCCTGATACAGGGGCTACCAGTACCGGAGGCTTTGTGTGGTACTTCTTGAGATCCTCAAAGGCTCGTTGACAAGCTTCATCCCAAATGAACGACACTCCTTTCTTCGTTAGCTTGGTGAAAGGTTGGCATCGCCCTGAAAGATTGGCGATAAATCTCTGAATATATGCCAGTCTTCCTTGTAATCCACAAAGTTCTTTAACGTTTTTTGGTGGCTGCGTCTCTTGAATTGCTTTTACATTTTCTGGGTCTAAAGAAATACCCTCGGATGTAACAACGAAACCAAGGAATTTGCCACTAGAGACACCGAGAAAGGATTTAGTTGGATTCATTTTTAATTGGTGTTTTCTCATAATGTCAAACACCGTTTTCAAATCTCGGAGATGATCGTCTTTATTGCGACTCTTGACAGCCAAGTCATCCACGTAACACTCTACCATTTTACGGAGATACTCGCAAAAAATTGTGCTCATAGCACGCTGATATGTTGCACATGCATTCTTCAGACCGAATGGCATGACCGTATAACAGTACACGCCTAACGGTGTTCTGAAGGCAGTATGTTTCTCATCTTCTGGGCACATTTTGATTTGATTGTACCCAGAGAATCCATCCATGAAAGACATTCTTTCGAACCCGCAGGTATTGTCAATCATGACATCCGTTATCGGAAGTGGAAATTCATCTTTCGGACATGCTGCATTGAGATCCCGAAAATCGATGCAGATTCGGATTTTTCCATTCTTCTTGGGAACTGGAACGATGTTTGCTACCCAATTAGGATGTTGTTCTTCTCGGACGAAGCCAGATTGTATAAGCTTCTTCACCTCATCTTCGATTGATTCCATTAGCTCTGGATGGAATCTTCTCTGTTGTTGTTTTACTGGTTTCACATCTGGCTTAATATTAAGTCGATGCATAGCAACTTGAGGATCTAAACCCGGCATGTCTTCATAATTCCTGGCAAAGACGTCTATGTATTCTCGAACGAGAGTCACCAGGTCGTCTCTTTCATTAGGAGACAAACTCTCACTTATAAATATGGGTTTAGGAATGGTTTCATTACCGATGTTTATTTGAACCACCTTATCCTCAGTAGGAGGTTCACGTTGCTCAAAGTGCATGTTCCATTGGGCATCAAGATGCTTTACTAATGCTTCATCTTCTATAAGGGTCAGTTCATCGTTTTCATCTGGGGTCAGATTGACAGATGTCATATTTACCGTCATCTCTTTGAATAATGCTCCCAAGTTGATATCTGAATCCCAATCGGAATCTTCCACATTTTCGCAAATCATATCTTCGACATCCGAAGGATCGGGTGTTGTGACGTATCCCAACCCCCTGCCGATTTTGTGATAATAGTCCGGTTCTTTTCCTTCGGGTATGAATGAGGGAAGCAAAGCTCGACATCCCTTATCGAAATTTAATTCGGGTTTATGGATGAAATCATATCCCATTTATGCCATCATCCGGAATGACTTTAGTCCATAATGATAGAATTGAGGGGCTTCTTGAGCTTCATCCTCACTATCACTGGATGAGGCTATATGTGGTTTAACTCTTCCGAAAAGAATAGGTTTTTGATCCAGTCGATGGGCTGGTACTTCGAACACCGCCCCATCTACGTTTTCAATGTTTGATTGTAACATCATTGATGATCTGATTGGCATATGCATGGTTGCTAAAGTCTCAAATTCTGAGAGACTATCTGCATCCGTGCTAGTAGCTGAAGGTATAGAATCAGTAGAAACACCAGGCAAATAAGTAAAGTCTAGATTCTCATTTATTTCCCACTCGCCTTCATCACTGGCGGTGTCATTTACATCTAAATCATCAAGATTAATTACAAGAGGTTCAAAGCCTTCATTGGCAATAAACACCCCTGACTCAGTATCAGCTTCATTCCCACTATCATATTCATCGTTGTAGTGGGGGATCGACCTCAGCACTTTCAGCATACAAAAGGGCGTCTACGAAGTAGTTTTCAACACCCTGAATTGCTGCTTGTCAGCAATCAAAGTATGCACTTCTCCGTCTTCATCCATGTACTTCATGCATTAGTGCAGGGTGGATGGGACGATCATATTAGCATGAATCCATGGTCGCCCTAAGAGAATGTTATATGAAGTGTCTGCTTCGATTACGTAATAGGTCACCTCACTTTTAAGATCTCCGATCTGGCATCTGAGCCTGATCTTACCCAGAGGATGACTTCCATTGGCGTTGAAGCCAAAAATGGCGGTATTAGTTGGAGTCAGCTTGTAGGGAGGGATCCCAAGAAACTGCATAAGCCTCCGCGGCATAATGCTCAAGGCAAAACCCGGATCAATCTGAATTCGACTGATTTTCGCTGAGCCAATATACCAGGTATAGTACAGAGGCCTATTGTGCTTAATATTCTTCAGCTGCATGTCCTCTGGTGTAAAAGTGATATAAGGGGCATGCCTCGACACGGAGTTGCAGTGCAGGCATGCCTCCTCAATCTCTTCTGGGAGATGGGCTAAGAAAGCTTCAGATTCCGCTAGGGCTTCCCTTAGTGCATCTCTTGTAGACTTGGACAGACGTAATAATTCATACAGAGTTATTCTCGCAGGTATATTTTCCAACTGCGCCATGACATCAAACTGAAAAGAAGAACTTTGCTCTTCAGGAGCATCTTTCCGTAGTGCCCGGTTGTATCTGAGCTCCTTTTGTTTTTCCTTGTCGGGAAACTGCTTAGTGGTTCTTTCATTAGCCTCCTTGGTTGGCTTAGAGGAGTCAGCTTCCGTGTTTGAGGGATCCTTCAAATATTGTTTTCCGGATCTGGTTCCAGAAGACGGCGCAGGTTCATTCTCTACTGCTAGAGCTGTTACCTCTGATTCAGAATCTGTTAACAGAGGTATGTCATCTGCATCCTTCTCAATGGTTACTGAGACGGCATTGCACATGCACTTCTTTCCTCTTGTTTCGGTTTTCTTCCTGGTCCTGACGGTTGTCCATTGTTCATCTTCAAGAATGTCTGGATGCACCCAAAGGACCTCCTGTTTCTCTGTTGTAAAAGGGACTAACCCTTTCTTCTGCTGATTATGGGGGTCTAAATTAACCACCCTGAGCTCACCCTTTGGAATAGATGTGAGCCTAAGTGGTACCTCTAGACCACCCACTGTAAATGTAGCCGAGTTAGCTGTCACTCTTTTTTGTTCAGCTTTGAGCTGAACTGCTCCAGCATCAATCAGTGCCTGAATTTTGTCTTTTAAAATAAAACAATTTTTAGTTGGGTGACCTATGATCCGATGGTATAAGCAGTAGTTCGGATCATTGGTCTTTCCAATCTCTTCCGGCCTCTTGCTCTCTGGCAACTTGAGCATGTTGCGCTTAGTGAGCAAATTGAACATGGTAACAGTATGCTCATTCTTAAATGAATACTGTTTTTGTGTCCTGGGTGGACCCGATGTGTTGCTTTTAGCCGGCCTTTGTTTTGGCTTGGATGTGTTTTCCACTACCATTATGTCTTTCCCTCTGGAACAGGGGAAATGAGAAGTTGGTTTGTTCGAGGTGACCCTTCTCGTAGATTGCTGCTCCTTGAGGCGTCGGAGTATGTCTTCGGCCTGCTCACCTTGCTTGAGTAAGTCTCTCCAGGATTTAGATTCAACCGAACCCATTTTGACCAAAATATCGGTCAATAAGTTATGTCTGCAAATCTCTACGAGGGTCTCCTGCGCCATGCCATGTGGACATCGCATGTAAAGCTCTCGGAACCGCTCGACAAAAGCTTTTACTGTCTCGCCCTCTCCCTGCTTTGCTGTTAGCAAGGATGGCACTGAGACCTCAGTATCGTCTTCAAAGAATCGGGCTAAGAACTCACGTTCTCCATCGGCCCATGATTTAATTGTTCCCTGGTGTAGTTGCATGAACCAGGTAAATGCAGGCCCTTGTAGGGTACTTGCAAATATCTTGGTTAATGTTGGATCATTCCCCATTAGGTGTCCTGTCTGTGACAGGAAGTAGAAGATGTGCTATTGTGGAGAGCCCTTCCCGTCAAGCGACTGAAGGTTTAACGGTTTGTAGTTTGCAGGATAGGGTGTAGTCTCCCATTCTATGGGATAGGGACACACTATCCCCACTTCCTGCAACTTTTTCCGGTGAAGAAGAGCCTGTAGCTGGTTCTCCATCTTCTCCATTTTCTCCACCTGAGGGTTAATAACCCCCTTTACTCTTTCTTTTTCTCCTGAATGAGGAGGTAGTTCTTCGTAGTCGTCTTCACTATCTTCATCTATGCGGACATGTTGTTCCTCTTCATGCCGTTTAGTGAACGACGAGGATTGGCCTTTCTTTGTTTGAGTCAACAACTCAGTTAAGAGTTGCTTCATCTCTTCCATGGTCTCCTCTTGCTATTTGAGACGTTGTTCTTGTCTCTCAAGCCTTCTAAAAACTTCTTCTGGAAGATCGGCCATGTTTACTGCAGCCTCTGACCCTCTGTTCGAATCAGAGTAAGACGAAGATACAACTGCAGAACATCTGTCTTCCTCCTCATCAGATCCTCCAGCTAATTTCTTATAATTTAATGGTATGGCGACTCCTCTCCTAGCCCGAGTGTGTCGATACACGCCCTCTGGCTCGATAAACACTCCCTTTAATTTTGAAGTGAACTCTTTATCTGAAGAGTCGCTTTCGGCAATTTTTTTGCATTTACTAACCATATGAGATGAAACGGCAGGCAAATCATCCCCAGAGCATATCTTTTTTACTATCCGTCTTCTTTTTGGCTCCGTAATTCGCCCGAAAATGGACGGTCCTGACTTACATTTGCAGTTTGATAGAACGGCTGAGATCAACAGTTCACAATGGCAGTGAGGAGTGGATTGGGAGGTGCTCCTCTTTTGAGTGAGATATTCTCTCAAATCTTGAGACCTGTTCCCTTTTAAATTTGTACTCTGACGCCTCTTGCGACGCAAGTTTTGTTTATAATACTGGTTGGTTTGTAGTATCTCAGGACTGAGAATTTTCCCAGCATCAACACGATCTCTTTTATGGAGTCTTCTAGAGTGTGTGCTGGCCTGCGCAGTTGCATGGACCCCGCACACATCTAACTTATTCTTCGGGATGTATTGGAGGATTCTATCAGAAATATGTTCATCCGAAGAGAAACTTGAAGACATGCCTTCAGATGAGTGCATGAGCACGTCCTTATATTTGTTTGCAGAGGAACAGGATGGAACACCCGAGAGAGTAACCAAAAAATTGGGTGTGCGCTGTCTCCTCACTGTGCGTGTGCCTGAATAGACACCAAAATCAAATTCAGCTGATACAACCCCTGATTTTTCCTACGAAGTGCAACCTGCGAGTTGCAACCCGCGGTGTGTAGCCCGTGGTTGGAACCGCGGGTTTGAACCCACGGTTGGAAACGCGGGGTTGCACCTGCAGCGTGCAACCCGCGGTTGGAACCGCGGGTTTGCACCCGCAGTTGCAACCGCGGGGTTGCCCCCGCGGGGTGCACCCGCGGTTGCAACCGCGGGTTTGCACCGGTGGTTGCAACCGCAGGGTTGCCCCCGCGTGGTGCAACCCGTAGTTGGAGCCGCGGGTTTGCACCGGCGGGGTTGCGCCCACGGGGTGCAACCCCCGGTTGCAACCGTGGGTTTGCACTCGCGGGATTGCCCCCGCAGGGTGCAACCCACAGTTCCGCATGCTGATTTCCACTCGTGGAACTTTTCCCTCCTGATGCTGCCTGTGTCGTCCCATTCAGGATTGTTTTATGGGTTGGATTTTCTGAATGTAATTTTTCAGAAGTACTGCTGAGGCGTGCCCGTTGGGCTTTATGCCTTAGGTTTCTCTTTTGAGAGCGGGTGAGAGTTTGGTGTAACTTCGGAGTAGGCGATGACGCCACATATTTTCTGACAGACGATGACGTCTTGTCAGTTTTAACGGGCGATGACGCCTCGTAAGTTTTAATAGGCGATGGCACCTTTTTATTTTCGGTGGGCGATGACGCCTCACCTTTCTTCATCATATCCCGGTGATGACGCCTGGGCTCCGAATCTGAGGAAGAGAGAAATTTCTCGTATTTTTGCTGGTCGACTTCTACGACCAGCGTTTCAACAACAGATCCGATGGGTACCAAGTCGGACTGCGCCACAACATTCTCTGTAGTGAACAGAAAAGCTGCCACTGTGGTCGCCAGTTCTTGTTTGCTCAAAAATTGCACCTTTCCTTCCATTATAAAATTTCTGGATACAACAAAAGGATGTGGATTATAAATTTGAAGAACAACAAGAATGGGAATATTGATGAATTCCCTTTTTTCTATGTGGGTTCGGATGGCGATGGAGCCTCGCTAGTGCCTCCGTTGACCGTCTGACTGGTAGAAGAGGATCCGCTCCTTTCTCTGGACTCCTAAAGAAAACTCGCGCTCGATACCTCTGAACTCTCCAAACTCTGCCCCCCCAAAAGATCCCCTCTCTCGAATCCACTCATATGTTTTATAGACTGTGGAGGCTTGAAATCCGGATCGAATCCGCCCTAAAAAATCGGATCACGAGATATCAGGAGAATAAATAAACGGAAGAAGACGGAGAACAACCCGCGGGTTGGCACCTGCTCCCGTGTGTTGGCACCCGGGGGAGCCTCCCGCGGGTGGCAACCCGCGGGAGCTCTCCCGCGGGTTGCCACCCGCGGAAGTCCACCAGCGGGTGCAACCCGCGGGAGCTCTCCCGGGGGTGCACCCGCGGGACTCTCCCGCAGTGGTTTCCGTAGTATATATATATATATATATATATATATATATATATATATATATATATATATATATATATATATATATATATGTGTGTGTGTGTGTGTGTGTGTGTGTGTGTGTGTGTGTGTGTGTGTGTGTGTGTGTGTGTCTGTGTGTGTGTGTATGTATTTTATTTTTATTATTATCATATATATATATATTTTTAGTGTCTACAGTAATGAGTTAGTAACACAAGTTTAATTAAAATAAATTACTTGTTTGATGAGACCAAGTCCAATTCGAGTACACGTTTGTCCCTTCAAGCTTAGTTGCTTATAAGGAGTCAGTAACACAAGTTCGAGTGTACTTACAAGTTTGACGAGTCCAAGTCTAGTCTCCCCATCTTGTCCAAGTCCACAATCCAGTGTCTCTCGTGCAGTTCAGGTTCATGTCCCTATAAACTTAATTGCTTGTAAGGAGTCGTAAATACAAGTTCGATTATAGTTTCATGAGTCCAAGTCTAGTCTCCCTATCCAGTCAAAGTCCACAGTCTAGTGTCTCCCGCGCGGTTCAGGTTCATGTCCCTGCAAACTTTGTTTGTAAGGAGATAGTTACATAAAGTTTTCTAGTTAATTAAACAATATAGAAGTAATTTGCATAATGATTTAAAGGATCTACATTGAAAATTGCTAAATATAGAATTATTTCTCATTTTTCAGGATCATAGGTCCAAGGAATATGACCCTGAAGAGACAATCTACCAGTGCAAGCTCTCCACAGAGACAATCTACCAGTGCAAGCTCTCCACACGAGGGAGTCAAAAGTGCATTCCTGGGACAACAGTTAAGAAGCCCTACTTGATTCCTGCAATTTAAACTCTGGACAGAACGGATGGTGAACTACAACAAAATACACAAGAACTTCACTTTCCTTTCATAAGAGAAGTGGGGTTGGAAGACAACAAAATATGATCACCTATCCATCATGAACGAGATCATACGGGAGCTCCATGCACATCTTGAGCCACTAATGCAAGTCTAGGTGGCATTCTCAAGAGTATGGCAGGCAGGTGGTGAGATTCTCCTAACAATAAATCCTAGTTGCCCTTTCTATTAAGGAACTCCTGCATACAACCCATCATTCTGGGATATGGTATCCCAAAGTCAGACCTAGTCACCAGCATTTAGGAAAATGTACACAAACTTAACGGATTTTGGATTCAACGCAAGATTTGTCAGATTCGGATTGCCTAAGAAGGAGCTGATATTGATATTCCTATTCTCCAAATATAATATAGCATTGTCATCTACAACAACCTAGGCCTATGGAAATGATGTGGTGCTACTCTTCTAGATCATGTGAGGGTGACCTATTGATGTCACAAAAATCATGTACTCAGCCGTAATTTAGTGCATGTTCCAAGCAAAAGATTGCCTAAGCACTGAGGTTAACAAAGCCAGTGCTAGTCCTGCAGTCCCTCATGCAAATCTGCCTTGAAGATGGGGTTGATGTGTCATCAACTGACACCATCGCCAGATGCATGGAACTCTTATCTAACATCACAGTCAAACAAAGCCTTACTGCATGATGTGATAATTTAATTGCAAGCGTACAGTGTCGGTGTAGCACTGTACAGGTCGTCCCACAGAGATCTAAGGTGTTTTTGCGTTTCTTACTCTTTCCTTAGTCTAACGGACTAACTATGAGTTTCTACATTGGATTTGTTACTATCTAAATAGCCTAGGATTTAGAATCCACTAGTTTCCAACCTTATTCTTACTTCTATTATCTTTTCTATCATGAAAATTTAATCTTTTTAGTTTAATCTTTACTTCAAGTGCCCTAAGTTTGAGCTATCAAGTGATGTGCAAATATAACTCATCAAAGATACTACTTTTCATAAAAACATACTAAATCTTTAGATAATTCAATGAAAAAGACAAAATCAACAATCCCAAACCCTAACTAAGTATAGACTATCAAGAAACCTAATTCAAATATAACTTATCAAAGTCTTAATCTTCGAGTTTTAGTATTTTATTCTTTTGATAGAAAAATCATATCATTATTATTTTATTTAAGAAGAAAAATATTAGAAAGCAATTACATGTCCTAGCTTCATCTACATCCTAGAGCTAAACTAATTAGCTACTCATATTTTTAATAAGCAAAATCAAGTTTTTATTCATGAATATGGTTAACCCTAATCTAGAAAGCAATAAAACCTAAACTAGAAAGCAATTAACTCTATCTAGAAAACAAATGAAGATCTCAAAACAATGGCTTACCTCTGGAGCACGGTATTGTGGCTGTCACCCTTCAGCAAAACCCTAATTTTATTAATTTAAAACGAGTACAAAACTTACAGGATTCTCCCTAGAATATAAGGATATGGCTAACATATAGCCTTCGAAACTCCAAACCCCATTCTAATACAATTGTGAAACTACACAATTACAACGAAGCCACGGGAGAAAAATCAGAAGAAGTGGACCCCATTATGCCGCTAATTAGCAGTAAATCCGCTAATTAGCGGCAATATTAAGGTATTAATTTTTGGTTTTTCTTCTGCTTGAGTCTCGTTTTTTGTTAAGTTGATTTTGATGACTGTATTGCACTTTGACTCTCTGTAGCATCGTAGTCTCGTAGTTTTGCTCACTTTGGAAACTTTTCTTGCTTGATTTCCTAATCCGATTATAATTTTATTTCATCTCCTTGTACGAATAAAATTTCTGAAAAGCACAATAAAAATACCGGAGTAGCATTATTTATATACAAAAATAGGTAATATGAAGCCTATAAATATACAATATATGACACTCATCACACCCCCACACCTATCTTTTACTAGTTCTCGAGCAAAATATAAACCTAAAAAGAAAAATAAAAATCCTAACTCACTTTTGCAGGAATCGCGATTGCACTTAGCATATGCAACAGGTCTTTAAACCCTTAGGTTACCCTAGTGGACGAGTGTTGTGTCGTGAGGGTTTGCAGTGAATATACACACAAAATTTGTGAAGAAAATAGATTAAGAAATAAAGAAAAGAAAAATAAGAATAACCAAAAATCAAGAAAAATAAAAATTTTAAACAAAATAAAGAAAAATCTTTTTTTTATGATATTTTCATCAATTAATCTCACAATATACAAACTCAAAAACGCATTTAGATTATCAATTTTCAAATCAAGTGTCATATCAGATGCACTTATAACTTTAATCAAAAATTTAAATTTTATCTTTCAATACCCACTAACAGATAATCCATTGGCTCCTACACATCTACGTGCACGTGTGATAGTCTACTTCAGTTTTGGACTCCAACTCTAACTCATGATTCATCTCCTCTCTCATAACAATTTTTTTCTTTTTCTTTTTTTTTTATATTTTTCTTTTTTTTTAAGAATATTTTACCTTTCATGCGAATATTCATGCTTATTTAGGTGCAAAGTACCCGATTACTCGATTCATACTCTTTTCTTTTTCTTTTTATTTTTTCAGAATATTTCACTTTGCATGCGAATATTCACGCTTACTTAGGCGCAAGTACCCGATTACTTGGATCATACTCTTTTTTTCACTCTTGAGGCTATTGTTTTAATACCAGGCACACCCCATTATTTTATCACTCTCGAGGCTATTGCCTTAAAACCAGGCTCACCCCATTATTTTATTCTCACTTTTTTTCTTTGTTTAGAGAGAGAAGACTTACTCAATCATTGTCATATTTATCCTTAACCTAATAAACTATTGTGAAGTAAAAAATAGATGTATACTTGCCTCAAAACTACTGTTTGCGGCATTTATTTTTCAGATTTTAATCTTTTTCATAAAATTCAAAATGTATCGTCCAATCTACTCTCTTATCCAATTTCAAATCTAAATTTGTTCTTTTATCTGTAATTAGGTTGATCTATTAATAGAAATACATAAATTTGTTGTTAAATTTTTTTTATTTTTTTAGTTTTTTTTGTAATTTTTTTTCAGTTTGTTACCCTAAAAACTACCCAAAGTGTAAAATAAAGAAACCTAAAAATTATCTAAAAATAAAATAAAACTCTAAAAAAACTAAAATCTTAGAAAAATACAAAAAAAATATCCTAAACCAGTCCCCCACACCAAAACTTGTATATGCCCTCATACACAAACCAAGGATGGTAAAATAAAAAAGAAAACTATTATACAAATATTATACACTTATTAGAAAATTCAAATTGTTACGACCTCTTGATCGCTTTCCACTCTCATAATGTATCCTTTTACGCTTTGATATGGATGAACTTAGCCTTTTTGTCAGTTTTGCATTTAATCTCTCCATCTTATTTTTGATTTTTCTCAATTTATTTCTACCCTTCTTTCTTTTATTCAATAGTAAAGTTTTGAGGTTAGAAAGCGTACAATTACTGTCCATATTCGACCCCGAGCATCTTTCATGACAGTAAGTATTTTGGTTTTATCAACATGTGAAATAACATACTCACATTGATGTAGCCGAATCATGAGCTCGATTTTGGATCGTCCTTCCAAATATTAGGTACCATGACCTCTTTCTTTTGTAGTTCTTTCCAATCTTCAAGTACTATAGGCTTGTCATGTAAATTTTCTTCAATCATGTCATCAAAATTCTCAAAAGAAAATGCTATACTAGTGGACTTATCATTAGTTAAGTTATTATGAAGGGATAAAAATTCTTCTTCATAAATTTCTTCACAATTTTCATCAAAAGAATCAAATGATAATATATCACTAGCTAGCTCATCATGAGATAAATCACCATACAAAAATTTTTCTTTATCACCAATTTCTTCATAATTATTTTCACAATGGTCTAAAATAGATTGATCATAATGTTGAATTATAGACTCATCATGCACAAAATTATTTAACTCATTTTGAATCATATCTACTTCAAAAGATGACTGAAGTGGTTGCTCGTTGGAGTCAGATATGTTCAAACTATTAGATGGTTGATCTCCAAAAGGTTTAGTTTGAGAAATCGCTTTGAGAAGATCTTTTATACAAGCTGCAGTTTGAGAGAATGAATTTTGAGAGGATGATTTTAGCAAACCTTCTATACCTTCCTCAATTGTACGTCTTCGTTCCTCAGACTTACGATTGTAATTTTTCTTATTTTCTTCAAATGATTGCATCTCGAGATCATGTGTGAAATTTAAAGAATGATATGATATATCTGTATACATATTTGATGACAGATATGAAGGGGTTGTATTTAAATTCTCATGACATGTATACCTCGCTTCTAATCTTTTTAATCTTTCATCTAACATGTTCAATTGAGTATCTTGTTTATGATTGAATTTAGAACATGAAGATGAATAGCCCATAAAGAAAGGATCAGATTGAGGACTCTCTTGGTAAGGCTCTTGATTATATACAAAATTAGATTGATTCATCCATTCACAATTGTAATTTTGTGTATAGGAAGCACTCGTAAGTTCACTATATGTAGTGTGAAATTGATTATGACCTAGTCCTAACGAACTTCCTATCCATGAACACTGATAAAAATTATGATATGGATCACGACAATGATAGCAACCAGTTGGATTTTGAAACAATTTTAAAAAAAATTAATTTTTTTGAAGAAGGTGGAGAGGAAAATAGATGGAAAAGAAAAAATAAAAAAATTAAAATTTTATTTTTATATTTTTATTATATTTTTTTTATATCCCCGGCAACGACGCCAAAAACTTGATGTGATAATTTAACTGCAAACGTACAGTATCGGTGTAGCGCTGTACAGGTCGTCCCACAGGGATCTAAAATATTTTTGCATTCCTTACTCTTTCCTTAGTCTAACGGACTGACTATGAGTTTCTAAATTGGATTTGTTACTATCAAATGCCCTAGGATCTAGAATTCACTAGTTTCCAACCATGTTCTTACTTCTATTATCTTCTTCTATCATAAAAATTTAATCTTTTTAGTTTAATCTTTATTTCAAGTGCCCTAAGCATGACCTATCAAGTGGTGTGCAAGAATAACTCATCAAAAATATTACTTTTCATAAAAAAAAACTAAATCTTTATATAATTCAATGAAAATGATAAAATCAACAACTCCAAACCCTAATTAAGCATAGGCTATCAAGAAATCTAATTCAAGTATAATCTATCAAACTCTTAATTTTCGAGTTCTTGTATTTTAATCTTTTCATGGAAAAATCATATCTTTATTATTTTATTTAAGAAGAAAAATATTAGTAAAGCAATTACATGATGGATCATAGCTTCATCTACATCCTGAGCTAAACTAATTAGCTACTCATATTTTTAATAAGCAAAATCAAGTTTTTATTCATGAATATGGTTAACCCTAATCAAGAAAGCAATAAAACTTAGACTAGAAAATAATTAACTCTATATAGAAAGCAAATAAAGATATCAAAATAATGGCTTACCTCTGGAGCACGGTATTGTGACCGTCACTCTTCAGCAAAACCCTAATTTTATCAATTTAAAACGAGTACAAAACTTACAGAACTCTCCCTAGAATACAAGGATATAACCAATATATAGGCTTAAGAACTCCAAACCTAATTCTAATACAATTGTGAAACTAAAAAATTACAACGAAGCCACGGGAGAAAAATCGGAAGAAGTGGACCCCATTATGCCGCTAATTCGCAGTAAATATCGCTAATTAGCGGCAATATTAAGGTATTAATTTTTGGTTTTTCTTCTGCTTGAGTCTCGTCTCTTGTTAAGTTGATTTTGATTACTGTATTGCACTTTGACTCTCTACAGCATCGTAGTCTCGTAGTTTTGCTCACCACGGAAACTTTTCTCGCTTGATTTCCCAATCCGATTATAATTTCATGCCGTCTCCTTGTACGAATAAAATTCCTGAAAAACACACTAAAAATACCCGAGTAGCATTATTTATATACAAAAATAGGTAATATGAAGGATATAAATATGCAATATATGGCACTCATCACTGCGCATCTTGATCAAGTGTCGCATTTAGGTCTATTGGGCGTGGAACATGATATGTCTAAGATGGTCTTAAATTGTAAAATATGTATTTATATATTTTAATTAACAAACAATTTAAATATTCCTTTCTTAATGTAACAAGTGACACTAATATAATGAAAATGGATAATTCTAGGTTGATATCTCCAACCCTTTTTCTATGTGTTGGTGCTCTATATGACCGACATAAGACTTGACTTTTCCGATATTATGGAGGTTCAGTGAGCACCATGCCGAATCTCCCTACCATTTCCTTCTCTTCCACTTTGGCCAATATGAGTTCACCTGATGCGGGAAGCTTTATAGGGGAATTTCCAATCTCAGTAGGAGCTTTCCAAAGAAATAGCTTAGTAGCCACCTCCACAACGCTTGGGATGATTTTAGGCGCACCTCTAATTATAGGTATTTCTTAGTGATTTTTAATTAAAAACGTAGATCAAATTAAAGTTTTTTTGATATTTCAGATTAGAAATATATATGCACCCCAAATTCTAACACAATGAGTCATGCAAGCTAATAATAATGGAAGAACTACATGGAAAATAGTATCATCTATAAAAAAAAGAAAAAAATGAGAGAAAAAGAAGGTGACATTGGTATTAAGTCAAGGATCCATCCGAATAAAATAATAAAAGAAAGTAAGAGTCAAATAATTGGGTTTGTGTGCTTGAGGAAGCATGCGCATGCACATGAACAGTACTTATGGACTGATATAATAAACATGAACTTAATAATTGGGCATTTATGCCTCGTGAACCATAAGTGTTCACATGAACGGTAAGAGTGTGTGTGTGTGCGCGCGTGCGCGTGTGTGTATGTATGTGTGTGTGTGTTAAAAGGGCTCCTAAAACTTAACCAAAATTTGTCCCCTGCCGTATGAATCCAAGTCCTATCCGAGTTCACGTCCAGTCTTCCCTCGTCTAGTTCAAGTTCATTTCCCTACAAACTTAGTTGTTTGTAATGAGTTAGTAACATAAGTTATGTTCTAGCCTACTTCCTCTTTGATGAGATCCAGTCTAGTCCGAGTTCACATCCAGCCTCCCCCTCCAATCCAAATTTAACCAAAACTTACCACCTTGTTGAATCAAAGTCCAGTCCAAGTTCATGTCAAGTCTTCCCTCCCCCAGTTCAAGTTCTTGTCACTACAAACTTAGTTGTTGGTAATGAGTTAGTAACACAAGTTCGAGTCTACTTCCTATTTGATGAGACCTAGTCCAATCCGTGTTCACGTCCAGCCTCCCCCGCCTAGTTCAGGTTCATGTCCCTGCAAACTAAGTTGCTTGTGAGGAGTTAGTAACAAAAGTTCGAGTGTAGTTACCTGTTTGATGAGTCTATGTCCACTCGGAGTTCACGTTCAGTCTCCCTCAGTCCACTTCAAGTGGTGAGATTCTCCCGACAGAAAATCCTAGCTACCCTACATATTAAGTAACTCTTGCAAACAACGCATCATTATGGGATGTGGTGTTCCAAACATTAACCTATTCACCAGCATTACAGAAATTTTGCGCACACTTAATGGATTCAACACGGGATTCCTCAGATCCGGGTTGCCTAAGAAGGAGCTGATATTGGTATTCCTATTCTCCAAATACAACATAGCACCATGCCGAATCCCCCTACCATTTCCTTCTCTTCCACTTTGGCCAATATGAGTTCACCTGATGCGGGAAGCTTTATAGGGGAATTTCCAATCTCAGTAGGAGCTTTCCAAAGAAATAGCTTAGTAGCCACCTCCACAACGCTTGGGATGATTTTAGGTGCACCTCTAATTATAGGTATTTCTTATTGATTTTTAATTAAAAATGTAGATCAAATTTAAGATTTTTTGATATTTCAGATTAGAAATATATATGCGCCCCAAATTCTAACACAATGAGTCATGCAAGCTAATAATAATGGAAGAACTATATGGAAAACTGTATCATCTATAAAAAAAAAGAAAAAAAATGAGAGAAAAAGAAGGTGAGCATGGTATTAAGTCAAGGATCCATCCGAATAAAATAATAAAAGAAAGTAAGTGTCAAATAGTTGGGTTTGTGTGCTTGAGGAAGCATGCGCATGCACATGAACAGTACTTATGGACTGATAAAATAAACATGAACTTAATAATTGGGCATTTGTGCCTCTTGAAGCATAAGTGTTCACATGAGCAGTAAGAGTGTGTGTGTGTGTGCGCGCGTGCGCGTGTGTGTATGTATGTGTGTGTGTGTTAAAAGGGCTCCTAAAACTTGACCAAAATTTGTCCCCTGCCTTATGAATCCAAGTCCTATCCGAGTTCACGTCCAGTCTTCCCTCGTCTGGTTCAGGTTCATATCCCTACAAACTTAGTTGTTTGTAATGTGTTAGTAACATAAGTTATGTTCTAGCCTACTTCCTCTTTGATGAGATCCAGTCTAGTCCGAGTTCACATCCAGCCTCCCCGTCCAATCCAAATTTAACCAAAACTTACCACCTTGTTGAATCAAAGTCCAGTCCAAGTTCATGTCAAGTCTTCCCTCCCCCAGTTCAAGTTCTTGTCACTGCAAACTTAGTTGTTGGCAATGAGTTAGTAACACAAGTTCGAGTCTACTTCCTATTTGATGAGACCTAGTCCAATCCGTGTTCACGTCCAGCCTCCGCCGCCTAGTGCAGGTTCATGTCCTTGCAAACTAAGTTGCTTGTGAGGAGTTAGTAACAAAAGTTCGAGTGTAGTTACATGTTTGATGAGTCTATGTCCACTCGGAGTTCACGTTCAGTCTCCCTCAATCCACTTCAAGTGGTGAGATTCTCCCGACAGGAAATCCTAGCTACCCTACCTATTAAGTAACTCTTGCAGACAACCCATTATTATGGGATGTGGTATTCCAAACACTAACCTATTCACCAGCATTTCAGAAATTTTGCGCACACTTAATGGATTCAACACGGGATTCCTCAGATCCGGATTCCCTAAGAAGGAGCTGATATTGGTATTCCTATTCTTCAAATACAACATAGCACCATACCGAATCTCCCTACCATTTCGTTCTCTTCCTTTTTGGCCAATATGAGTTCACCTGATGCGGGAAGCTTTATAGGGGAATTTCCAATCTCAGTAGTTGCTTTCCAAAGAAATAGCTTAGTAGCCACCTCCACAACGCTTGGGATGATTTTAGGTGCACCTCTAATTATAGGTATTTCTTAGTGATTTTTAATTAAAAATGTAGATCAAATTTAAGATTTTTTGATATTTCAGATTAGAAATATATATGCGCCCCAAATTCTAACACAATGAGTCATGCAAGCTAATAATAATGGAAGAACTATATGGAAAACTGTATCATCTATAAAAAAAGAAAAAAATGAGAGAAAAAGAAGGTGAGCATGGTATTAAGTCAAGGATCCATCCGAATAAAATAATAAAAGAAAGTAAGTGTCAAATAGTTGGGTTTGTGTGCTTGAGGAAGCAAGCGCATGCACATGAACAGTACTTATGGACTGATAAAATAAACATGAACTTAATAATTGAGCATTTATGCCTCGTGAAGCATAAGTGTTCACATGAACAGTAAGAGTGTGTGTGTGTGTGTGTGCGCATGCGCGTGTGTGTATGTATGTGTGTGTGTGTTAAAAGGGCTCCTAAAACTTAACCAAAATTTGTCCCCTGCCTTATGAATCCAAGTCCTATCCGAGTTCACGTCCAGTCTTCCCTCGTCTGGTTCAGGTTCATTTCCCTACAAACTTAGTTGTTTGTAATGAGTTAGTAACATAAGTTATGTTCTAGCCTACTTCCTCTTTGATGAGATCCAGTCTAGTCCGAGTACACATCCAGCCTCCCGCTCCAATCCAAATTTAACCAAAACTTACCACCTTGTTGAATCAAAGTCCAGTCCAAGTTCATGTCAAGTCTTCCCTCCCCCAGTTCAAGTTCTTGTCATTACAAACTTAGTTGTTGGTAATGAGTTAGTAACACAAGTTCGAGTCTACTTCCTATTTGATGAGACCTAGTCCAATCCGTGTTCACGTCCAGCCTCCCCCACCTAGTTCAGGTTCATGTCCCTGCAAACTAAGTTGCTTGTGCGGAGTTAGTAACAAAAGTTCGAGTGTAGTTACCTGTTTGATGAGTCTATGTCCACTCGGAGTTCACGTTAAGTCTCCCTCAGTCCACTTCAAGTGGTGAGATTCTCCCGACAGGAAATCCTAGCTACCCTACCTATTAAGTAACTTCTGCAGACAACCCATCATTATGGGATGTGGTATTCCAAACACTAACCTATTCACCAGCATTTCAGAAATTTTGCGCACACTTAATGGATTCAACACGGGATTCCTCAGATCCAGATTGCCTAAGAAGGAGCTGATATTGGTATTCCTATTCTCCAAATATTGATATTGATATTTCAGAAATTTTGTTACAATTAGTTTCTATCAAGAATCTGAGAGGTCATTAAATATTTTCTGGACTACTTAAATTGATTCTCATATTGAGCCCGAAAAGAAATGCTAAAAAGACATTTGTTACTAGTTGGGAAGGAGTTATACATAATTTAATTTTAACTTGATTTTATTATGCCAATGTTCATATTTCTAGCATGGGTGCTTCCAGTCTCCCATTCGCTCAAGTTCCTTTCTCCTGGGCAAGTAAGAGTTAGTGACACAAACAAGTCAAGTCCGAATCAACTTACCTATTTGAGTCTAGTTCCGAGTACAAGTCAAATCCAGTCTCGCCCACCCAGTCTGCTTCATATCCTTGCAGACAGTAAAGAGTAATTAATGCACAAGTTAAGTTCGAATCTACCTACCTATTTCATGAGTCCAATTCTAGTCCGAGTTCACGCCCAACCTCCTTGTCCGCTCCAAGTCCAAACTGGCCTGTTTGATGAGTCCAAGTCAAGTCTAAGTTCACATCAAGTCTACCCATCCACTCTAAGTCCAACACAAGTTAAGTTTGAATCTACTTACTTGTTTGAGGTTAAGTCTTGAGTCCTCATCCAGTCTCCCTGCAAGCCTGATTCCTTCATCCCTGCAAGTAAAGAATTAGAAAAAAAAAAACAAGTTATTTTTGAGTCTACTTACCTGTTTTTGTCCTAGTTCGAGTCCAAGTCCACATCCAGTCTCCCATCCTGGTTCTTTAATCCCTGTAACTAAAAAGTTAGTAGCATGCAAGTCAAGTCTGAGTGTATTTACTTATTTGAGTCCAAGTTTGATTCTGAATCCACATCCAGTCTCTCATCCCGATTCCATTGTCCCTTCTAGTAAAGAGCTTGTAACTCACGAGTCAAATTCAATCTACTTACCTATTTGAGTCGAAATTCGAGTCTGAGTTCACATCCAATCTCTTATTCTGGTTCCTTAGTCCAAGTTTTATTACGAACTTCCAGTCTCCCCCACTCGCTCCTGTTCCTTTGTCCCAAGCAAGTAAGAGTTAGTAATACACATAGTCAAGTCTGAATCCACTTACCTATTTAAGTCTAGTTCCGAGTCGAAGTCAAATCCAGTTTTGCCCGTGCAGTTTTGATTCATATCCCTGCAGAGTTAGTTGCAAGTAAAGAGTTAGTAACACGCAAGTTAAGAATGAATATATTTTCCTATTTGATGAGTCCAAGTCTACCTCTCCACTCAAAGTCCACAATCCAGTACTCCCTGCCCAGTTTTATGTCCCTGCAAACTTAGTTGCTTGTACTAAGTTAGTAACACAAGTTAAGTTCAAGTTCATATCTAGTCTCCTCGTCCAGTCCAAGTCACAATCCAATCCCCCCGCCCGGTTCAGGTTCATGTTCCTGCAAACATAGTTGCGAGTAAGGAATTAGTAACACAAGTTAAGTTCAAGTCGGCTTCATGTTTGATGGGACCAAGTCCAGTCCGAGTTCATGTCAGTCTCCCCATCTGGTCCAAGTCCACAATCTAGTCTCCCCGCCTGGTTCAGGTTTATGTCCTTATAAACTTAGTTACTTGTAAGGAGTCAGTAACGCTAGTTTGAGTGTCTTTACTTGTTTGATGAGTTCAAGTCCAGTCTCCCTGTCCGGTCTAAAGTTCATAATCTAATGTCCCCCGTCCAGTTAAGGATCATGTCGCTAGCTACAAACTTAGTTGCTTCTAAGGAGTTAGTAATACAAGTTAATTTCGAATATACTTCCTGTTTGATGAGTCCAGATCTAGTCTAAGTTCATGTCCAGTCTCTCCATTTGCTCCAAGTCCACAATCTAGTATTCTCCGCCCAGTTCAGATTCATGCTCCTACAAACTTTGCTTCTTAAAAGAGTTAGTGACACAAGTTTGAGAGTACTTATTCATTGAGTCATAGTCAAGTCTCCCTATCTGCACTAAGTCCAGAATGAATTGTTTGATGAGTCCAAGTTAAAGTCCAGTCTCCTTGGCCGCTTCAAGTCCACAATCCAATGTCCCCCACTCAGTTCAGGCTCAAGTCCCTGTAAATTTTGTTGCTTGTAGTGAGTTAGTAATACAAGTTAAGTCCAAGTCTACTTCCTATTTGATGAGACCCAGTCCTGTCCGAGATCACTTCCACTCTCCTCGTCCGGTGCAAGTCCACAATCCAATCTCTCCCGCTTGGTTAAGGTTCATGTCCTTGCCAACTTAATTGCTTGTAAGGAGTTAGTAACATAAGTTCGAGTGTACTTACCTGGTTGAAGGGTCCAAGTCGAGTCTCCTTGCCAAGTCCAAGTCCAGTCTCCTTGTCTGGTACAAGTCCGCAATCCCGCACGATTCAGGTTCATGTTCTTACAAACTTAGTTGCTTGTAAGGAGTTAGTAAAACAAGTTAAGTTCGAGTCTGCTTCCTGTTTGATGAGACCGAGTCCAATTCGACTTCACGTCCAGTCTCCCCATCTATTCCATGGTCCACAATCCAGTGTCCTCTGCTCAATACAGATTCATGTCCTTGCAAACTTTGTTGCTTGTAATGAGTTACTAACACAAGTTTAATTCAAATAAACTACCTGTTTGATGAGACCAAGTCCAGTTCGAGTACACGTTTGTCCCTTCAAACTTAGTTGCTTATAAGGAGTCAGTAACACAAGTTCGAGTGTACTTACAAGTTTGACGAGTCCAAGTCCAGTCTCCCCATCTTGTCCAAGTCCACAATCCAGTCTCTCGTGCAGTTCAGGTTCATGTCCTTATAAACTTAATTGCTTGTATGGAGTCGTAAATACAAGTTCGAGTATACTTACCAGTTTGATGAGTCCAAGTCCAGTCTCCCTATCCAGTCAAAGTCCATAGTCTAGTGTCTCATGTGCGGTTCAGGTTCATGTCCCTGCAAACTTTGTTTGTAAGGAGTTAGTTACATAAGTTAAGTTTTCTAGTTAATTAAACAATATAGAAGTAATTTATATAATGATTTATAGGATCTACATTGAAAATTGCTAAAGATAGAATTATTTCTCATTTTCAGGATCATAGGTCCAAGGAATATGACCCTGAAGAGACAATCTATCAATGCAAGCTCTCCACACGAGGGATTCAAAAGTGCATTCCTGGGACAACAGTTAAGAATCCCTACTTGATTCCTGCAATTTAAACTCTGGATGGAAAGGATGGTGAACTACAACAAAATATACAAGAACTTCACTTTCCTTTCATAAGAGAAGTGGGGTTGGAAGACAACAAAATGTATGATCACCTATCCATCATGAACGAGATCATACGGGAGCTCCATGCTCATCTTGAGCCGCTAATGGAAGTCTAGGTGGCATTCTCATGAGTATGGCAGGCAGGTGATGAGATTCTCCTGAAAAGAAATCCTAGTTGCCCTTTCTATTAAGGAACTCCTGCATACAACCCATCATTTCGGGATATGGTATCCCATAGTCAGACCTAGTCACCAGCATTTAAGAAAATGTACACACACTTAATGGATTTTGGATTCAACACGAGATTTGTCAGATCCGGATTGCCTAAGAAGGAGCTGATATTGATATTCCTATTCTCCAAATATAATATAGCATTGTCATCCACAACAACCTAGGCCTATGGAAATGACGTGGTGCTACTCTCCTAGATCATGTGATGGTGACCTATTGATGTCACAAAAATCATGCACTCAGCCGTAATTTAGTGCATGTTCCAAGCAAAAGATTGCCTGAGCACTGAGGTCAATAAAGCCAGTGCTAGTCCTGCAGTCCCTCATGCAAATCTGTCTTGAAGATGGGGTTGATATGTTATCAACTGACACCATCGCCAGATGCATGGAACTCTTATCTAACATCACAGTCAAACGAAGCCTTACTGCGCATCCTGATCAAGTGCTGCATTTAGGTCTATTAGGACGATTCGCTGATCAACTAGTAGAGGCAATAGTGGCAACACAACTGCCCAAGATCAAGCTCAAAATCAAGGGCAAGCAGGACAAGTATCAATCCACCCCACAGCCAAAGATAACGCTGGAGAGCTTGCTAAGGTTAATGATGGAGTTCACCTCCAATGTGACAACATGGCTCACATGCATGGAGGAGCAACAAACTTGCTTGGAGCAACACAACCTAGCAAAGTCACGAACGCCATCTACGGCTCTTCACCTGAATGTACCTTTATATAGCCAGAGATATGTCATCCTCATCGATGAATACATAGAGCTAGGTGAGACGACTCCATGTGACAAGGTAAGGACAAGGGCAAGGGCAAAACCAAGAATGATGATGATTGGGGCTCCAACAAAAGTGAGGAGGAAGACGACTGATATCATGTGTTCTCTAACCACCGTCCCATTGTGTCCTTACTGTTCTATGTTTTCATACTTTTTATTTATGCATTGAGGATGCTGCATGTTTTAGGTTGGGGGTGGAACATGATATATCTAAGATGGTCTAAATTGTAAAATATGTATTTACATATATTAATTAACAAACAATTTAAATATTCCTTTCTTAATGTAACAAGTGACACTAATATAATGAAAATGGATAATTCTAGGTTGATATCTTAGCCCTCGAATGATAGGTATTTCTTAGTGATTTTTAATAAAAAACGTAGATCTAATATAAGATTTGTTTGATATTTTAGATTAGAAATATATATATGCGCCCCAAATTCTAACACAATGAGTCATGCAAGCTAATAATAATGGAAGAACTACATGGAAAACTGTATCATCTATAAAAAAAGAAAAAATGAGAGAAAAAGAAGGTGAGCATGATATTAAGTCAAGGATCCATCCTAATAAAACAATAAAAGAAAGTAAGTGTCAAATAGTTGGGTGTGTGTGCCTAGGGAAGCATGCGCATGCACATGAATACTACTTATGGACTGATAAAATAAACATGAACTTAATAATTGGGCATTTATGTCTCGTGAAGCATAAGTGTTCGCATGAACAGAAAGAGTGTGTGCGTGTGTGTGCGCGCGCGTGCGCGTGTGTGTATGTATGTGTATGTATGTGTTAAAAGGTCTCCTATTAACCAAAATTTGTCCCCTGCCTTATGAATCCAAGTCCTATCCGAGTTCACGTCCAGTCTTCCCTCGTCTGGTTCAGGTTCATTTCCCTACATACAAACTTAGTTGTTTGTAATGAGTTAGTAACACAAGTTATGTTCTAGCCTACTTCCTATTTGATGAGATCCAGTCTAGTCCGAGTTCACATCCAGCCTCCCCGTCCAATCCAAATTTAACCAAAACTTACCACCTTGTTGAATCAAAGTCCAGTCCAAGTTCATGTCAAGTCTTCCCTCCCCCGGTTCAAGTTCTTGTCACTACAAACTTAGTTGTTGGTAATGAGTTAGTAACACAAGTTCAAGTCTACTTCCTATTTGATGAGACCTAGTCCAATCCGAGTTCACGTCCAGCCTCCCCCGCCTAGTTCAGGTTCATGTCCTTGCAAACTAAGTTGCTTGTGAGGAGTTAGTAACAAAAGTTTGAGTGTAGTTATCTGTTTGATGAGTCTATGTCCACTCGGAGTTCACGTTCAGTCTCCCTCAGTCCACTTCAAGTGGTGAGATTCTCCCAACAAGAAATCCTAGCTACCCTACCGATTTAGTAACTCCTTCAGACAACCCATCATTATGGGATGTGGTATTCCAAACACTAACCTATTCACGAGCATTTCAGAATTTTTGCGCACACTTAATGGATTCAACACGGATTCCTCAGATCCGGATTGCCTAAGAAGGAGCTAATATTGGTATTCTTATTCTCCAAATACAACATAGCACTGCCATCCACAACAACTGAGATCTATGGAAATGACGTTGTGCTACTCTCTTGGATCATGCGAGGATGACATATTGATGTCGCAGAAATCATGCACTCAGCCGTAATCCAGTGCATGTTCCAGGCAATAGATTGCCTGAAGCACCAAGGTTGATAAAACCAGTGTTAGTTCTACAGTCCCTCATCGTGCAAATCTGTCTGGAACATTGGGTTGATAGGTTGCCTACTGACATCATTGCCAGACACATGGAACTCTTATCTAACACCACAATTAGATAAAACCTTAGCGCGTGTCCTGATCAAGTGTCGCATTTGGGTCTATTAGCACGATTCCCTGATCAACCAACAGAGGCAACACAACTAGCTCGAGATCAAGCTCAAGATCAAGGGCAAGCAAGACAAGCATCCCAATCCACCCCGCAGCCATAGATAAAGTTGGAGAGCTTGCTAAGGTCAATGACAGAATTCACCTCTGCTGTGACAATAGGGCTCACGTGCATGGAGGAGCAACAAAGTTGCTTGGAGGAACACAACCTACACTTCGAGCAAAGTCATGAACGCCACCTACAGCTCTTCACCTGGATGCACCTTTATATAGCCAGAGATCATGTTGTCCTCACAAATGAAGATACAGAGTTAGGTGAGATGACTCCACGCATTAAGGATAAGGACAAGGGCAAGGACAAAACCGACAGTAACGATGATTGGGGTTCCTGCAAGAGTGAGGAGGAAGACGACTGATATCATGTCTTCTCTAACCACTCTCCTATATTTATATTATGTCCTTACTGTTCTATGTTTTTTATTTATGCATTGAGGACACTGCATGTATTAGGTTGCGGGTGAAACATGATATACCTAAGATGGTCTTAAATTGTAAAATTTGTATATATGTATATATGAATTTTAAAAAAAAAAATTTAATGTAACAAGTGACTCTAATATAATGAAAATGGATAATTCTAGGTCGATATCGTAAGTTAACACTCAAATGAAAATGGATAATTCACTAGTCTAAGGAAACGAGCAAAGTATAGTTCTCACGACGTTTTTGTCCCATTTTATTTCTGCAGAATCTGGTTATCTTGTCAAAATGGCGTGCCCATTCATCCTTGGGAACCTACATCACTCAGTTTTTAGTACTTATTTTTGTCAAATCCAATCATGAAATAAATAAAATTCAATAAATTTCATCCAGTTTGATTTGAATTATGATTATGATCTTTTTGCAGAAAATGTGACACGCTGGTTTTTTTAGGGACATTCAAGAGATGCATAGGAAGACCTCCTTGGTCCTTGAGGGTGTAGTTCCAAACATATACTATTGTGGCATCCCGTGCTGGTAACAAATTGGAGGAACTTTACAGGTTGCAGCTTGGAAAAATATTTATGCAAAGCTTTGTATGTGGAACGGGGTATTGGTTTTTCCTTCGGCTTCTCGCTGTCTCTTCTCTTCGCATGTAACGCTCTTCTACTGTAATACACTGCTGTATCTATAAGACATAGACACTCACTATAGCTACAGTAGTCAAAGAATAGATGTTTTTCTCTTTTCCCACTTTTGCACTTGTGGAGTTTTTTGGCCTTAGCCCATATACTCAAGCGACACGTATATCTTATCTCAGTATATTATAGTTCAACATTTGCAGTAACAAATAACTTAGCATGACATATTTAAATTTTCTTAGCTAAGCTTTTGAGGTGGTTTCTACAAACTGAAAATTTTTGTGTTATGCTTGAAGTTACTACAAGGTTGAGTCAGTGTAATATTATAACCTGCGCTTTTGTTTTCTATGAGTCAGTGCAATATTACAACCTGCAACTTCTGTTTTCTTTTTTTTACAATGGGAGACTCAAAAAGCCCATGGACTACTTGAAACCCGTCGAGTCGAGCCGAGCTTTTTATTACAATGGCTCTTTCAGGCTTTAGATTAGACCGAAGTCTAAATTTTAAATTTGGATATAGAATGGGCTCGACTTGGCACGGCCCTGCCTTGTCCTGTCCATTCTCATCCCTACATAAACATAAATAAAAGTTTAGCTTTTTAAGAGAAGAAATGCCTTTTAGTTGGTAACAAGAGTCAAGTCCAAGTAATTACCTGTTTGAGGCCAAGTAATTACTCATGGACGTAGGCGCACATGGCTGTTGGCCCGTGCACAGCCCCAGGAACGCGCCGCCTCAGGCGAGCGCACGCTTGGGAGCGTCGCACTTGAGCACCGCCCTTGAGTGCTCGCACGTATTTGGGAGGCTGGCACTCCTCGGTGTGCACTCCACATTAGTCCAAGCGCGTGCTCCTTGGCACGTGCTCTTAGGTGCACTTCTGAGTTGCACGCGTTTCGGGAATGCGTGCATTCTTTTGGATATTAGATGCACTTGTCAGGGAGGCGCACGCTTGCTGGCGACGCACGCATGTTGCTGAGCATGGGATGTGCTCATTAGTAGGGTGCGTGCTCCTCAGTGCGCGCTCCGTAGCGCCTAGGGGCATGCTCGGCGTGCTCACCTAGTTGCGCTTATGGGTTGCGCGTATGCTAAGGATGCGCACGTGCTCCTAGATAAAATGATGCGCACATCTGAGAGGCGCACGCTCGTCTGTGTACGCTCCTCGACACCCAATCACATGCTTCTCGGCACTCGCTCCTAGGTGCGCTTCGGAATTGCGCGCACCTAGAAGGCGCACGCTTGCTTAGAACCAACGCTCTTGCTAGGAACAAGCGCGCTCTTGAGCATGGGATGCGCTCATCTGGATGGCGCACGCTCCGCAGCGCCCAGGGGTGTGCTCCTAGTTGCGCTTCTGAGTTGTGCGCACCTAGGAGGCCCACGTGAGCCGGAGATGCGCGCCCTACTAGGCATGAAATGCACTCATTTGGAATACGTTTGCTCCTCGGTGCGCACTCTACAGTGACTAGGGCGTACTCCTTAGCGCGCACCCCTAATTGCACTTCTGGGTTGAGCGCGCCAAGGAGGCGCGCATGTGCTAGGATTGCACTCATTTGGGAAGCAGCGGTCATCAGTGCACGGTCCTAGGTGCCCAGGCGCATACTCGATGTGCACCCCCTAGATGCACTCCTTGGTGTGCTCCCCCGGGCGTGGGCGTCTGGCGCTCTTGTTTCAACTGTTATTCTATTTTTTTGTGCCTACACCCCATTCCTTGTACCATGTCCCTGCAAACTTACTAGTAAGGTTTTAGTAGCACAAGCGTAGTTCAAGTCTACTTACCTATTTGAGTCAAAGTCCCCACAAGTAAAGATTTAGTATCACACAAGTCAAGTCCAAGTCTACTTACTTATTTGAGTCTGGGTCCCTTCTAGTACTGCACAAATCAACCAGTCTCCCATCTCAATTCATTTATCCCTGTGAGTAAAGAGTTGTTAACAAACAAGTCAAGCTTGAGTCCAAGTCAACATCCAGTCTCCCCTGCCCCGTTCCGGTTCATACCCTTACTAACTTATATGCAAGTAAAGAGTTAGTAACAGAAGTTATGTTTGAGTCAAAGTCCAATTTTGAGCCCATGTCCAGTCACCCGTCCCGATTCCTTTGTCCTTACAATCCTGGTTCCTTCATCCCTTCAATCTCGGTTCCCTAACAAGTAAGAGTTAGTAGCACACAAGTCATGTCCGAGACTACTTATCTATTTGATTCTAGTTCCAAGTTTAACTCAACAATCCAGTCTCCCACCCGGTTCCTTTGTCCCATAAGAAAAGAGCAAGTAACACACATGTCAAGTATGAGTTTACTTGCCTATTAAGCCTAAGTTCAAGTTTGAGTTTACTTGCCTATTAAGCCTAAGTTCAACTTTGAGTTCATGTCCAGTTCCTTACCCTAGCTCCTTACTCCAATATCCATGCAAACTTCTAGCATCCCTGCCTGCTCCCATTCCTTTGTCCCTAACAAGTTAGAGTTTGTAACACAGAAGTCAAGGCCAAGTTTACTTATCTATTCGAGTCTAATTCTGACTCCAAGTCAACAATCTAGTCTCCCTATTCTCGTTCTGGTTCATGTCTCTGCAAAGCTATCCGCCACTAAAAAGTTAGTAATACAAGTCTGCTTACTTGTTAGAGATTAAGTTTGAGTCTATGTCTAGTCTCCCCTATAAGCCCTGTCGTTGTCCATACAAGTAAAGAGTTAGTAATACATAAGTCAAGTCTGAGTCTACTTACCTATTTTAGTCTAATTATGAGTCCAAGTCAACATTCCAGTCTCCCTCGCCCAGTTCCAGTTCATATCCCTACAAATCCATATGCTAGTAAAGAGTTAGTAACACACAAGTTAAGTTTGAGTCAACGTCCAATCTCCCGGCAAGACCAATTCCTTTGTCACTACAAATAAAGAGTTAGTAATGCACACGTTAAGTTTGAGTAAACTTACCTGTTTGAGTCTATGTCTGACTCTGAGTCTACATCAAGTGTTCCGCCTCGGTTCCTTTGCCCCTACAAGTAAAGAGTTATTAACACACAAGTCAAGTACAAGTGTACCTACCCATTTGAGTCCAATTTTGAGTCTAAGTCCACATATAATCTCCTACCCTAGTTTCTTTTTCCCTACAAGTAAAGTTCTAGTAACACACAAATCAAGTCCGAGTCTACTTACTTATTTGAGTCAAAATTCGAGTCTGGTCCACATCCAGTCTCCCACCCATGTTCCTCAGTCCAAATACTACTACAAACTTCCAGTCTCTCCTATCCTCTCCAGTTCCTTTATCTCTGACAAGTAAGAGTTAGTAAAACATGTCAAGTTCGAGTCTACTTAACATTTTGAGTCTAGTTCCGAGTGCAAGTAAAAATCCAGTCTCCTGTCCTGATTTCATTGTCCCTGCAAGTAAACAGTTAGTAACACAAAGGTCAAGTTCGAGTCTGAGTCCACATTCAGTCTCTTACCCCGATTTCTTAGTCCAAATATTACTGAAAAGTTCCAGTGACCCCTGCCCGATGTAGTTCCTTTGTCCCCGCAAGTAAAGGGTTAGTAATACACAAGTCAAATCCGAGTCAACTTACCTATTAAAGTCCAAGTTGGAGTCTAAGTTCAAGTCAACAATCCAGTCTACCTTGTCCGGTCCCGCTTCATATCCCTGCAAACCTATCTACCAGTAAAGAGTTTGTAACACCCAAGTTTGAGTATACTTACTTGTTTAAGATTAAGTTTAAGTCCACGTCCAAGTCAAGTCTTAATATACTTACCTATATGAGTCCAATTTTGCATTCCAGTCAGCAATCTAGTCTCCTCCCACAGTTTTGGTTCATATCCCTCCTACCAACATTTCTACCAGTAATGAGTTAATAACACACAAGTTAAGTTTGAGTCTACTTATTTGTATGAGCTAAGTCCGAGTCCTCTTCCAGTCTCCCTACAAGCCCGATTACTTAGTCCCTACAAGTATAGTTTTAGTAAAAACACATGTTTAAGTTTGAGTCTACTTACATGTTTTAGTCCTAGTTCAAGTCCGAGTTCACATCCAGCCTCCCGTCCTAGGTCCTTTATCCCTATAAGTAAAGAGTTAGTAATACAAGTCAAGTCCGAGTGTATTTACCTATTTTAGTCCAAATTTGAGACTGAGTCCACATTCAGTCTCCATGTCCCTGGAAGTAAAGAGCTAGTAACACACAAGTCAAGTCCCATCCTGATTTTGCTGTCCCTGCAAGTCAAGAGCTAATAACATACAACTCAAGTTCGAATCTATTTACGTATAGAGTCGACGTTTGAGTCTCAGCCCACATCCAATCTCTTACGACGATTCCTTAGTCCAAATAATACAACAAACTTCCAGTCTCTCCCATTCGCTCAAGTTCCTTTATCCTGGGCAAGTAAGAGTTGGTGAAACAAACAAGTCAAGTCCGAATCAACTTACCTATTTGAGTCCAATTCCGAGTACAAGTCAAATCTAGTTTCGCCCACCCAGTTTTGTTTCATATCCCTGCAGACAGTAAAGAGTAACTAATGCACAAGTTAAGTTCGAATCTACCCACCTATTTCATGAGTCCAATTCTAGTATGAGTTCACGCCCAACCTCCCTGTCTGCTCCAAGTCCAAACTGGCATGTTTGATGAGTCCAAGTCGAGTCTGAGTTCACATCTAGTCTATCCATCTGCTCTAAGTCCCACACAAGTTAAGTTTGAATCTACTTACTTGTTTGAGGTTAAGTCTTGAGTCCTCATCCAATCCCCATACAAGCCCGATTCCTTCATCCTTGCAAGTAAAGAATTAGTAAAAAAACAAGTTAATTTTGAGTCTACTTACTTGTTTTAGTTCTAGTTTGAGTCCAACTCCACATCCAGTCTCCCATCCCAATTCCTTTATCCTTGTAACTAAAAAGTTAGTAGCATGCAAGTCAAGTCTGAGTGTATTTACTTATTTGAATCTGAGTCCAAATCCAGTCTCTCATCCCGATTCCATTGTCCCTTCTAGTAAAGAGCTAGTAACTCACAAGTCAAATTCAATCTACTTACCTATTTGAGTCGAAATTAGAGTCTTAGTTCACATCCAATCTCTTATTCCGGTTCCTTAGTCCAAGTTTTATTACGAACTTCCAGTCTCTCCTACTCGCTCCTGTTCCTTTGTCCCAAGCAAGTAAGAGTTAGTAATACACATAGTCAAGTCCGAATCCACTTACCTATTTAAGTCTAGTTCCGAGTCCAAGTCAAATCCAGTTTTGCCTGTGTAGTTTCGATTCATATCCCTGCAAAGTTAATTGCAAGTAAAGAGTTAGTAACACTCAAGTTAAGTTTGAATATATTTTCCTATTTGATGAGTCCAAGACTGCTCCAAGTCTACCTCTCCACTCCAAGTCCACAATCCAGTATTCCCTGCCCAGTTTTATGTCCGTGCAAACTTAGTTGCTTGTACTAATTTAGTAACACAAGTTAAGTTCAAGTTGACATCTAGTCTCCTTGTCCAGTCCAAGTCACACTCCAATCCCCCGTCTGGTTCAGGTTCATGTTCCTGCAAACTAAGTTGCGAGTAAGGAATTAGTAACACAAGTTAAGTTCGAGTCCACTTCATGTTTGACGGGATCAAGTCCAGTCCGAGTTCATGTCCAGTCTCCACATTTGGTCCAAGTCCACAATCTAGTCTCCCCACCTGGTTCAGGTTTATGTCCTTACAAACTTAGTTACTTGTAAGGAGTCAGTAACACTAGTTTGAGTGTATTTACCTATTTGATGAGTTCAAGTCCAGTCTCCCTGTCCGGTCTAAAGTTCTCAATCCAATGTCCCCCGTTTGGTTAAGGATCATGTCCCTAGCTACAAACATAGTTGCTTCTAAAGAGTTAGTAATACAAGTTAATTTCGAATCTACTTCCTCTTTCATGAGTCCAAATCTAGTTTAAGTTTATGTCCAGTCTCTCCATTTGCTCCAAGTCCACAATCTAGTATTCTTCGCCCAGTTCAGATTCATGCTCATACAAACTTTGCTTCTTATAATGAGTTAGTAACACAAGTTTGAGAGTACTTATTCAATGAGTCTAAGTCCAGTCTCCTTGGCTACTTCAAGACCACAATCAATTGTCCCCCACTCAGTTCATGCTCAAGTCCCTGCAAATTTTGTTGCTTGTAGCGAGTTAGTAACACGAGTCCAAGTCTACTTCCTATTTGATGAGACCCAGTTCTGTCCTAGATCACTTCCACTCTCCTCGTCCGGTGCAAGTACACAATCCAATCTCTCCCGTTTGGTTTAGGTTCATGTCCTTGCCAACTTAATTGCTTGTAAGGAGTTAGTAACATGAGTTCGAGTGTACTTACCTGGTTGAAGGGTCCAAGTCCAGTCTCCTTTCCAGGTCCAAGTCCAGTCTCCTTGTCCAGTCCAAGTCCACAATCCAGTGTCCCCCGCACGGTTCAGGTTCATGTTCTTGCAAACTTAGTTGCTTGTATGGAGTTAGTAAAACAAGTTTAGTTCGAGTCTACTTCCTGTTTGATGAGACTTGGTCCAATTTGACTTCACGTCCAGTCTCCCCATCTGATCCACGGTCCACAATCCAGTGTCCTTTGCTCAGTTCAGATTCATGTCCTTGCAAACTTTGTTGCTTGTAATGAGTTAGTAACACAAGTTAAATTCAAATAAACTACCTGTTTGATTAGACAAAGTCCAGTTCGAGTACACGTTTGTCCCTTCAAACTTAGTTGCTTATATGGAGTCAGTAACACAAGTTTGAGTGTACTTACAAGTTTGACGAGTCCAAGTCTAGTCTCCCCATCTTGTCCAAGTCCACAATCCAGTGTCTCCCATGCAGTTCAGGTTCATGTCCCTGTAAACTTAGTTGCTTGTAAGAAGTCGTAAATACAAGTTCAAGTATACTTACTAGTTTGATGAGTCCAAGTCCAGTCTCCCTCTCCAATCAAAGTCCACAGTCTAGTGTCTCCCACGCGGTTCATGTTCATGTCCCTGCAAACTTAGTTGTTTGTAAGGAGTTAGTTACATAAGTCAAGTTTTCTAGTCCTGCAGTCCCTCATGCAAATCTGCCTTGAAGATGGGGTTGATATGTCATCAACTGACACCATCGCCAAACGCATGGAACTCTTATTTGACATCATAGTCAAACGAAGCCTTACTGTGCATCCTGATCAAGTGCCGCAATTAGGTTTATTAGGACAATTCGCTGATCAACCAGTAGAGGCAACAATGGCAACACAACTGCCCAAGATCAAGTTCAAAATCAAGGGCAAGCAGGACAAGCATCAATCCACCCCGCAGCCAAAGATAATGCTGGAGAGCTTGCTAAGGTCAATGATGGAGTTCACCTCCAATGTGACAACATGGCTCTCGCGCATGGAGGAGCAACAAACTTGCTTGGAGCAACACAACCTAGCAAAGTCACGAACGCCATCTACGGCTCTTCACCTGAATGTACCATTATATAGTCAGAGATATGTCGTCCTCACCGATGAATACATAGAGCTAGGTGAGACGACTCTATGCGACAAAGTAAGGACAAGGGCAAGGGCAAAACCAACAATGATGATGATTGGGGCTCGAACAAAAGTGAGGAGAAAGACGACTGATATCATGTGTTCTCTAACCACCCTCCCATTGTGTCCTTACTGTTCTATGTTTTCATACTTTTTATTTATGCATTGAGGACGCTGCATGTTTTAGGTTGGGGGTGGAACATGATAAATCTAAGATGGTCTTAAATTGTAAAATATGTATTTATATTTATTAATTAACAAACATTTTAAATATTCCTTTCTTAATGTAACAAGTGACACTAATATAATGAAAATGGATAATTCTAGGTTGATATCTTAACCCTCGAATGATAGGTATTTCTTAGTGATTTTTAATTAAAAACGTAGATCAAATATAAGATTTTTTGTTATTTCAGATTAGAAATATATGTGCGCCCCAAATTCTAACACAATGAGTCATGCAAGCTAATAATAATGGAAGAACTACATGAAAAACTGTATCATCTATAAAAAAGAAAAAATTGAGAGAGAAAAAAGGTGAGCATGGTCTTAAGTCAAGGATCCATCTGAATAAAATAATAAAAGAAAGTAAGTGTCAAATAGTTGGGTGTGTGTGCCTGAGGAAGCATGCGTATGCACAAGAACGATACTTATGGTATGATAAAATAAACATGAACTTAATAATTGGACATTTATGCCTCGTGAAGCATAAGTGTTCACGTGAATAGTAAGAGTGTGTGTGTGTGTGCGCGCATGCGCGTGTGAGTGTATGTATGTGTGTGTGTGTGTGAAAGGGGTACCTAAAATTTAACCAAAATTTGTCCTCCGCCTTGATGAATCCAAGTCCTGTCTGAGTTCACGTCCAGTCTTCCCTCGTCTGGTTCAGGTTCATTTCCCTACAAAATTAGTTGTTTGTAATGAGTTAGTAACACAGGTTATGTTCTAGCCTACTTCCTATTTGATGAAATCCAGTCTAGTCCAAGTTCACATCCACCCTCCTCGTCCAATCCAAATTTAACCAAAATTTGTCTGCACCTTGTTGAATCAAAGTCCAGTCCAAGTTCATGTCAAGTCTTCCCTCTCCCAGTTCAAGTTCTTGTCACTACAAACTTAGTTATTGGTAATGAGCTAGTAACACAAGTTCGAGACTACTTCCTATTTGATGAGACCTAGTCCAACCCGAGTTCACGTCCAGCCTCCCCCGCCTAGTTCAGGTTCATGTCCTTGCAAACTAAGTTGCTTGTGAGGAGTTAGGAACAAAAGTTCGAGTGTAGTTACTTGTTTAATGAGTCTATGTCCACTCGGAGTTCACGTTCAGTCTCCCTTAGTCCACTTCAAGTGGTGAGATTCTCCCGATAGGAAATCCTAGCTACCCTACCTATTAAGTAACTCCTGCAGACAACCCATCATTATGGGATGTGGTATTCCAAACATTGACCTATTCCCCAGCATTTCAGAAATTTTTTGCACACTAAATGGATTCAACACGGGATTCCTCATATCCGGATTGCCTAAGAAGGAGCTGATATTGGTATTCCTATTATCCAAATACAACATAGCACTGCCATCCACAACAACCGAGATCTATGGAAATGACGTAGTGCTACTCTCTTGGATCATGCGAGGGTGACATATTGATGTCACAAAAATCATGCACCCAGTCGTAATCCAGTGCATGTTCCATGCAAAAGATTGCCTGAAGCACCATGGTCGATAAAACCAGTGTTAGTTTTGCAGTCCCTCATTGTGCAAATCTACCTAGAACATTGGGTTGATAGGTTGCCTACTGACATCATCGCCAGACGCATGGAACTCTTATCTAACACCACAATCAGATAAAGTGCCGCATTTGGGTCTATTAGCACGATTCCCTGATCAACCAACAGAGGCAACACAACTAGCTTGAGATCAAGCTCAAGATCAAGGGCAAGCAGGACAAGCAACCAAATCCACCCCGCAGCCATAGATAACGTTGGAGAGCTTGCTAAGGTCAATGACAGAATTCAACTCCGATGTGACAACACGGCTCACGTGCATGGAGGAGCAACAAACTTGCTTGGAGGAGCACAACCGACACTTCGAGCAAAGTCATGAACACCACCTACAGCTCTTCACCTGGATGAACCTTTATATAGCCAGAGATCATGTTGTCCTCACAAACGAAGATACAAAGTTAAGTGAGATGACTCCATGCATTAAGGATAAGTACAAGGGCAAGGGCAAAACCGACAGTAACGATGATTGGGGTTCCTGCAAGAGTGAGGAGGAAGACGACTGATATCATGTCTTCTCTAACCACCCTCCCATATTTATATTATGTCCTTACTATTCTATGTTTTTTATTTATGCATTGAGGACACTGCATGTATTAGGTTGCGGGTGGAACATGATATACCTAAGATGGTCTTAAATTGTAAAATTTGTATATATATATATATATATATATATATATATATATATATATATATATATATATATATATATATATATATATATATATATATATACATATATATATATGAATTTAAAAAAAAATTCTTAATGTAACAAGTGACACTAATATAATGAAAATGGATAATTCTAGGTTGATATCGTAAGTTAACACTCAAATAATAGGTATTTCTTAGTGATTTTTAATTAAAAACTTAGATATGACAATAAGATATTATGATATTTCATATTATAAATAAATATGCACTCCAAATACTAACACAATGAGTCATGCAAGCTAATAATAATGGAAGAATTATATGAAAAACTGTATCACCTATAAAAAAAAAATAAGAGAAAAAGAAAGTGAGCATAGTATTATGACAAAGATCCTAAGAATAAAATAATAAAATAAAGTAAGTGTCAAGTAGTTGGGTGCGAGTGCCTAATTGGAGAGACTGATAAAATAAACATGAACTTAATAACTAGGCATTTGTATTTCGAAAAGAATAACTGTTTACGTAAACATATATGCTCTAAAATTTGACAAAAATTTGTCCCTCGCCTTGATGAATCCAAGTCCAGTCTTTTCCTGCCCGATTCAAATTCATGTCCCTGCAAGTTCAGTTGTGAGGGAGACTAGGTCTCCCCGCCCTCCAAAGGAAGGTAACACCTTTCTCTCCGAGACCTAACTTTAGGTTCAGAGTTCAGTTGTGAGGGAGACTAGGTCTCCCCACCTTCCAAAGGAAGGCAATTAAGTTAGTTGCAAGCTAAGTTCAAGTGTACTTACCTGTTTCATGAGTCCTAGTCCAATTCAAGCAAGTCACGGACAGTCTTCCCCCCATCCGCTCCAAGTCCAGTCTTTCCCGGTTCAGTTTCTTGTCCCTGCAAACTTAGTTGTGAGGGAGACTGGGTCTCCCTGCCCTCCAGAGGAAGGCAAGTAAGAATCTGAGACCTAACTTTAGGTTAACACTCAAATGATAGGTATTTCTTAGTGATTTTTAATTAAAAACTTAGATATGACAATAAGATATTCTGATATTTCATATTATAAATAAATATGCACTCCAAATACTAACACAATGAGTCATGCAAGCTAATAATAATGGAAGAATTATATGAAAAACTGTATCACCTATAAAAAAAAAAATAAGAGAAAAAGAAAGTGAGCATAGTATTATGACAAAGATCCTAAGAATAAAATAATAAAATAAAGTAAGTGTCAAGTAGTTGGGTGCGAGTGCTTAATTGGAGAGACTGATAAAATAAACATGAACTTAATAACTAGGCATTTGTATTTCGAAAAGAATATCTGTTTACGTAAACATATATGCTCTAAAATTTGTCCATCGCCTTGATGAATCCAAGTCCAGTCTTTTTCCGCCCGATTCAAATTCATGTCCCTACAAGTTCAGTTGTGAGGGAGACTAGGTCTCCCCACCTTCCAAAGGAAGGCAATTAAGTTAGTAGCAAGCTAAGTTCAAGTGTACTTACCTGTTTCATGAGTCCCAGTCCAATTCAAGCAAGTTACGGACAGTCTTCCCCCCATCCGCTCCAAGTCCCGTCTTTCCCGGTTCAGTTTCTTGTCCTTGCAAACTTAACTTAGTTGTGAGGGAGACTGGGTCTCCCTGCCCTCCAAAGGAAGGCAAGTAAGAATCTGAGACAAAACTTTAGGTTCAGCCTTCGCACCCTCCAAAGGAGGGCCACTGGGAGAGTCTGAGTGGACTAAAGTTAGAAGGATGTCTTCCAATTACATACGTGTAATTGGCCGACGACCGAGCTTGGAAGGAAATAAATATATACGACCCCCAGCTCACCTACTTCGGCGATGTGGGACTAAAATTCTGCTCCGATCTATGTCTGCAGCCGATACCGCACGGTCTGCAACTGTCCCGAATCCGACTTCGATCCTATCCCGCTCTTATCAATCCAGCCCCTTCGTCGCCGTTACACCCTCCCTCCACCAGCAACGCCGCCCCTGTCGTTCTCGATTCTATTGCTGTGTCCAAGTCCAAGGCCAGGAGCGAACCACCCGTTGATTAAAGAGGTAGAGATTCCAAACTCCATTAAGATGATCAACTGCAAATTTCTTTTTATTTTTCAAATTTTCTTTTGGTGTTGGGATAGTTAGGATCCAACATAGAATTGGGTTTTTTTTTTTAAAAAAAAAAAAACAATTGGATTTGTTTGATGTGACGAAGTATGAGCATCGTTTCTACGGAACAAAAATTTTGGTTTTGTTTGATGTGTCCGGATATTGTTGGATTTATTTGTTTGTGAGTCCACCAACTGTTTGATAAAATGACTCAAAGAGCATGACTGTTTTGAGTCTCTTTAATGACACTTGAAAGCAAAAACATCACAGTTATACGCTGTAGAACAATGCTTTTGAACGCGGTAGGTAATGCTGGGTTTGAAACTCTTATTTGGGTCAGTTTTTTTGTAACAGTTGTATTTGGGTCAGTTTTTTTGTAACAGTTGTATTGCCTATTCCTATAGGTTTGTCAAGTTGTGCCAATTAACCTTGTTAAACCAACGATTTGATACTTTGAATGGAGGGGGTATTCTCAAAGACAAGTTGCCCAAGAGAAATATAATGCTCAAGGGCCCAACTCGCATAAAGTAAGTGTCAAGTAGTTGGGTGCGAGTGCCTAATTGGAGAGACTGATAAAATAAACATGAACTTAATAACTAGGCATTTGTGTTTCGAAAAGAATAACTGTTTACGTAAACATATATGCTCTAATATTTGACAAAAATTTTTCCCTCGCCTTGATGAATCCAAGTCCAGTCTTTTCCCGCCCGATTCAGTTGTGAGGGAGACTAGGTCTCCCCGCCCTCCAAAGGAAGGCAATTAAGAGTGTGTGTGTGCGCGCGCGCGTCTGCGTGTGTGTATGTATGTGTGTGTGTGTGTGTTAAAAGGGCTCCTAAAACTTAACCAAAATTTGCCCCCTGCCTTATGAATCCAAGTCCTATCCGAGTTCACAGCCAGTCTTCCCTCGTCTGGTTCAGGTTCATTTCCCTACAAACTTAGTTGTTTGTAATGAGTTAGTAACATAAGTTATGTTCTAGCCTACTTCCTGTTTGATGAGATCCAGTCTAGTCCGAGTTCACATCCAGCCTCCCCGTCCAATCCAAATTTAACCAAAACTTACCACCTTGTTGAATCAAAGTCCAGTCCAAGTTCATGTCAAGTCTTCCCTCCCCCAGTTCAAGTTCTTGTCACTACAAACTTAGTTGTTGGTAATGAGTTAGTAACACAAGTTCGAGTCTACTTCCTATTTGATGAGACCTAGTCCAATCCGTGTTCACGTCGAGCTTCCCCCGCCTAGTTCAGGTTCATGTCCCTGCAAACTAAGTTGCTTGTGAGGAGTTAGTAACAAAAGTTCGAGTGTAGTTACCAGTTTGATGAGTCTATGTCCACTCGGAGTTCACGTTCAGTCTCCCTCGGTCCACTTCAAGTGGTGAGATTCTCCCGACAGGAAATCCTACCTACCCTACCTATTAAGTAACTCCTGCAGACAACCCATCATTATGGGATGTGGTATTCCAAACACTAACCTATTCACCAGCATTTCAGAAATTTTGCGCACACTTAATGGATTCAACACGGGATTCCTCAGATCCGGATTGCCTAAGAAGGAGCTGATATTGGTATTCCTATTCTCCAAATACAACATAGCATTGCCATCCACAACAACCAAGATCTATGGAAATGATGCAGGGCTACTCTCTTGGATCATGCGGGGGTTGACATATTGATGTCGCAGAAATCATGCACTCAGCCATAATCTAGTGCATGTTACAGGCAAAATTAAGTTAGTGTCAAGTAGTTGGGTGGATGTGCCTAATTGGAGGGACTGATAAAATAGACATGAACTTAATAACTAGGCATTTGTGTTTCGAAAAGAATAACTAGTTACGTAAGCATATATGCTCTAATATTTGACAAAAATTTGTCCCTTGCCTTGATGAATCCAAGTCCAGTCTTTTCCTGCCCGATTCAGTTGTGAGGGAGACTAGGTCTCCCCGCCCTCCAAAGGAAGGCAGTTAAGAGTGTGTGTGTGTGTGCGCGTGTGCGCGTGTGTGTATGTATGTGTGTGTGTGTTAAAAGGGCACCTAAAACTTAACCAAAATTTGTCCCCTGCCTTATGAATCCAAGTCCTATCCGAGTTCACGTCCAGTCTTCCCTCGTCTGGTTCAGGTTCATTTCCCTACAAACTTAGTTGTTTGTAATGAGTTAGTAACATAAGTTATGTTCTAGCCTACTTCCTGTTTGATGAGATCCAGTCTAGTCCGAGTTCACATCCAGCCTCCCCGTCCAATCCAAGTTTAACCAAATCTTACCACCTTGTTGAATCAAAGTCCAGTCCAAGTTCATGTCAAGCCTTCCTTCCCCCAGTTCAAGTTCTTGTCACTACAAACTTAGTTGTTGGTAATGATTTAGTAACACAAGTTCGAGTCTACTTCCTATTTGATGAGACCTAGTCCAATACGTGTTTACGTCCAGCCTCCCCTGCCAGTTTGCAGGGACATGAACCTGAACTAGGCGGGGGAGGCTGGACGTGAACACGGATTGGACTAGGTCTCATCAAATAGGAAGTAGACTCGAACTTGTGTTACTAAATCATTACCAACAACTAAGTTTGTAGTGACAAGAACTTGAACTGGGGGAGGGAAGGCTTGACATGAACTTGGACTGGACTTTGATTCAACAAGGTGGTAAGATTTGGTTAAACTTGGATTGGACGGGGAGGCTGGATGTGAACTCGGACTAGACTGGATCTCATCAAACAGGAAGTAGGCTAGAACATAACTTATGTTACTAACTCATTACAAACAACAAAGTTTGTAGAGAATTGAACCTGAACAAGACGAGGGAAGACTGGACGTGAACTCGGATAGGACTTGGATTCATAAGGCAGGGGACAAATTTTGGTTAAGTTTTAGGTGCCCTTTTAACACACACACACATACATACACACACGCGCACACGCGCGCACACACACACACTCTTAACTGCCTTCCTTTGGAGGGCGGGGAGACCTAGTCTCCCTCACAACTGAATCGGGCAGGAAAAGACTGGACTTGTCTATATCCACTCAGAGTTCACGTTCAGTCTCCCTCGGTCCACTTCAAGTGGTGAGATTCTCCCGACAGGAAATCCTAGCTACCCTACCTATTAAGTAACTCCTGCAGACAACCCATCATTATGGGATTTGGTATTCCAAACACTAACCTATTCACCAGCATTTCAAAAATTTTGCGCACACTTAATGGATTCAACACGGGATTCCTCAGATCCGGATTGCCTAAGAAGGAGCTGATATTGGTATTCCTATTCTCCAAATACAACATAGCACTGCCATCCACAACAACCGAGATCTATGGAAATGACGCAGGGCTACTCTCTTGGATCATGCGGGGGTTGACATATTGATGTCGAAGAAATCATGCACTCAGCCATAATCTAGTGCATGTTCCAGGCAAAATTAAGTTAGTGTCAAGTAGTTGGGTGCATGTGCCTAATTGGAGAGACTGATAAAATAAACATGAACTTAATAACTAAGCATTTGTGTTTCGAAAAGAATAACTGTTTACGTAAACATATATGCTCTAAAATTTGACAAAAATTTGTCCCTCGCCTTGATGAATCCAAGTCCAGTCTTTTCCCGCCCGATTCAATTGTGAGGGAGACTAGGTCTCCCCGCCCTCCAAAGGAAGGCAATTAAGAGTGTGTGTGTGTGTGCGCGCGTGCGCGCGTGCGTATGTATGTGTGTGTGTGTGTTAAAAGGGCTCCTAAAACTTAACCAAAATTAGTCCCCTGCCTTATGAATCCAAGTCCTATCCGAGTTCACGTCCAGTCTTCCCTCGTCTGGTTCAGGTTCATTTCCCTACAAACTTAGTTGTTTGTAATGAGTTAGTAACATAAGTTATGTTCTAGCCTACTTCCTGTTTGATGAGATCCAGTCTAGTCCGAGTTCACATCCAGCCTCCCCGTCCAATCCAAATTTAACCAAAACTTGCCACCTTGTTGAATCAAAGTCCAGTCCAAGTTCATGTCAAGTCTTCCCTCCCCCAGTTCAAGTTCTTGTCACTACAAACTTAGTTGTTGGTAATGATTTAGTAACACAAGTTCAAGTCTACTTCCTATTTGATGAGACCTATTCCAATCCGTGTTCACGTCCAGCCTCCCCCGCCTAGTTCAGGTTCATGTCCCTGCAAACTAAGTTGCTTGTGAGGAGTTAGAAACAAAAGTTCGAGTGTAGTTACCAGTTTGATGAGTCTATGTCCACTCGGAGTTCACATTCAGTCTCCCTCGGTCCACTTCAAGTGGTGAGATTCTCCCGACAGGAAATGCAAGCTACCCTACCTATTAAGTAACTCCTGCAGACAACCCATCATTATGGGATGTGGTATTCCAAACACTAACCTATTCACCAGCATTTCAGAAATTTTGCGCACACTTAATGGATTCAACACGGGATTCCTCAGATCCGGATTGCCTAAGAAGGAGCAGATATTGGTATTCCTATTCTCCAAATACAACATAGCACTGCCATCCACCACAACCGAGATCTATGGAAATGACGCAGGGCTACTCTCTTGGATCATGCGGGGGTTGACATATTGATGTCGAAGAAATCATGCACTCAGCCATAATCTAGTGCATGTTCCAGGCAAAATTAAGTTAGTGTCAAGTAGTTGGGTGCATGTGCCTAATTGGAGAGACTGATAAAATAAACATGAACTTAATAACTAAGCATTTGTGTTTCGAAAAGAATAACTGTTTACGTAAACATATATGCTCTAAAATTTGACAAAAATTTGTCCCTCGCCTTGATGAATCCAAGTCCAGTCTTTTCCCGCCCGATTCAATTGTGAGGGAGACTAGGTCTCCCCGCCCTCCAAAGGAAGGCAATTAAGAGTGTGTGTGATCGCGTGCGCGCGTGTGTATGTATGTGTGTGTGTGTGTGTGTTAAAAGGGTTCCTAAAACTTAACCAAAATTTGTCCCCTGCCTTATGAATCCAAGTCCTATCCGAGTTCACGTCCAGTCTTCCCTCGTCTGGTTCAGGTTCATTTCCCTACAAACTTAGTTGTTTGTAATGAGTTAGTAACATAAGTTATGTTCTAGCCTACTTCCTGTTTGATGAGATCCAGTCTAGTCCGAGTTCACATCCAGCCTCCCCGTCCAATCCAAATTTAACCAAAACTTACCACCTTGTTGAATCAAAGTCCAGTCCAAGTTCATGTCAAGTCTTCCCTCCCCCAGTTCAAGTTCTTGTCACTACAAACTTAGTTGTTGGTAATGAGTTAGTAACACAAGTTCGAGTCTACTTCTATTTGATGATACCTAGTCCAATCCGTGTTCACGTCCAGCCTCCCCGACCTAGTTCAGGTTCATGTCCTTGCAAACTAAGTTGCTTGTTAGGAGTTAGTAACAAAAGTTCGAGTGTAGTTACCAGTTTGATGAGTCTATGTCCACTCGGAGTTCACGTTCAGTCTCCCTCGGTCCACTTCAAGTGGTGAGATTCTCCCGACAGGAAATGCTAGCTACCCTACCTATTAAGTAACTCCTGCAGACAACCCATCATTATGGGATGTGGTATTCCAAACACTAACCTATTCACCAGCATTTCAGAAATTTTGCGCACACTTAATGGATTCAACACGGGATTCCTCAGATCCGGATTGCTTAAGAAGGAGCTGATATTGGTATTCCTATTCTCCAAATACAACATAGCACTGCCATCCACAACAACCGAGATCTATGGAAATGACGCAGGGCTACTCTCTTGGATCATGCGGAGGTTGACATATTGATGTCGAAGAAATCATGCACTCAGTCATAATCTAGTGCATGCTCCAGGCAAAATTAAGTTAGTGTCAAGTAGTTGGGTGCATGTGCCTAATTGGAGAGACTGATAAAATAAACATGAACTTAATAACTACATGAACTTAATAACTAAGTATTTGTGTTTCGAAAAGAATAACTGTTTACGTAAACATATATGCTCTAAAATTTGACGAAAATTTGTCCCTCGCCTTGATGAATCCAAGTCCACTCTTTTCCCGCCCGATTCAATTGTGAGGGAGACTAGGTCTCCCCGCCCTCCAAAGGAAGGCAATTAAGAGTGTGTGTGTGTGTGTGTGCGCGCGTGTGCGCGTGTGTATGTATGTGTGTGTGTGTTAAAAGGGCTCCTAAAACTTAACCAAAATTTTTCCCCTGCCTTATGAATGCAAGTCCTATCCGAGTTCACGTCCAGTCTTCCCTCGTCTGGTTCAGGTTCATTTCCCTACAAACTTAGTTGTTTGTAATGAGTTAGTAACATAAGTTATGTTCTAGCCTACTTCCTGTTTGATGAGATCCAGTCTAGTCCGAGTTCACATCCAGCCTCCCCGTCCAATCCAAATTTAACCAAAACTTGCCACCTTGTTGAATCAAAGTCCAGTCCAAGTTCATGTCAAGTCTTCCCTCCCCCAGTTCAAGTTCTTGTCACTACAAACTTAGTTGTTGGTAATGAGTTAGTAACACAAGTTCGAGTCTACTTCTATTTGATGATACCTAGTCCAATCCGTGTTCACATCCAGCCTCCCCCACCTAGTTCAGGTTCATGTCCCTGCAAACTAAGTTGCTTGTGAGGAGTTAGTAACAAAAGTTCGAGTGTAGTTACCAGTTTGATGAGTCTATGTCCACTCGGAGTTCACGTTCAGTCTCCCTCGGTCCACTTCAAGTGGTGAGATTCTCCCGACAGGAAATGCAAGCTACCCTACCTATTAAGTAACTCCTGCAGACAACCCATCATTATGGGATGTGGTATTCCAAACACTAACCTATTCACCAGCATTTCAGAAATTTTGCGCACACTTAATGGATTCAACACGGGATTCCTCAGATCCGGATTGCCTAAGAAGGAGCTGATATTGGTATTCCTATTCTCCAAATACAACATAGCACTGCCATCCACAACAACCGAGATCTATGGAAATGACGCAGGGCTACTCTCTTGGATCATGCGGGGGTTGACATATTGATGTCGAAGAAATCATGCACTCAGCCATAATCTAGTGCATGTTCCAGGCAAAATTAAGTTAGTGTCAAGTAGTTGGGTGCATGTGCCTAATTGGAGAGACTGATAAAATAAACATGAACTTAATAACTAAGCATTTGTGTTTCGAAAAGAATAACTGTTTACGTAAACATATATGCTCTAAAATTTGACAAAAATTTGTCCCTCGCCTTGATGAATCCAAGTCCAGTCTTTTCCCGCCCGATTCAATTGTGAGGGAGACTAGGTCTCCCCGCCCTCCAAAGGAAGGCAATTAAGAGTGTGTGTGCGCGCGTGCGCGAGTGTGTATGTATGTGTGTGTGTGTGTGTGTGTTAAAAGGGCTCCTAAAACTTAACCAAAATTTGTCCCCTGCCTTAAGAATCCAAGTCCTATCCGAGTTCACGTCCAGTCTTCCCTCGTCTGGTTCAGGTTCATTTCCCTACAAACTTAGTTGTTTGTAATGAGTTAGTAACATAAGTTATGTTCTAGCCTACTTCCTGTTTGATGAGATCCAGTCTAGTCCGAGTTCACATCCAGCCTCCCCGTCCAATCCAAATTTAACCAAAACTTACCACCTTGTTGAATCAAAGTCCAGTCCAAGTTCATGTCAAGTCTTCCCTCCCCCAGTTCAAGTTCTTGTCACTACAAACTTAGTTGTTGGTAATGAGTTAGTAACACAAGTTCGAGTCTACCTCTATTTGATGATACCTAGTCCAATCCGTGTTCACGTCCAGCCTCCCCGACCTAGTTCAGGTTCATGTCCCTGCAAACTAAGTTGCTTGTTAGGAGTTAGTAACAAAAGTTCGAGTGTAGTTACCAGTTTGATGAGTCTATGTCCACTCGGAGTTCACGTTCAGTCTCCCTCGGTCCACTTCAAGTGGTGAGATTCTCCCGACAGGAAATGCTAGCTACCCTACCTATTAAGTAACTCCTGCAGACAACCCATCATTATGGGATGTGGTATTCCAAACACTAACCTATTCACCAGCATTTCAGAAATTTTGCGCACACTTAATGGATTCAACACGGGATTCCTCAGATCCGGATTGCTTAAGAAGGAGCTGATATTGGTATTCCTATTCTCCAAATACAACATAGCACTGCCATCCACAACAACCGAGATCTATGGAAATGACGCAGGGCTACTCTCTTGGATCATGCGGAGGTTGACATATTGATGTCGAAGAAATCATGCACTCAGTCATAATCTAGTGCATGCTCCAGGCAAAATTAAGTTAGTGTCAAGTAGTTGGGTGCATGTGCCTAATTGGAGAGACTGATAAAATAAACATGAACTTAATAACTACATGAACTTAATAACTAAGTATTTGTGTTTCGAAAAGAATAACTGTTTACGTAAACATATACGCTCTAAAATTTGACGAAAATTTGTCCCTCGCCTTGATGAATCCAAGTCCAGTCTTTTCCCGCCCGATTCAATTGTGAGGGAGACTAGGTCTCCCCGCCCTCCAAAGGAAGGCAATTAAGAGTGTGTGTGTGTGTGTGTGCGCGCGTGTGCGCGTGTGTATGTATGTGTGTGTGTGTGTTAAAAGGGCTCCTAAAACTTAACCAAAATTTGTCCCCTGCCTTATGAATGCAAGTCCTATCCGAGTTCACGTCCAGTCTTCCCTCGTCTGGTTCAGGTTCATTTCCCTACAAACTTAGTTGTTTGTAATGAGTTAGTAACATAAGTTATGTTCTAGCCTACTTCCTGTTTGATGAGATCCAGTCTAGTCCGAGTTCACATCCAGCCTCCCCGTCCAATCCAAATTTAACCAAAACTTGCCACCTTGTTGAATCAAAGTCCAGTCCAAGTTCATGTCAAGTCTTCCCTCCCCCAGTTCAAGTTCTTGTCACTACAAACTTAGTTGTTGGTAATGAGTTAGTAACACAAGTTCGAGTCTACTTCTATTTGATGATACCTAGTCCAATCCGTGTTCACGTCCAGCCTCCCCCACCTAGTTCAGGTTCATGTCCCTGCAAACTAAGTTGCTTGTGAGGAGTTAGTAACAAAAGTTCGAGTGTAGTTACCAGTTTGATCAGTCTATGTCCACTCGGAGTTCACGTTCAGTCTCCCTCGGTCCACTTCAAGTGGTGAGATTCTCCCGACAGGAAATGCAAGCTACCCTACCTATTAAGTAACTCCTGCAGACAACCCATCATTATGGGATGTGGTATTCCAAACACTAACCTATTCACCAGCATTTCAGAAATTTTGCGCACACTTAGTGGATTCAACACGGGATTCCTCAGATCCGGATTGCCTAAGAAGGAGCTGATATTGGTATTCCTATTCTCCAAATACAACATAGCACTGCCATCCACAACAACCGAGATCTATGGAAATGACGCAGGGCTACTCTCTTGGATCATGCGGGGGTTGACATATTGATGTCGAAGAAATCATGCACTCAGCCATAATCTAGTGCATGTTCCAGGCAAAATTAAGTTAGTGTCAAGTAGTTGGGTGCATGTGCCTAATTGGAGAGACTGATAAAATAAACATGAACTTAATAACTAAGCATTTGTGTTTCGAAAAGAATAACTGTTTACGTAAACATATATGCTCTAAAATTTGACAAAAATTTGTCCCTCGCCTTGATGAATCCAAGTCCAGTCTTTTCCCGCCCGATTCAATTGTGAGGGAGACTAGGTCTCCCCGCCCTCCAAAGGAAGGCAATTAAGAGTGTGTGTGCGCGCGTGCGCGCGTGTGTATGTATGTGTGTGTGTGTGTGTTAAAAGGGCTCCTAAAACTTAACCAAAATTTGCCCCCTGCCTTATGAATCCAAGTCCTATCCGAGTTCACGTCCAGTCTTCCCTCGTCTGGTTCAGGTTCATTTCCCTACAAACTTAGTTGTTTGTAATGAGTTAGTAACATAAGTTATGTTCTAGCCTACTTCCTGTTTGATGAGATCCAGTCTAGTCCGAGTTCACATCCAGCCTCCCCGTCCAATCCAAATTTAACCAAAACTTACCACCTTGTTGAATCAAAGTCCAGTCCAAGTTCATGTCAAGTCTTCCCTCCCCCAGTTCAAGTTCTTGTCACTACAAACTTAGTTGTTGGTAATGAGTTAGTAACACAAGTTCGAGTCTACTTCTATTTGATGATACCTAGTCCAATCCGTGTTCACGTCCAGCCTCCCCGACCTAGTTCAGGTTCATGTCCCTGCAAACTAAGTTGCTTGTTAGGAGTTAGTAACAAAAGTTCGAGTGTAGTTACCAGTTTGATGAGTCTATGTCCACTCGGAGTTCACGTTCAGTCTCCCTCAGTCCACTTCAAGTGGTGAGATTCTCCCAACAGGAAATGCTAGCTACCCTACCTATTAAGTTACTCCTGCAGACAACCCATCATTATGGGATGTGGTATTCCAAACACTAACCTATTCACCAGCATTTCAGAAATTTTGCGCACACTTAATGGATTCAACACGGGATTCCTCAGATCCGGATTGCTTAAGAAGGAGCTGATATTGGTATTCCTATTCTCCAAATACAACATAGCACTGCCATCCACAACAACCGAGATCTATGGAAATGGCGCTGGGCTACTCTCTTGGATCATGCGGAGGTTGACATATTGATGTCGAAGAAATCATGCACTCAGTCATAATCTAGTGCATGCTCCAGGCAAAATTAAGTTAGTGTCAAGTAGTTGGGTGCATGTGCCTAATTGGAGAGACTGATAAAATAAACATGAACTTAATAACTACATGAACTTAATAACTAAGTATTTGTGTTTCGAAAAGAATAACTGTTTACGTAAACATATATGCTCTAAAATTTGACGAAAATTTGTCCCTCGCCTTGATGAATCCAAGTCCAGTCTTTTCCCGCCCGATTCAATTGTGAGGGAGACTAGGTCTCCCCGCCCTCCAAAGGAAGGCAATTAAGAGTGTGTGTGTGTGTGTGTGCGCGCGTGTGCGCGTGTGTATGTATGTGTGTGTGTGTTAAAAGGGCTCCTAAAACTTAACCAAAATTTGTCCCCTGCCTTATGAATGCAAGTCCTATCCGAGTTCACGTCCAGTCTTCCCTCGTCTGGTTCAGGTTCATTTCCCTACAAACTTAGTTGTTTGTAATGAGTTAGTAACATAAGTTATGTTCTAGCCTACTTCCTGTTTGATGAGATCCAGTCTAGTCCGAGTTCACATCCAGCCTCCCCGTCCAATCCAAATTTAACCAAAACTTGCCACCTTGTTGAATCAAAGTCCAGTCCAAGTTCATGTCAAGTCTTCCCTCCCCCAGTTCAAGTTCTTGTCACTACAAACTTAGTTGTTGGTAATGATTTAGTAACACAAGTTCAAGTCTACTTCCTATTTGATGAGACCTATTCCAATCCGTGTTCACGTCCAGCCTCCCCCGCCTAGTTCAGGTTCATGTCCCTGCAAACTAAGTTGCTTGTGAGGAGTTAGAAACAAAAGTTCGAGTGTAGTTACTAGTTTGATGAGTCTATGTCCACTCGGAGCTCACGTTCAGTCTCCCTCGGTCCACTTCAAGTGGTGAGATTCTCCCGACAGGAAATGCTAGCTACCCTACCTATTAAGTAACTTTTGCAGACAACCCATCATTATGGGATGTGGTATTCCAAACACTAACCTATTCACCAGCATTTCAGAAATTTTGTGCACACTTAATGGATTCAACACGGGATTCCTCAGATCCGGATTGCCTAAGAAGGAGCTGATATTGGTATTCCTATTCTCCAAATACAACATAGCACTGCCATCCACAACAACCGAGATCTATGGAAATGACGCAGGGCTACTCTCTTGGATCATGCGGGGGTTGACATATTGATGTCGAAGAAATCATGCACTCAGCTATAATCTAGTGCATGTTCCAGGCAAAATTAAGTTAGTGTCAAGTAGTTGGGTGCATGTGCCTAATTGGAGAGACTGATAAAATAAACATGAACTTAATAACTAAGCATTTGTGTTTCGAAAAGTATAACTGTTTACGTAAACATATATGCTCTAAAATTTGACAAAAATTTGTCCCTCGCCTTGATGAATCCAAGTCCAGTCTTTTCCCGCCCGATTCAATTGTGAGGGAGACTAGGTCTCCCCGCCCTCCAAAGGAAGGCAATTAAGAGTGTGTGTGCGCGCGTGCGCGCGTGTGTATGTATGTGTGTGTGTGTTAAAAGGGCTCCTAAAACTTAACCAAAATTTGTCCCCTGCCTTATGAATTCAAGTCCTATCCGAGTTCACGTCCAGTCTTCCCTCGTTTGGTTCAGGTTCATTTCCCTACAAAGTTAGTTGTTTGTAATGAGTTAGTAACATAAGTTATGTTCTAGCCTACTTCCTGTTTGATGAGATCCAGTCTAGTCCCAGTTCACATCCAGCCTCCCCGTCCAATCCAAATTTAACCAAAACTTACCACCTTGTTGAATCAAAGTCCAGTCCAAGTTCATGTCAAGTCTTCCGTCCGCCAGTTCAAGTTCTTGTCACTACAAACTTAGTTGTTGGTAATGATTTAGTAACACAAGTTCGAGTCTACTTCCTATTTGATGAGACCTAGTCCAATCCGTGTTCACGTCCAGCCTCCCCCGCCTAGTTCAGGTTCATGTCCCTGCAAACTAAGTTGCTTGTGAGGAGTTAGTAACAAAAGTTCGAGTGTAGTTACCTGTTTGATGAGTCTATGTCCACTCGGAGTTCACATTCAGTCTCCCTCGGTCCACTTCAAGTGGTGAGATTCTCCCGACAGGAAATCCTAGCTACCCTACCTATTAAGTAACTCCTGCAGACAACCCATCATTATGGGATGTGGTATTCCAAACACTAACCTATTCACCAGCATTTCAGAAATTTTGCGCACACTTAATGGATTCAACGCGGGATTCCTCAGATCTGGATTGCCTAAGAAGGAGCTGATATTGGTATTCCTATTCTCCAAATACAACATAGCACTGCCATCCACAACAACCGAGATCTATGGAAATGACGTAGGGCTACTCTCTTGGATCATGCGGGGGTTGACATATTGATGTCGCAGAAATCATGCACTCAGCCATAATCTAGTGCATGTTCCAGGCAAAATTAAGTTAGTGTCAAGTAGTTGGGTGGATGTGCCTAATTGGAGAGACTGATAAAATAAACATGAACTTAATAACTAGGCATTTGTGTTTCGAAAAGAATAACTGTTTACGTAAACATATATGCTCTAATATTTGACAAAAATTTGTCCCTCGCCATGATGAATCCAAGTCCAGTGTTTTCCCGCCCGATTCAGTTGTGAGGGAGACTAGGTCTCCCCGCCCTCCAAAGGAAGGCAATTAAGAGAGTGTGTGTGTGTGTGTGCGCGCGCGCGTGTGCGTGTTTGTATGTATGTGTGTGTGTGTGTTAAAAGGGCTCCTAAAACTTAACCAAAATTTGTCCCCTGCCTTCTGAATCCAAGTCCTATCCGAGTTCACGTCCAGTCTTCCCTCGTCTGGTTCAGGTTCATTTCCCTACAAACTTAGTTGTTTGTAATGAGTTAGTAACATAAGTTATGTTCTAGCCTACTTCCTGTTTGATGAGATCCAGTCTAGTCCGAGTTCACATCCAGCCTCCCCGTCCAATCCAAATTTAACCAAAACTTGCCACCTTGTTGAATCAAAGTCCAGTCCAAGTTCATGTCAAGTCTTCCCTCCCCCAGTTCAAGTTCTTGTCACTACAAACTTAGTTGTTGGTAATGAGTTAGTAACACAAGTTCGAGTCTACTTCTATTTGATGATACCTAGTCCAATCCGTGTTCACGTCCAGCCTCCCCCACCTAGTTCAGGTTCATGTCCCTGCTAACTAAGATGCTTGTGAGGAGTTAGTAACAAAAGTTCGAGTGTAGTTACCTGTTTGATGAGTCTATGTCCACTCGAAGTTCACGTTCAGTCTCCTTCAGTCCACTTCAAGTGGTGAGATTCTCCCAACAGAAAATCCTAGCTACCCTACCTATTAAGTAACTCCTGTAGACAACCCATCATTATGGGATGTGGTATTCCAAGCACTAACCTATTCACCAGCGTTTCAGAAATTTTGTGCACACTTAATGGATTCAACACTGGATTCCTCTGATCCAGATTGCCTAAGAAGGAGCTGATATTGGTATTCCTATTCTCCAAATACAACATAGCACTACCATCCACAACAACCGTGATCTATGGAAATGACATAGGGCTACTCTCTTTGATCATGCGGGGGTTGACATATTGATGTCGCAGAAATCATGCACTCAGCCATAAGCATGTTCCAGGCAAAATTAAGTTAGTGTCAAGTTGTTGGGTGCATGTGCCTAATTGGAGAGACTGATAAAATAAACATGAACCTAATAACTAGGCATTTGTGTTTCGAAAAGAATAACTGTTTACGTAAACATATATGCTCTAAAATTTGACAAAAATTTGTCCCTCACTGTAACGACCACTTTTCTATTGTTGCATTTAATTCTGTTCTAAAAAAAATAATATTAATAAAATAATTTAAATTAAAATAAATTAAAATCTGGAAAAAAAATAAAAAATAAATAAAGGGGGGGTTTGTTTTCTATTATGATAAGGATATAAAAGTGGTTGAGATCAAAACAAAGTCATAGATTATCTTTATCCAAAAATTTATTATTTAAATCTCAACCAAACAAGATTATATCTCAACAACAAGATTATAGCTCAACCAAACAAGATTATATCTCAACCAACAAGATTATATCTCAACAAAAATAAAATAAGGTCCTTTCCTCTTCTCTGGAATGCAGAAAATTTCAGAACGTACAAGAAGGTGAGAGAAAGGAAGTAAGGAAAGGAAAAGGGAGAAAAGAAGAGATTCGGCTAAGGTGAGTTTTTTTTTACTCACTTTAACATGCTACATCTAATTTTTTTTATAACTTCTGTTTTATTTAATTAAAGGTTTAGTCTTGGATAAAAAATCCTTAGCACCAATGTTTTATACACAACGAATTGCAGTGTGCAGTAGTTTAGTTTCCCTTATAATATTTAAAATTAGGAGTTGTGTTATTTATATTTATACCCAATATTCACCTCATTTTGGCCAAACATGTGGAAACAAATTTTTCTCACTGCAAGGTAGTATTGAGGGGATGCTATCATTGTCAATTTCACTGCCTTTCATTTTTTTTTTATAAATTGATTTCCTACTATTCTGTTTTTCTCAATTATAAAACATTACCTTCTGTAACATCGTATACTTGACTGTCCAACAAAAAAAAAAGAAAAAAAGAAAAAAAAAGAAAAAAAAAACTGTCTTCTAAGAATAATAGATTTTGAACCAAGTTTAAATTTTTGAGCGTGAAAAAAAAGGAAAAGAGATATGATGAGGTCCTAATTCTGTTTTGTGCATGCAAAGTTCAGGCATGCATGTTGTGGTCCTTGGGTTGTTACATACTAGAAGAAGATTCCATAAGTGGATGATTTGTGGAAAAAGGAAGTTGAAAGAGGCTGCCGGTTTGTAAAGTACATAAACTGAATATAGAGGAAAATAAATAAATAAATAAAATAGTCCTATATTGATTTCCCAATTTTAGTCAATAGGTGTATTTGCATAGAAAGAGACAAGCATTCCGTTTGCCTAAATGTATTTGGGAAAGGAGAAAGTTTTTAATTAAGCAGAAAGATAATGTCCTCCAGGTAGTAGATCAGAGCACCTGTGACACTCAGATCCCATGCACAGAGATTCCAAAGCTCACTCCCAGAGCTGAAGACATCGTAGCTGACTCATAGAAGACGATCTCTGTAACGCCCCCGTTTTTCAGCTGCTTCCCAAAACGGAGGACGTTATTTATTACTTACACTAGACAACCCAACAGTCACAGGATCTTGGAATAACCGTAACTACTGCCACAATCAGATGAATAAATAACATATCTGAAACTGAAATGATTTTATTTATACAAAGAGTTCATTATATAAAATGGCACACTGCTTTAATTATGAACACAAAAAAGTCAGAGAAAAGCAGTGCCCAAACGAAAGGAAATATAAATAACATATACAAAGATTTTCCAGATAGTACTTCGCTTGCTTATTGTCACTCGATCTGTCCAACAAAGTACGGGTCTTCAACTGGGGCTAGATCCCCTTCTTCACGTTCCAAATCTGGGTTCAAAACCCAGGGGATTAAACCCAGCAAGTAACACATTTAAAAAAAGAAAAATTGTGTACTATCATAGTACAAAAATATCAGTGTGCATGAGCATGTTTAAGTCAATGCTGTTTATGTGCATATAAATTAAATATGAAAGAAAGCATAAATAAATGCATAAATAAATAAACATGACAATAACTAAATAAAATGACAATAATTGTTCTATCTATTTAATCCTATATTCTATTGGTCTCAGTCGTTGTCCAATTTAATTATAGAAACTGTATTAATAGATAAAATAACGTTATTCTCTATTGTCGCATAAGGGCCCGTGCATGCCTGAAACCCGGCCACAATATTCATGGCGCTAAACCATGACATGCCGCTAGGCACTACAATCAATTTTCGTACTGTATTACAGTAACGGATATACCACTCTGGGTAAATATCAATTGATGATCAAGTAATCACCCAAGCAGCTACAGTAAAAGAATCCCGACCCTAACAATACAATCAATTATTATACGGCATGTCTCTTATCCATTATATAGTTTCTCCCATCCCCGTGTTCATAATAAATTATGCACATGAAAATTTTATAACCCTTCTTTAATTATTTTTTCAATTCATGATAACATACTTGCATTTCTATGACTGTACATGACATGTAGTATCATAATAAATGATCTGTAATATTAAAACACATGACTTGTAATATCAAAACATATAAAATGTGAAATACATGACTTGCAATATCAAACCACATGAAATATAAAACACATGATTTGTAATATCAAAGCACAGGAAATGTAGCATGATAGAATGTGACTTGTAGGATCATGGGACATGACTTATAATATCAAAAATGATGAATTAGATATCCGTATCATCTTAATAATATTAATGCATAATTATATCATAATATATATTTTATCAAGATTGAGTCAATAATCTAGTCCACTTCTCAATATCAATTAATACCCAATTCGTGAACTAAATGCACATGTAATAGTAGTACATTATTTCTAAACCCAAACTTATGAACTTATTTCATTTTCAGGTTCAATCACACACACACACACACATATATATTGATAAATTTTCATTTAAATTCCAAGCCAATCCATTAATTATTTCCAATTAAATTCAAGCCCAAGTTCACAAGTCCAAATCCAATCAAAATATATAATTTTTTTTCTTTTTCTTTTACTTTTCTTTTCCTGCCCAAGCCCAGGCCCAAATCCATTTTCTTTTTCTTTTTCTTTTTCTTTTCTTTTTGCTGGGCTGGGTCTAGGCCCACAGAATATTTTTATTTATTTTGACCAACAGTATTATTATTCATAAAGCCAGCTGTAGGCCCACTGCACCAAATATTTATTTATCAACATTTATTTATAAAGCCCACAAAATTATGAAATATTTCTAGTCCATAACTGTTATTTCTATTCTCTGTTAGCCAAGCTCATGTACTTATTATAAAACCTATGTGCCTTTGTATAACCCGTGTACTTGTTATAAAGCCCATGCAAATTTCATTTTTGCTATGCAACATGACCCATGCAAAATTGCCCATGCAATCTCTTCCTCTTTCTTTTTTTTTCTCTTTTCCTATCTCTTCGGCCCAGCCCAAACTCTCCTTCTATTTTTTTTTCTTCTTTCTTTCAATTTTTTCATGGGTTACATGCAAAGTTGGTTTTACATGCAACCGAATTATTTTTGCAAATATAAAAAAAAACAAATATCATGATATTTATATACATCAAAATTAACATACTAATCTGGTTAAGTTTTCAATATTATTCAATCGATCAAAATATGAACAAAAAATTTTTGCAAAATAAATCACGTATACACATATAAATTAAATACAAATTAAATAAAGAAATATACAAATTAAATAAAAAAATGAACGAGAATATAGCAGTATTACTTGCTTAGGTTTGATCTCGAGTACTCAGTTTGAATCCTCGGTTCGGTTTGATTTTTCTCTCTCTCTCTCTCTCTCTCTCTCTCTCTCTCTCTCTTTGCTGCAGGTTTCTAGCCGAAGGACATAGGAGAAGAGAAGAAGAAGACAGTGATAATCAGAGAGGGTGTGGCAGGGTGTGGGCTTTTTAAAAGGATGACAATTTTATTTCAATGCCACCCTTTTCTCCACTCGACAGCACACCACCGAACTCCCGCTTCTCTTGACAGCAAACAATAAGGTGGGGAAGAGATTGGGTTAAATAAAAAATTATTATTTAATAATTTAATAATTTCGGTTCCGTGTAATATTCTTCAAATACTACCAAATTTATGTAGGACGTAGTGCTCGATGAGGGGAACACTACAAAATTATCCGTTTGTTATTTCGATATTCGAAATAAATGAACCGAAATTCTGAAGTAATTAGAAGGATAATTTTAATATTATTAAATTAGCAATTTTGGAAGTACTTTTCGGCCTCTTCAGAAAAATCTCCAAAAATCCTAAATATTAAAAAACTAATAATCACGAAGACCGAATGTCATTTGAGTTTGTAGATTTAAAGTTACGTTAACCGAAAGTTATTTCGGTGTCCAAAATTGACTTCGGTGGACTTATTCAGCACCACTGATTTCAAGAAAGCAAAACAGATAGTTCAAATTTTGGGATATTACATCCTACCCACCTAACAAAAAACTTTCGTCCTTGAAATTCTACATTAAAAGACGTGCTTGTATTCACGGGTACCTACTGATATATAAAAATAAATTCAATTGACATACCTGATCATGAGAAAAAATATGGGTACTTTGCCTTGATGTCCCTTTCAAACTCCCAAGTTGAATCTCTTGGTGATTGTATATCCCAGGAAGCAAGGACCAATGGTATTACTTTATTCTTTAGGACCTTCTCTCGTCGGCCGATAATTGCTACGGGATGCTTCTCATACTTTAGGTCTGATTTCAAATTTACCTCGGACAGATCCACTACTTTGTGCTCTTCACCCAAATATTTCCTCAGTTGTGATATATAGAACACATCATGAACAGTGTCCATCTCTAGTGGTAATGATAATCAGTAGGTAAGACTTCCAATCCTCTCCACGATCTCAAATGGCCCGATGTATCTTGGATTGAGCTTTCTTTTCTTGCCAAATCTAATCACACCCTTCGTCGGGGATATCTTAATAAATACTTTATCTCCTACTTCAAACTCCAGTGATTTTCTACATTGATCTGCTCATTTCTTTTGTCTGTTTTGTACCGCCTTCGTGTGTCTCTGATAACCTTCACTTGATTTGTTGCTTGAGTAATCAATTCTGGACCCAAAATACTTCGTTCTTCAATCTCGTTCCAACATAATGGAGATCTGCATTTTCGCCCATACAAAGCTTCAAATGGTGTCATTTTGATACTCTCCTGATAACTATTATTATAAGAAAATTCCACCATATACAAAGTCTTCCGAAAATCCACCAAAATCCAACACGCATGCCCTAAGCATATCTTCAAGTATTTGGGTAGTCCGTTCTGCTTGACCATCTGTTTGTGGATAGTAAGCTGAAGATATATCTAAATGTATTCCCAGACTATCCATTAATTTCTCCCAATAGTGTGATCTGAACCTTGTATCTTGATCTGACATAATCCTGATTGGGACTCTATGCAATCTCACTATTTCTTGCATAAATTTTCTGGCTAGTATTTCTGTTGACTGACCAACTCTAAATGGAATGAAATGAGCTGATTTAGTCAGTCGGTCCACAGTTACCTAAATTGCATTATTGCCCTTGGTGCCTCTAGGTAAGCCTGTAACAAAATCTATCGATATTTGTTCCCACTTCCACTCCGGTATTGCTAATGGTTGGAGCAATCCAGCTGTCTTTTGATACTCAGTCTTCACTTGCTGGCAAGTAAAACATCTAGATACATATCTGGCAATATTTTTCTTCATGCCTGGCCACCAGAAATACTTTTTCATATTCTTGTACATCTTATTACTCCCAGGATGAATAGAATATGTTGATCTATGAGTTTCTTGTAAGACTCTATTTCTTACTTTCCCCTTTGGCACCCATAATCTTTCCTTGAATCTAATAGCTCCATCTGAGTACATTTTCATTTCTGGTCTCTTATCTGCTTCCATTTTGTTCTTTAGTTTCTGAAAATCTTCATCTCCAACTTGAGTTTGCTTAATCTACTCTATTAATGGTGACTGTAATTGTATCTCCATAAATTGTACTGTCACTCCTGGTAAAATTACCTCCAATTCCATTCTTTGCATCTCCATTAAAAGTTCCTTTTGCTGAGTTAATCTCTCCACTGCAGGTTTCCTACTCAGTGCATCCAGCACAATATTAATCCTCCCTAGATGATATTTAATTCCAAGTCATAATTTGCTACTAACTCCAACCATCGTTTTTGCCTCATATTCAGTTCCTTTTGAGTGAAAATATACTTCAAATTTTTATGATCAGTATATACCTCTACCTTCTGTCCCAGCAAGTAATGTCTCCAAATCTTCAAAGCATGAATCACCGCTGCTAACTCCAAGTCATGAGTTAGATAATTTCTCTCATGGGATCTCAACTGTCTTGATGCAAACTCAATTGCTCTTTCATTCTGTATCAATACACATCCCAATCCCTGTTTTGAAGCATCACTATAGACCTTCATTTCCCTAGAATTGTCTGGAATTGCCAACACTGGTGCTGTTGTCAGTCTCCGTTTTAATTCTTCAAATGCCTTATTACATTTCTTCATCCAGACATATTCCACTCTTTTCCTAGTCAATTTAGTTAGAGGAGACGCGATTTTTGAAAAGTCTTGTACAAATCGCCTATAATATCCGGCCAACCCCAGAAAGCTCCAAATCTCCGACACTGATTTCGGCACAGGCCAATCCATTATAACTTCTATCTTCTTAGGATCAGCTAATACACCATCTCCTGAAACTATGCTACCCAAAAAAGCAGTCTTATCCAACCAAAATTCACATTTGCTCAGTTTTCCATATAACTTCTGCTCTTTAAGAGTTTGCAAAACTGTTCTCAAATACTTAGTATGCTCTTCTTTATTCTTAGAGTAGATTAATATATCATCAATAAACACTACCATAAATTTATCCAGATACTGAGCAAAAATATGGTTCATCAAATTCATAAACACTGCTGGAGCATTAGTCATTCCAAATGGCATCACTAAATATTCATAATGACCATATCTGATTCTAACTGCAGTTTTTGGAATATTTTCTGTTCGGACCCTTACCTGATGGAATCCAGAACGAAAATCTATCCTCGAAAATACCCTTGCTCCACCCAATTGATCAAACAGATCAATTATTCTTGGTAATGGAAATTTATTTTTTATTGTTACTACATTCAAACCTCTATAGTCCACACACAGTTTTTAACTCCCATCCTTCTTTCTTACTAATAATACTGGAGCTCCCTAAGGTGAAATATTGGGCCTCACAAAACCCAACTTTAGTAGCTCATCTACTTGTCTCTTAACTTCTTCTAGCTCTACAACTCCCATTCGATAAGGTGGCCTACAAACTAGTTCAGCTCCTGAGATAATATCAATAGTAAATTCTACTGCCCTTACTGGTAGTAGTCCAGGTATTTCTGTAGGAAATATATCTAAGAATTCTAATACTACTGGGATCATTTCTTCTCCTACTTGCATAGCCTCCAAAACTCCTCCTTTTGGGATAGTTCCTTCTCCTATTATCTTAGATTTAGCTCGTTCTAAAGATTGACTTCCACCAATAAATTCAAACTCCGAACAGCCAGAAACCTGAAATATTATCCTTCTTTTCCAATAATCTATCACCGCATGGAAGCTACTCAACCAATCCATACCTAAGATAATATCATATCCTCCTCCGTTGATAATTAATAAGTTGGCATAAAATTCTCTTCCCTTAATCACTAAGGGATATAGCCTACATTCCTTATTAGTCATGATATTACTGTTTCCAGTCCTAATGTTCCACCCTGCAGTTAAGATTGTAAAATCAATAGAATTCCAAGAAAGAAACATGATAGAGATAAAACAGTGTGAAGCTCCAGAATCAAATAGAGCAGTTGCTGGTGTATTGCCAACTAAAATCGTACCTGCCACGACTCTCACAGTGGTCTGAGCCTGCTCAGCATTCATTAGTCTCTAACATGTTCCTGTCTCTGTCCTGCTCCTCTTTGGGTTCTGGTATAGGCTTGTTGTTATGTCTCTAAGGATCTCTTCTGGTTCGGTCCTTCAGTCCTACGATTTTGTGGTCCCACAGCAACAGGTCTTAGTGCTGGCTGATAAGGAACTCCGCCTGCTGGTTGTTGCCATAATTGTGCTCTTGGACAATTAGTTATCTGATGATCCGCTGACCTACATATCAGACATAGTCCCAAAACTCTTCTACACTGTTTCTGAACATGCCCCAGCTTATTACAGAAATTGCATACTAAAGGACTTCCTTTATTAACCACTGCTTGTCGCTTTGCCGAAGGGCCTCCAAATCTCTGGAAAGAACTTGCTCCCTGATTAAATGACCATTTAAATGTCGTCGGCCTCCCTTTCTTGGCTACTTGCTCCAGGCGACACGCTGCTTCAAACATCTCCGAGTAAGTCCTATAGTTATGACCTGCTAGATGCTCTCTTAGATGATAACTCAATCCTTATTGGAACATATGTGCTCGCTCCTCTTCATTAGTTACCAGGTTTGGAGCGAATCGACTGAGCCTTACGAACTATGCAGCATAGGCGTCAGTAGTCTGATCTCCTTGCTATAGTGTCAGAAATTTCTTCCTCATTTCCTGCCTTACTGATGCATGAAAGAATCTGGTAAGAAATACTTCTACAAACTTCTCCCAAGTTAGGAGTTCCTTGTACTTTACTTCTTTAGCAAGCTACCATGTTCTAGCTACATCAGTCAACTGAATACACACTACCTCTACTCGATTTTATTTTGGAATTCTTACAGCCCTTAGAAGATTCTCCATATCTACAATCTACTGTTCAGCCTTAAGTGGTCCTTCAATCCCAGAAAATACTGATGGCTACAGTCTCCGAAAGTCTGACACCATTTCGGTCCTTTCTGGCTCTTTAAACTGCAACATTTTTTTTAATATCATTGCCGTGGTCTCCTGCATCTGTGCTACTCTTTGTACTAGGCTCCTAAGATTAGACGTATCATCGATCTGACTTGCACTCTACTCGCAGGAGATCGGGTTGACATTATTCTGCAACGGACCAGATAAGAATCAATAAAAAGAATTCAAGATAGATACCTCAAACGAATAGAAAACAATAGGATAGGCATGATACTAGATCTGATAGGTATCAAAAAATAAGAAACAATTATTACGAATAAGTCACAGACATGCTCTTATGTAGCACTAGTCCTATGGTCTTCCACCTAAACCTAAACTCTGATACCACCCTATAACTCCCCCGTTTTTCAGCTGCTTCCCAAAACGGAGGACGTTGCTTATTATTTGTACTAGACAACCGATCTTGGAATAACCGTATCTATTGCAACAATCAGATGAATAAATAACATATCTGAAACTGAAATGATTTCATTTATACAAAGAGTTCATTACATAAAATGGCACACTGCTTTAAATATGAACACAAAAGAGTCAGAGAAAAGTAGTGCCCAAACAAAAGAAAATATAAACAACATATACAAAGATTCTCCAGATACTACTTCGTTTGCCTATTGTCACTCGATCTGTCCAACGAAAAATGGGTCTTCAACTGGGGCTGGATCCCCTTCTTCACGTTCCAAATCTGGGTTCAAAACCCAGGAGATTAAACCCAGCAAATAACAAATTTAAAAAAAGAAAAATTGTATACTATCATAGTCCAAAAATATCAGTGTACATGAGCATGTTTAAGTCAATGTTGTTTGTGTGCATATAAATTAAACATGAAATCAAGCATAAATAAATGCATAAACAAATAAACATGACAATAACTAAATAAACATGACAATAACTGTTCTATCTATTTAATCCTATATTCTATTGGTCTCAGTTATCATCCAATTTAATTGTAAAAACTGTATTAATGGATAAGATAGCGCTATTCTCCATTGTCGTATAAGTGCCCGTGTATATCCGGGACCCGGCACAATATTCATGGCGCTGAACCATGACATGCCGCTAGGCACTACAATCAATTTCCGTACTGTATTACAGTAACGGACATACCATTCTGGGTAAATATTAATTGGTGATCCAGTAATCACCCAGGCCGCTGCAGTAAAAGAATCCCGGCTTTAACAATACAATCAATTCTTATACGGTAAGGCTCTTATCCATCATATAGTTTCTCTCATCCCCGTGTTCATAATGAATTATACACATGAAAATTTTATAACCCTTCTTTAATTGTTTTTCAATTCATGATAACATGCTTGCATTTCCATGACTGTATATGACATGTAGTATCATAACACATGATCTGTAATATTAAAATACATGACTTGTAATATCAAAGCACATGAAATATAAAATACATGACTTGTTATATCAAAGCACATGAAATGTAAAACACATGACTTGTAATATCAAAACACATGAAATGTAGCATGATAGCATGTGACTTGTAGGATTATAGCACATGACTTATAATATCAAAAATGATAAATTAGATATCCGTATCATCTTAATAATATTAATTCAAAATTATATCATGATATATATTTTATCAAAATTGAGTCAATAATCTAATCCAGTTCTCAATATCAATTAATACCCAATTCGTGAACTAAGTGCACATGGAATAATAGTACAATATTTCTAAATCCAAACTTATGGACTTATTTCATTTTCAGGTTCAATCACACACACACACACACACACACACATATATATATATTAATAAATTTTCATTTAAATTCCAAGCCAATCCATTAATTATTTTTAATTAAATCCAAGCCCAAGTTCACAAGTCCAAGTCCACTCAAAATATATAATTTTTCTTTCTTTCTTCTTTTACTTTTCTTTTCCTGCCCAAGCCCAGGCCCAATTCCATTTTCTTTTTCTTTTTCTTTTCTTTTTGCTGGGCTGGGTTTAGGCCCACAGAACATTTTATTTATTTTGGCCAGCAGTATTATTATCCATAAAGCCAACTGTAGGTCCACTGCGCCAAATATTTATTTATCAATATTTACTTATAAAGCCCACAAAATTATGAAATATTTCTTGCCCATAACTGTTATTTCTATTCTCTGTTAGCCAAGCTCATGTACTTATTATAAAGCCCGTGTGCCTTTGTATAGCCCGTGTACTTGTTATAAAGCCCATGCAAATTTCATCTTTGCCATGCAATATGACCCATGCAAAATTGCCCATGCAATCTCTTCCTCTCTCTTTCTTTTTCTCTTTTTCTATCTCTTCAGTCCAGCCCAAACTCTCCTTCTATATTTTTTTCTTCTTTCTTTCTATTTTTGCATGGGTTGCATGCAAAGTTTTTTTTGCATGCAACCGAATTATTTTTGCAAATATAAAAAAATAAACAAATATCATGATATTTATATATATCAAAATTAACACATTAATTTGGTTCAGTTTTCAATATCATTCAATGATCAAAATATGAACCAAATATTTTTGCAAAATAAATCACGTATACACATATAAATTAAATACAAATTAAATAAAGAAATATACAAATTAAATAGAAAATGAACGAGAATATAGCAGTGTTACTTGCTTTGGTTTGATCTCGAATTCTTAGTTTGAATTCTCGGTTCGGTTTGATTTTTCTTTCTCTTTCTCTCTCTCTCTTTTTCTCTCATTTTTTTTTGCTGCAGGTTTCTGGTCGAAGGACAGAGGAGAAGAGAAGAAGAAGAGAGTGATAATCAGAGAGGGTGTGGCAGGGTGTCGGCTTTTTAAAAGGGTGACAATTTTATTTCAATACCACCCTTTTCTCCACTCGACAGCACACCCCTGAACTCCCACTTCTCTTGACAGCAAACAATGAGGTGGGGAAGAGATTGGGTTAAATAAAAATTTATTTATTTAATAATTTAATAATTTCGGTTCCATGTAACGTTCTCCAAATACTACCAAATTTATATAGGACGTAGTGCTCGATGAGGGAAACACTACAAAATTATCCGTTTGTTGTTTCGATGTCCGGAATAAATGAACCGAAAATTTGAAGTAATTAGGATAATTTTAATATTATTAAATTAGCAATTTTGGGAGTATTTTTCGGCCTCGTAAGAAAAATCTTCAAAAATCCTAAATATTACAAAACTAATAATCGCGAAGACCGAATGTCATTTGGGTTTGTGGATTTAAAGTTACGTTAACCGAAAGTTATTTCGGTATCCAAAATTGATTTCGGTGGACTTATTCAGTACCACTTGTCTCAAGAAAGCAATATAGATAGCTCGAGTTTTGGAGTATTACAATCTCTTTAGAAGAAGTGGAGGCCTCAATGCGTATCTAGGATCTCCTTGCCATTACACCGAGCAGGCGTAGCAAGAGATTGGAAGAGAAGAGGGGGGACAACAATGCCAGGTGGGTCAAGTTGCAGGCTCAGCAATGAGACGCAAGGCACTTGCTACTGATTTGATCCCTGGTACTTTCCAAGTTTGTGTTGATATTCTGAATTTAATTCCAGATGATATGTTACTGTCTTTAGCACAAACATGTAATATTGATATGGGTTCTGATGACAATGAACACATTAATAGTATATCACAATTAAGAGCTATTGAAACCCTAGGAGAAGAGGAAAACCTAGGAGAACAGGAGACTTTTAGGAGGGTTGTTTAAAACCACCACAGATACTTGGAGAAGTGTTTAATCAAATTTCCATGAATTGCTTATTCTGGAATGTTCGAGGGTTGGACAACCTAGCTAAACGACGAATGGTTGCGGACGCCGTCCGCATTAACAAGATAGATATTGTATGCCTTGAAAAGACCAAACTCATAGACCCTAATAGCAGGATATTTAGAACTATTGGCCCTTATAACTCCTTGTTCAGACATAAGAATGCTAGGGGTGCTTCGGGTGGGATTATTATGGGAGTTAGTAATAAATTCAACATATTAGGCGTTTGGGAGGGGGAATTTTCCCTTTCCGTCCACCTAAAGAGACTATCTGATGGGTGGGTACAAACTGTTACTATAGTGTATGGTCCTAATGACACACAGTCACGTCCTAGATTTTGGGAGGAGATTAAGACCATAAAGCTTAGATGGGACACTCCATGGGTCATAGGTGGTGATTTTAACATAACAAGATTTGCCTATGAGAGGAAGGGGACGGACCGTTACCCTTAAGATCGGGAGGGTTTTAACGAAGTTATCACTCAACTTCGTCTCACAGACTTGCCACTTTGTAATCGACTCTTCACCTGGTCTGACATGAGAGAAGATCCTAACCTAGCAAGACTAGATAGAGTGTTAGTCTATAACAGGTGGGATAGCAAGTTTCCACTTGCGGAACTCAAACCTCTCCAATAGCCAACTTCAGACCATATCCTATTATGTTTGGACTCAAGAGAGGAACACAAATTCCAAAGGCGCTTTCACCTGGAAAAGTGGTGACTGGATCATGATGAGGTTCACAACCTGATCAAGAAGAGTTGGTCTCAACCAACTTCAGCAGGGGTGCCACGGAGAATATCTGCTCTAAATAGCGATGGCTCCGAAGAGTATTATGGAGATGGGAATATTGACAGCGTACCCGTCCTGAGAACAGAAAGATGATATCTTAAGACAAATGGAGGTGCTGGAAAAACTGGAAGAGATGAGACAACTTAGCGGGGAGGAGAAGATCGGTCTCCTCAGGCTAAGAAAATCTATAGAAGAACTCTACAGAAGAGAGGAATTGATATGGAAACAAAGGGCCCATTGTAAATGGCTTAAGGAAGGGGATTCCAACACAACTTTCTTTCATAAATCCACTTGTATGCGGCACAAGATTAACAAGATACACTCCTTGAGGATGGAGGACGGATATATATAAGGTCCGATGATTAAAGAACATATCTACCATCACTTCAAGTGACTGTTTGGTACAAAAAACCTTTCAGACTTCGAATGATGGAGGGTGTATGGACCACCAACACAAATTTAGGAGAGCTGGAAGATGAATTTTGAGAAGAGGAAATCAAGAAAGCGGTATGGGAGCTCTGTCCTGATAAGGCACCAAGACCGGATGGATTTTCCATGTTCTTCTTTAGGATCTTTTGCCTGAAAGTTAAGGAGGATTTGAAGCAGATGCTTGATGAGGTTTATAGGGGGGGGCTAGACTTGGCAGGATCAACTATTCAATAATCACACTTATCCTCAAGAAGGATCAGGATGAATGTATTGGGAACTACAGACCAATTACTCTATTAAATAGCACCCTCAAAATCATCGCTAAGATACTAACTAACCGCCTTGCCCCCAGACTTCAGGAGATGATAGTAGACTATCAGACTGGCTTCATTGTAGGTAGAAATATACTGGAAGGGGTGACAACAGCATATGAGATTATTCATCATTGTATGATGTCCAGATTCGGGGGTTGTTTACTTAGATTTTGAAAATGCCTATGACATGGTAAACTGGGACTGTCTATTAGAAGTATTGCGCCTACACGACTTTGGGGAAAGATAGATTTCATGGATTGAGAACTGGTTAATCTCAGCAATAACACAAATCATAATTAATGAAGAAGTCGGCAAGGAAATAGTGTTAAGGAGAGGCCTTCGTCAGGGTAATTCTCTGTCTCCCTTACTCTTTGTATTGGTTGCCGATGGATTGAATGTCTTATGCCAAAAATGGAAAGAGCGGGCTTAATTCAGGGTCTGGTTGGTTCCCCCTCTATCTCTTTCACTAATTTTCAATATGTAGATGATATACTTATTTTCGGAAGGGGTAATGTGAGAGAGACAATATATATCAAGTGGATACTTTGCTGCTTTCAAGCTTGGTTAGGTTTAAGAGTTAATTTCTCTAAGAGCTCATTCATTTGCTACCCAGGGACTTCTCTCTCTATCTGACTCTAGACATCTTTAGGTGTAAAGAGACAGTATTCCCTATTAAATACCTAGGTATTCCCATCAAACCAGGCAAACTAACTAAACAGGACTGGAACCCCCTACCTGATACCTTTGAGAAGAGATTGGAGGGTTGGAGAAGTAATCTACTTTCCTTGGGAGGAATGGTGGTTTTACTAAATTCTGTATTATCCACACTACCTTTGTATTATATGTCCTTTTTCCTATTGCCATGTTGGGTTATAAATAGAATTGATCGCATTAGGAAGAATTTTTTATGGAATGGTATGAATAATACTAATAAGTACCATCTGATCTCATGGGGACAAATTTGTAGACCAAAGAAGGTTGGAGGACTTGGAATACTTGATCTTAAAATATTCAATCTATCACTAATGGGGAAGTGGTGGTGGCATTTGGTACACGCCCTCATTTCTCTTTCCAAAAACTCGTAAGCACGAAATATCATCCTAGGTATGGTACTTGGAATTTAGATTCTAGCAGATCGTGCAACAAATCTAGTTTCTGGAAAGGCATTGCGATGTCCAGATACATCGTATGGCCGAGTTTGGAGTTTAGATTGGGAAACGGTCATAATATAGCATTTTGGCATGCTAGATGGTGCTCACAAGTACCTCTAAAACTTATGTTTTCTGGGGTGCTCCAACTCTCCCGGATAAGGATGCCAGGATTAGCAATTATTGGGGGAGATCATGATGGAGTTTAAATCTAAGACCTCCTATGTCTGTCCAAGAGAACACACAACTTCAGGGATTAAAGACACTACTGAGGGACTTTTGACCAGCACAATTAATAGAGGACCGACTCCAGTGGAGATGGAGCAAGGATGGAGTCTTTTCTGTCAAGTCTACATATATTCATTTTGTTGACAGTAGTGTGAGTTCGAATGACACATCGTGGATTTGGAAGACTGCCTGCCCACGTAAAGTGAGGGTGTTTATGTGGCTAGCCAATAAAAAACATTTACTCACTTGGCCAGCTCTACAAAAAAGAGGGTGGATAGGTCCGAACATCTATGTGATTTGAAATAGGGATGGAGAATTCACAGATCACCTCTTATTGAATTCCCACTTTACTAATGAATCATGAATAAATTGTGCAAGAATTATTGGGGTTAATCAATTTAGGCTCCTGCACCAGTTTAGAGAACAAATTAGGAGCCAGTGGTACTGCATCCCAGTTGGCTAGGACCCTAACTACAGCTTTATGTTGGAATATATGGAGAGAAAAAAATAATAGAATTTTTAATTCTACTGCACGCTCTTTACATATATATTCACGCATGTTTATTCACGATACTATTTTTTGGGCAGATATACCCTCAGATGAGGAGCGTGTGCAGATCTCAGGAGATACATCAGAGGAGGATTCCGGAGATCATTAGTCGTCCCTGGTTCAGACAGGATGAGAGGAGATAGTTCTCTGTTTGGAGAAACTAAACGAATCATGGGGAATCTTTTTTATTTTATTGTTGTTGTAGGAGAGAGTTGATTTTTATGTACTATTTGCTTTGACAAACTTGTAGTTTTATTTTTGTATTAAGGGTTCACCGGTATAGATAACCCGAACTTCTCTTTTATAGTTCTATTATTTGCTTACTAATGAAACGCGGAGGGCTTCCACTCGTCTTTTTTTAGTCAAAAAAATATGAGCTAATATCTTATCTCCTACAATTACGCTCCTTTTATTCAAGCTGTTTGTATTTCCACTCATCCATCTTAGCATCCTTATTTATGGTAGACTCATTTTTCTGAACATGTTTCTTAACTGGCATAGAAGTCTGATTCAGAAAATATTGCTGGTTTAATAGAATTTCCCCTTCAATTTTATTATTATTCTCCAATTCTTTTGGTGTAAGAAATTATATCTAGGCAGATATAATCCTAAGCATATCATGTTACAAAAAGTTTTAACATTAAAACTTTTTTTGCGTACATGTGCACATGCTGTCAAGGGGTTGTGTTATATTTTGGTGCACGTAGATATCAGGTTGTATTGTTTTGTACCAGAACAGTGCAGATTGCACAACATAACTCGTCATTTTTCATTTCAAACACAATATTTTGGGGGAAACTTCATATTCTTATATCACTTTGCTTGTTTCTTGGACAGAAAATTGATTCGAAACCTCGGATTTTCCTTCTTTTTTTCTTGTCAGGTTCACAGATGTATTCAAATTCTTCCAGACAAGCAAGAACTTGCTGAAACTCATAAGGAGCTGACCAAACTTCAGTTAGCACCCAAAGAATCTGCCTCTCCTACCCAGTCCCAAAAGACCGAAAGAGGCCATTGTACCATCATCAGTTTCTGAGCCCAAACGGCATGATGATGTATCTGACATCCCCAATCAACACATAGCCCTTGCTCTGCCACACCGGATTCTGCCACCAGCATCTCTTCCCACTAGAGCCCCTGATCAGAACCAGCTTGCAATGCAGCAGCTGCTGCTGCCACCGCCACAGCAGGCTGCTCCTCCCTCTCTTGCTCCCCTACACTATGCCTCAAACCAGTCAGTACCATTCTATCCCCATCATAGCCAAGCTTCACAGCCCGAAATACAGTATATGCAACCAAGAACCCAAATTCAGGACTCAACCCAGGCACTACCACCACCACAGCAGCCTCAAGTAGTAAACCAGCCCCAAACACTGCAACCATTGCCTTATTACTGTTAGCAAAAATAAATAATACCAATGCAACAACCGGCAAAATATAATACTTAACCGAAAAAGAAAAGGAAATAGAGACAGTGAACACACAGATTTACGTGGTTCGGTAATATACCTACATCTACAAAGACACGATCGAAAATTTTCACTATATCAAAAAAAAATTACAACTCTCTTCCTCTCAGCAATAAGAGAGAAATCAACGAAATCACATAAGAATTGAGATCAAACCCTCACCTCTTATGCTGCAGCCGCCACTCCTTGATTTGCTTCAGCCGCAACCACAAAGGAAGCACCCACCTTCTTGTTTTCCCTTTCGGCCGAACCCTTCAGCCGGAAAAAATTTGGCAGCAGCCGCCCACCCTTTTTCCTGCTTTCGGCCAAAAATAATAGCAGCCCCACTCTTTCCTGCGGCCACCACCCTTATTTATTTCCTTTCCTTCGGCCAAACAACAATAGCAGTTGCCCACACCCTTGTCTTTTTTCTTTAGCCAAAAAACCCTATATATAGATTAGGTTAAATCCAAACGGATTTTATTTTTTATTGTTGGGCCGATTTTGGATCCGTTTGGACAGACTGAACCCGTTGCAATAATTGGGCTCCAACAACAATCTCTCGCTTGGAGCTCTATTGTAAAAATTGTAATAATTATACATGATAATCCTAGCGTCCCAAACTTTTACCTCGATCGTTCAAAATCCCAATTCCAATATTTAACACAAATACACCAAAGTTGAGCAATAGCTCAAAATTTTTCATCAACCGGCTTTATCAACATATCTGTAGGATTCTTACTTTTCTCAGTCTTCTCCAACTTCAATTGGTCATCCTTCAACAAGGATATATTGAAATGATAGCTCAAATGAATATGTTTAGTCCGTGAATGATACGTCGAGTTCTTAGCAAGATGACTTATACTCTGACTGTCACTGAACAATCTGTAATCCACTCCATCAAAATCCATTTTACTCATCAATCACTGCATTCAAATAAATTCCTTACCTGCTTCTACAGATGCCACATACTCAGCTTCTGTCTAAAATAAAATAACAATTGCTTGTAATTTTAAAATCTAGTTTACTGTTGTCCCTCCTACAGTAAAGATATAATTTGTGGTGCTCCTGCCATTATCTCTATCACCCGCATGGTCCGAATCCATACAACCTTGCACATCAATGTTATCACCCATATAACGCAAACAATACTTTAAAATACCTTTCAAATACCTGAAAATCTACTTCACTGCTTTCCAATATTCTTTTCCAGGGCTCTTCATGAATCTACTCACAACTCCTACTGCATGTACAATATCTGGTTTTGTTCTCACCATTGCATATATGAGACTCCCAACGGCCGATGAATAAGGCACATTTTCAATATGTCTCATCTCCTCATCTGTCTACCATCTTACTCATTTGACAGTTTAAACTGACTACCAAGAGCTGTAGTTACTGGTTTTGCATTCTCCATGTTAAATCTCTCCAATACCTTCTTGATGTACCCCTCCTGAGATAACCATAATTTCTTACTTTTCTTATTTTGAGTAATTTGCATCTCAAGAAGTTGTTTCGTCTCACGCATGTCCTTCATAGAGAATCTCCTTGCCAACTTTCTCTTCAGATCATTGAATTTCTTCATACATGAAACTGCCACAAGCATATTATCTACATATAAAGTAAGTATTATAAAATTACCATCTTTAAACTTTTGTAGATATACACAATGATCTGAATTGCATCTGGCAAAACCTGAATCTAACATAAACTTGTCGAATTTCAAGTACCATTGTCTCGGTGCCTGTTTTAACTCATTCAAGCTTCTTTTCAGTCGACATACCCAATTCGCATTTCCTTCAACTTCATATCCCTCCGGCTATTCCAAATATATTTCCTCCTCTAAATCACTATGGAGAAAAACAGTCTCCACATCAAACTGCTCTAAATACAATCATTTCAGAGCCACAATACTAAATATTGTTATGATAGAAGTCATCTTAACAACTGGAGCAAATATTTTATTAAAATCAATACCTTTGCTCCGACTGATTCCCTTCACCACAAGTTTAGCTATGTATCTTTGTGTCCCTCCTGCCTCACATTTCACCATGTATAACCATTTATTATGCAACACTTTCATCTTTACCGGTCACTCTACCAATTCTTATGTGTGATTTTCCTCCAAAGAAAACATCTCATCACTCATGGCTTGCTCCCACTTAAAACGAAACTTCTCCTGGATAGCCTCATGGTAACTCTCTGGTTCACTTACATCAATATACAAAATATGATATAAAAGAAGATAAAGTTTTTGAATTGACTTCTTTATCCTAGTGCTCCTCCTCAAATTGGGAACACTCTCTCTTCCTCTGATGAAGAACTAGAACCATCTATTTCAGCTAGTGGTTCTCTCTCCAGTTCGGTCTCATCTGAAACTTGTATATTCTCAGGTGTAAATGATTAGTGTAATATTGTATTTTTTCTCTCATATTTTATCAAATTTTCTATATAAATAAATACTACTCGGGTATTTTTAGTATTTTTTTTAGGTAATCTGATTCTTACAAGGAAATGGCATGAAATCAGAGCCGGATTAGAAACAAGGCCCGGAAAAGAGTTCAAAATGACAAAACTACAAGATTAAAATATTTTAGAGAGTTAAAGTGCAATACAGTCAGAAGAATCAAATGAACAAGATACAAGACTCGTGCAGGAGAAAAATCAGAAGGCAACTCCATATTAGTGCCGCTATTTGGCAGCATTTTGCCTCCATTTGGCAGCACAAAAGTGGACCCTCATGTTGAATTTTTTTCTAGGGCTTCGATGTAATTTTGTAGTATTTCAAATCTGTTAGAATTAGGGTTTGAATTTCGAAGCATATTTATTAGTCGTATCCTTGTATTATAGGGTTTTTATGTAGAGATAAATTATAGAGGAAGTAGGATATAATTTGTATTCGAATTTTATTAATAAAATTAGGATTTTGCTGAAGAGGTGACGACCACAATACCGACTCCAGAGGTAACTTTTACTTCATATCAATTGTTCTTAAGTAATCTTCTTCTAATTACTTTCTAAATAGATTTATCTTGCTTTCTAATATAATCTTTAATTGCTTTCTAAAAAAGTATGATCTTCCTAATTAGAATTATGAGTAGCTAATTTAGCTTAGCTCTAGAATATAGATGAAATTAGGATTCACCATGTAATTACTCTCTAGAATTTTCTTCTTAAATAAAATAAATAAAGACATGATTTTTCTATTAAAAGATTAAAATACAAGACTTGAAGATTAATACTTTGATAGATTATACTTGAATTAAGTTTCTTGATAGTCTATGCTTAGTTAGGGTTTGGAGTTATTGGTTTTCATTTTATTCAAAAAATTATCTAATGATTTAGTTTATTTTTATGAAAAGTAGTATTTTTGATGAATTATACTTGCACACCACTTGATAGCTCATGCTTAAGGCACTTTAAATAAAGATTAAACTAAAAAATCAAATTTTTATGATAGAAGTAAATATATGGTTGGAAACTAGTGGATTCTAAATTCTAGCCTAATTAGAATAACTCCCAAATACAACATAGAATCCTTTGTTAGTATGTTAGACTATAAAATTAGTAAGAATTGCAAAACACCTTAGATCTATGTGGAATGACCTGTATAACACTACAACCGATACTGTACGCTCGCAGTAAATTATCGCATCAAGTTTTTGGCGCCGTTGCCAAAGATTGACGGTTTTTTCCGTTGCCAAAGATTGACGGTTTTTTCTTTCTTTTTCTAATGTTTTACGGGTTAACAGTATGTGTTGAGTATGTAGGAAATAGATATTGCAGATATAGGAAGACAAAAATGATCGAAGAAGCCTCACAACTGTGCAGCAGAAAGCAAAGAGTCAAACTCTCTGGTTCTGCTGCTATTTGGCGACCAAAACCTCCATTTGGCGGTAGTGAAGGTAACTCCTAAATCCAAATTTTCTCTAGTTCTGTAATTTGTTTCCCTGATTCTGTAAAAAAAATACAAAATTTTTTTTTAGGAACATTAGAAATCACATTTTTATTTGATCATATATATTCCACTGTTTTTATCTCCACCACACCCCACTTCTTGCATTAGTATAGAAAATTCACGCATACACTCACGGTCACTGGTTTATGCCACATTGGACCTGTAATCAATTTGGTCGATTAGTGAGATCAGATTCGCTCATGGGTGACAAGATATACCAACCGATCCCGATCCTTCAGGATCGATGTTACCCGTTGCATGCATCATTACCATTATGCATCAAACTTCCACACGCAGCAGGTAATCACTATGAGTTGAAGACACAGTACATCAGTATGCTTCCTAAATTCACTGGTTCTGATTTAAAGGATGCATATCTCTTTATCAGTAAATTTCAGGAAGTATGTGTGATGATTAAACTGCAATAATTATCGGAGGAAGCAATTAAACTCCACTTCATCCCGTTTGCTCTAATGGATAATGCCAAGAGTGATTGTACAGTATGCCTACTGATTCAATTACTACTTTGGATGAATTCGTTACAGTGTTTCTCAAGAAGTATTATCCCATGCATAAGACGGTAAGAATTCAAAATTAAATTAATCAATTCTATTAAGTGTCGGGAGAACCCTTATGAAAATACTTGGAATGGTTTAAGGATCTTTTAGCTCAGTGCTCGCATCATATGATAGAAAAGTAGCGGTTGTGTCAAATCGTATACGAAGGACTCAATTACACACCCAAAACTCTTCTTGAGTCTATGTGTCAAGGAGAGTTTATGAGAAAGAATGAGGATGAAGTATGGGACTTTCTTGAGGATCTATCATGGAAGACTATGCAGTGGAAGAGTCTCACTGAGAAGCCCAGTGCATCAACTTCTACGTATAAGAGTGGGATCCATAGCGTCGACAGTTATATAGCTGCCGAAACTAAGATTGCAGCCCTTATGAGGAGAATTGAGACATTAGAGACTCCTAGTGCTCCACCATTGGGTCAGGTCAATCAAATTCAAGTTTTCACATGCTTTAATTGCATAACTCCGAATCATGTTATGAAGGAGTGTCTATTATTAATAAATCACATGGATCTCACACTTGAGCAGACTAACGCCTTTTATTAACAACCCATGAACAATTCTTACGCTCCTACATACAATTCTGGCTGGAGGAACTATCCAAATCTCTCATAAGATCAGAGGCAATATCAGGGGCCCTTAACCCTAACATACAGCCTCCAGCTAATGGTCAGTTTCCAAGACCAAATATGGGTGTTTATCAACACCCAAACGCTTCAAATTATGGGAACAACCAGAATAGACCACCTGCACAAAACCACTCACATCCACAACAAGGGTCAAATAATGATCAAGAAAAGCGACTTTAGTCACTTGAGAAGAACGTTGAAAATCTTCTCAAGTCTCATTCCAATTTTGACACGCATATGTCCAACCTTGACACACACATGCAAAATCTTATGAAAGTGTCAACTGATTTTATTTAATATGCAGGTTAGCAACTGCTCGTGAACTCTCAATTTATTAAAAATGTAGAGCAGCAGGTTGGAAAATTAGCGAGTCAGATGAGTGAACGTGGCCAAGATACTTTTCCAAGTCAACCCATAACGAATCCTAATGCCAGTTCCTCAAATTAGTCGCATGTCCACTAAGGCAATACTATTCACACACTCAGATTTAGTAAGTAGACAATAATATAGTCATGCCCTCTTATCTCACTCCTACTATTTCACAGGCTACACCATCTCTTCCACCCCTTTCTCCATGACCATCCCTATCACCTCCATCACAGTCATATACTCATTCAGAAGAACATGTTCCTGAGCCGAAAATACTATAACCCAATCAGCTTAGGAAGCCTTCATCGCAAGTAGAAAAGATTCTTGAAATATTTTGACAGGTGAAGGTTAATATTCCACTCCTTGACATTATACAACGGGTTCCTACTTATGCTAAGTTTCTCAAGAATTTGGGTACTAAGAAACGAGAAAGAAACGTTCCTGAGAAAGTTTTTCTTACTGCAAATATATTGCAAATTCTCTCTAACTCCTTGCCTATCAAGTACAAAGATCTAAATTCCCCTACAATCTCATGCACCATTGGGAACATTACATTTGATAGGGTGTTATTTGATCTAGGGGCAAATGTCAACTTGCTTTCTTACACTGTTTATCAGCAACTGAGGCTAGAAAAACTTTAACCTACTAAGGTCACATACAGTTAGCTGATCGTTCGATTAAGAGACCATTTGGTATGGTTGAAGATGTGCTCATTAAGGTCGGTGAATTCATCTTTCCTATAGACTTCATTGTCTTAAAAACTGAGTCAATTTTCAATCCACGAAATTAAATTTCTGTTATCATGGGTAGGTCATTCCTTGCAACATCAAAGGTATTAATTGATTGTAGGAGTGGCCTCATGAAGTTATCGTTTGGGAATATGACTGTGGTATTGAACATATTCAATATGGATGAGCACACAATGAGCTCCCTTATTGAGGTAAATACAGTTTGCACTCTCATTCTACCTCATGCACTGATGATGACTCTCATTTGAGCAATGTTTCAAAGATGAGCTCATATTATTAGATGAATTGGCATATACTGATTCGATGTATGATGATACTTGTGCAAGTGTGCTATTGATTTATTAGCAAACTTTTGAGGATTTGTTTGCAGAGGAGCTCGAATTACTTTGTGAGTTAGAAGGGCCACCACCACATTCACTTGATCCTATAGAACTTTTCTCACCTCACGATATTTCTATATGTAAGCATGTTACTAACGATGATTGATAGGTTTATAATAAAGAACTTTTTAACCTAATTATTAATGCTTACATGTGGACAAAGAAAAAGTTAGAACGACATAAGAAGCAGACAGGTAATTTCGTGACTTATAAGAGCTTGATGAGATATAATAATGCACCCACTTCACGTTTAATACGCACATACTATGAAAGTGAGAAGCGATCGAGAGGTCATAACCGCTTTCCATGCGTTAATAGGATGACGATATTGAGATCGTACCTCTTTACGACTCTCATTATTTTGTATAGTATTTATATATTAGTTTTCATATTTATTTTACTACCCTTTGTTTGTGTATGAGGGCATACACGAGTTTAGGTGTGAGGGAGTGGGTTAGTTAGGATATTTTCTTTGTGTTTTTCTAGGATTTTTGGTTTCTTTAGAATTTTTATTTTAGTTTTAGATTTTTTGGTTTCTTTGGGTAGTTTTTAGGGTAACTAACTAATTTAAAAAATATAATAAAAACTGAAAAAAAAGAAAATTTATTTATTTTCATCAATAAATCAACCTAATTACAGATAAAGAAACAAAGTTAGATTTGAAATTGGATATGAGAGTAGATTGGACGATACACTTTGAATTTTATGAAAAGATTAAAATTCGAAAAATAAATACTGCTAATAGTAATTTTGAGTCAAGTATACATTTATTTTTCACTTCACAATAGTCTATTAGGTTAAGCACAAAAACGATAACGATTGAGTAAGTCTTCATTCTATAAACATGGAAAAAAAAGAGGAAAAAAAAGAATGAAAAAAAGTGAGAAAAAAAAAAGGGGGTGAGCTTGGTATTAAGGCAATAGTCTCGAGAGTGATAAAATAATGGGGTGTGTCTGGTATTAATGCAATAGCCTCGAGAGTGAAAAAAGAGTATGATCTGAGTAATCGGGTACTTTGCACCAAAGCAAGCGTGAATATTCACATAAAAGGTGAAATATTCTAAAAAAAAGAAAAAAATTGTTATGAGAGAGGAGATGAATCATGTGTTAGAGTTGGAGTCTAAGGCCGAAGTAGATTATCACACGCGCATGTAGATATATATGAGTCAATAGATTATTTGTTAGTAGGTATCGAAAAATAAGATTTAAATTTTTGATTAAAATGATAAGTGTATCTGATATGACGCTTGATTTGAAAATTGATAATCTAAATGCGTTCTTGAGTTTGTATATTAGTGATATTAATTGATGAAAATATTAAAAAAAGATTTTTCTTTTCTTTGTATAAAATTTTTATTTTTTCTTAATTTTCTGTTATCCTTATTTTTCTTTTTTTTATTCCTTAATATATTTTCTTCTTGAATTTTGTGGGTATATTCACTGTAAACTCTCATGAGACAACACTCGTCCACTAGGATAACCTAGGGGTTTAAATACTTATTACACATACTAAGTGCAATCGTGATTCCTGCGAAAGTCAGTTAGGATTTTTCTTTTTCTTTTTAGGTTTAGATTTTGCTCGAGAACTAGAAAAAGATTGGTATGGGGGTACGATTAATATCATATATTGTATTTTTTTCTCCCATATTTTATCTATTTTGGTATATAAATAAATGCTGCTCGGGTATTTTTAGTGTCTTTTCAGGTAATCTGATTCCTATAAGAAGATGCCATGAAATCAGAGCCGGATTAGGATAAAAAACCCGAAAAAGAGTTCAAAAAGACAAAACTATAAGATTAAAATACTTTAGAGTGTCAAAGTGTAATACAGTCAGGAGAATCAAAAAAATAAGACACAAGACTCTTGCAGGAGAAAAACCAGAAGGCAAGTCCATATCAGTGCCGCTATTTAGCGGCATTTTGCCGCCATTTGGATGTACAAAAGTGGACCCTCATGCTGAATTTTTTTCTAGGGCTTCGATGTAATTTTGTAGTGTTTCAGTTCTGTTAGAATTAGGGTTTGATTTCTGAAACCTATTTATTAGCCGTATCCTTGTATTTTAGGGTTTTTATGTAGAGATAAATCATAGAGAAAGTAGAATATAGTTTGTACTCGAATTTTATTAATAAAATTAGGGTTTTGCTGAAGGAGTTACTGCCACAATACTGACTCCAGAGGTAACTTTTGCTGCATATCAATTGTTCTTAGGTAATCTTCTTCTAATTGCTTTCTAGATATATTTATATTGCTTTCTAGTATAATATTTAGTTTCTTTGTAGAAAAAAATTATGATCTTGCTAATTAGAATTATGAGAAGCTAATTTAGCTTAGTTCTAGGATGTAGATAAAATTAGGATTCACCATGTAATTACTCTCTAAATTTTTTTTCTTAAATAAAATAAATAAAGACATGATTTTTCTATGAAAAGATTAAAATATAAGAACTTGAAGATTAATATTTTAATTGGTTATACTTGAATTAAGTTTCTTGATAGCCTATGTTTAGTTAAGATTTGGAGTTGTTGATTTTCATGTTATTCAAAGAATTATCTAATAATTTAGTTTATTTTTATGAAAAGTAGTATGTTTGATGAGTTATACTTGCACACTACTTGATAGCTCATGCTTAGGACAGTTTAAATAAACATTAAACTAAAAGATTAAATTTTTATGATAGAACAAGATAATAGCAGTAAATATATAGTTAGAAACTGGTAGATTGTAAATTTTAGGCTAATTAGAATAACTCCCAAATACAACCTAGAATTCTTTGTTAGTCCGTTAGACTATAAAATTAGTAAGAATTGCAAAACACCTGAGATTTCTGTGAGACGACCTATATAGCGCTACAATCGACATTGTACGCTTGTAGTAAATTATCATATCAGTAGACATTTCTTCTCCTTCAGATATAGGTATTTTTTTTCTTGCTTTCATCCATAGAACCACCCCATCATGTGGCTCATCTACCTCTAAGTGCTCTTTCTCAACTATTTTCTCATTCTTTCTCTCCATTCGGTCTTTATACATGCAATAACCATTGTTATGAATCACCTTGTTATGCTCATAATTTCACAAGTGATAACCATATTCATTGTCACCATATCCAATGAATGCACACTTCTGAAATTTACAATCAAGCTTCTTTCTTATCTCATAATCCACATGTGCATATGCTATACAACCAAATACCTTTAGAATGAATAATTTACAGTCTTACCAAACCACACCTCCTCTGGAATTTCTCCATCTAAAACACTAACTAGACTCTTGTTGATCAGATAGACTGTCGTATCTACAACGACTCTCCAAAGTTACAAAGGTAAGCCTGCATGTAGTCTCATACTACGAGCTCGCTCCAAAATGGTTCTATTTATCCTCTCAGCCACTCCATTCTGCTGCGATATTCTCGGTACAGTTTTCACTCTGCTGATCCCATGGGTAGAGTAATAGTCATCAAACTCTTATTGCAAAATTTTTCACCATTGTCGGACAACAGACATTTTACTTTCAAGCTTATTTTATTTTCAACAAGAGCTTTTCATACCTTAAAAATCTTGTAAACATTAGATTTTTGCTTTAGTATAAACGCACATGTTTTCCTACTTGCATCATCTATAAAAGTAACAAAATAAAAATTACCTCCAAAAGACTTCACCGAAGAAGGCCCCCATACATCTGGATGCACCAACTCCAATTTTTCAATTTTCTTCTTCTTACCAACCCTCATAAAACTAACTCTTTTCTACCTCCCTAACACACAGTTTTCATAGAAGTCAAAATTAGTATCATTCATATCTGTCAACATATCCCTGGATTGCAACACTTTAATGCCGCTCCCACTCAAGTGATCAAACCTCTGATGTCATACGGTACAACATGACCCACTAAGCTTGAGAGTAGATATAATGTTCCCACTCTCTCACCCTTGATCACTACCATTGCTCCTTTACTAATCTTTCAAATGAGATTTGATAACCCTCGCCATCTAACTTGCTAACAGATATCAAATTCTTCTTCAAATCTGATATGTACCTGACCTTTTGTAAAATTAGCTTTCTGATGTGATAAATTACTGAAAGCGCACAGTGTCAGTTGTAAGGCTATACAGGTCGTCCCACAGAGATCTCAGGTGTTTTGCGATTCTTACTATTTCTTTAGCTCTAGTGGATTAAAAAAGAATTCTAAATTGGAAGGATGAGTTTTAAATTCTAGAGATTAGCCTAGGATTTCGAATTCATTAGAATAATAGCCTAACAATAAATTATTTCTTTCTTCCTATCTTTTTAATTATGCACGGGTAAGTAACATATTAAAAAGGTAATCTTTTTAATTTGATTTTAATTAAGTGTCCATAAGTATGACCTATTAAGTGATGTACAAGTATAAACCATAAAAAATAACACCTTTCTTAAAAACAAATCATATCAAATAGAAAATCTCATAAACGAAAGAAAAAAAATAAACTTCAAACCCTAATCTAAGTATAGGCTATCAAAAGACCGAACTTAAGTATAACCTATCAAAGAAATTAGATTTAAAAGTTTATCCAATTCAATTTATTTATAGGAAAATCTTTATTGATAATTCTAAAAATGAACAAAGGATAAGATTTCCAAAATTCATCTAAGCATAGATTATCAAAATATTAATTAAGCATAATCTATCAAAGAATTATGATTTGCGAACTCTATCTTTTATTTATTTATAGAAAAATCATAACTTTATTTCTTTTTAGGAAGAAGATGAGATAAATACATATTAGATCTATTAAACTAACTTCATCTACATCCTAGGGCTAAAGAAAATTAGTTACATATAATTCTAGTAAGCAAAATCCTATTTTTATTCATGAAAGCAAATAAATCTAGTCTAGAAAGCAATAAATCTATACTAGAAAACAATTAACTCTATCTAAAAAGCAAATAAAGAATTTAAAAGCAATGGCTTACCTCTGGAGCATAGTATTGAGGCCGTCACCCCTTCAGCAAAATCCTAATTTTATTAAATTAAAAACAAGTACAAAACTTACAGGATTCTCCTTGAATACACGGATACGGTCAATATATAGATTTCGAAAAACCAAACCCAATTCTAATACAATTGTTAAACTACAAAACTCCAACAAAACCAAGGGAGAAAAATCGAATTTTGGGCCCACTTTGAAAACTTTTCGGACTTTGATTTTCTACTCTAACTCTGTTTTCATGCCGTCTCCTTGTACGAATAAAATTCCTGAAAAACACACTAAAAATACCCAAGTAACATTATTTATATACAAAAATATGTAATATGAAGGCTATAAATATGCACTATATGGTACCTATCACACCCCCACACCTATCTTTTGCTAATTCTCGAGCAAAACTTAAACCTAAAAAAAAATAAAAAATCCTAACTCACTTTCGCAGAATCGCGATTGCACTTAGCACGTGCAACAAGCCTTTAAAACCCTAGGTTACCCTAGTGGACGAGTTGTGTCTCATGAGGGTTTGCAGTAAATATACCCAAAACATTCATGAAGAAAATAGATTAAGAAATAAAGAAAAGAAAAATAAGGATAACCAAAAATTAAGAAAAGTAAAAATTTTATACAAAAGAAAGAAAAATCCTTTTTTTATAATATTTTCATCAATTAATCTTACTAATATACAAACTCAAGAATGCATTTAGATATCCATTTTCAAATCGAGCATCATATCAAATACACTTATCATTTTAATCAAAAATTTTAATTCTATTTTTCAATACTCACTAGTAGATAATCCATTGGCTCTTATACATCTACATGCACGTGTGATAGTCTATTTCGGTTTTGGACTCCAACTCTAACTCATGATTCATCCTCTCTCTCATAACAATTTTTTTCTTTTCTTTTTTTTCTTTTTTTCTTTTTTTTTCTTTTTTTAAGAATATTTTAACTTTTATGCGAATATTCACACTTACTTAGGCGCAAAGTACCTGATTATTTGGATCATACTCTTTTTTTTCACTCTTGAGACTATTGCCTTAAAACCAAACTCACCCCATTATTTTATTCTCACCTTTTTTTTGTTTAGAGAAAAAACTTACTCATTCGTTATCATCTTTGTTCTTAACCTAATAAACTATTGTAAAGTGAAAAATAGTTGTATACTTGCCTCAAAACTACTGTTGGGGGTATTTATTTTTTGAATTTTAATTTTTTCATAAAATTCAACCAATCTACTTTCCTATCCAATTTCAAATCTAAATTTATTCTTTTATCTGTAATTAGGTTGATCTATTGATAAAAATACATAAATTTGTAGTTAAATTTATTATTTTTAGTTTTCTTCAGTTTTTTTTAATTTTTTTTCAGTTAGTTACCCTAAAAACTCCCAAAGTGTAAAATAAAGAAACCTAAAAATCAAAAAAATAAAATAAAAACTCTAAAAAAAACTAAAATCTTAGAAAAACACAAAGAAAATATCCTATCCCAGTCCCCCACACCTAAACTCGTATATGCCCTCATACACAAACCAAGTGTGGCAAAATAAATAAGAAAACTATGATATACATATTGTATATTTACTAGAAAATTCAAACCGGTTACGACCTCTTGATCGCTTTCTACTCTTATAGCGTGTCCTTTTATGTTTTGATATGGATGAATTTAACCTTTTTGTCAATTTTGCATTTAATCTCTCCATCTTATTTTTTATTTTTCTCAATTTATTTCTACCTTTCGTTTTTTTATTTAATAGTAAAATTTTGAAGTTTGAAATCGTACCTTTATCGTCGATATTTGACCCACGAGTATATTTCATAGCAGTAAGTATTTTGGTTTTATTAACTTGTGAAATGATATACTCACTTTGATGTAGCGAAATCATGAACTCGATTTTGGATCGTCCTTCTAAATTATTAGATACCATAATCTCTTCTTTTTGTAGTTCCTTCCAATCTTCAAGTATTATAGGCTTGTCATGCAAATTTTCTTCAATCCTGTCATCAAAATTCTCAAAAGAAAATGCTATACTAGTTGACTTATCATGAGTCAAATTATTATGAAGAGATAAAAATTCTTCTTCATAATTTTCATCAAAAGAATCAAATGATAATATGTCACTAGTAAGCTCATTATGAGACAAATCACCATGCAATTTTTTTCTTTATCACCAATTTCTTCATAATTATTTTCACAATGGTTTAAAATAGGTTGATCACAATATTGAATTATAGACTCATCATGCATAAAATTATTTAACTTATTTTGAATCATATCTACTTCAAAAGATGACTGAAGTGGTTGCTCATTGGAGTCAGATATGTTCAAACTATTAGATGGCTGATCTCCAAAAATTTTAGTTTGAAAAATCGCTTTGAGAAAATCTTCCATACAAGTTACAGTTTTAGAAGATGAATTTTAAGAGGATAATTTTAGGGAACCTTCTATATCTTCCTCGATCTACGTCTTCGTTCCTCAGACTTATGATTGTAATTTTCTTATTTTCTTCAAATGATTGCATCTCGAGATCATGAGTGAAATTTGATGGTGGATATGATAGATCTGTGTATATATTTGATGACAGATATGAAGTGGTTAAAGGTAGATTCTCATGACATGCATAGTTTGCTTCTATTTTTTTTAATCTTTCACCTAACATGTTCAATTGAATATCTTGTTCATGATTAAATGTAGAACATGAAGATGAATAGCCCATAAAGAAAGGATCAGATGGAGGACTCTCGTGGTATGGCTCTTGATTATATGCAAAGTTAGAATTATTCCTCCATTCATAATTGTAATTTTGTATATAAGAAGCGCTCGTAGGTTTATTATATGTGTTGTAAATTTGATTATAGTCTAGTCCTAGCGAACTTTCTATCCATGGACACTGATAATAATTATGATATGGATCACGACAATGATAGCAATAAGTTTGATTTTGAAACAATTTTTTTATTTTTTTTAAAGGTGGAGGGGGAAAGAGATGGAAAAGAAAAAAAATAAAAAGAAATTGAAATTGTTTTTTTGTATTTATTTACAGAACTAGGGACCCAAAACACAAAAATATAGAAACTTTTGGGGACAAACGCACCTGAAAGGCCGCCAATTGGCAATTTATGCCACCAAATAGTGCCCAAACCAGAGAGTTTGACTATCTGATTTCTGCTACACAGTTCTTAGCTCCTCTTATCCCTTTTGGTTTTCTTTATCTGCACTTTCTAGTCCCTGCACACTCAACACACATTGTTAACCCATAAAACTTTAGAAAAAGAAAGAAAAACACCGTCGATCCCCGGCAACGGTGCCAAAAACTTGATGTGATAATTACTGCAAGCGCATAATGTCAGTTGTAGTGCTATACAGGTCATTCCACAGAGATCTCAGGTGTTTTGCGATTCTTACTATGTCTTTAGTTCTAGTGGATTAACAAAGAATTCTAAATTTGAAGGATGAGTTTTAAATTCTAAAGATTAGCCTAGAATTTCGAATCCATTAGAATAATAGCCTAACAATAAATTATTTCTTTCTTTCTATCATTTTAATTATGCACGGTTAATTAACATATTAAAAAGGTAATCTTTTTAATTTGATTTTAATCAAGTGCCCCTAAGTATAACCTATCAAGTGATATGAAGGCATAAACCATCAAAGATAACACATTTCTTAAAAACAAATCATATCAAATAGAAAATCTTATAAACAAAAGAAAAGAAATAAACTTCAAATCCTAATCTAAGCATAGGCTATCAAAAGACCGAACTTAAGTATAACCTATCAAAAAAATTAGATTTACAAGTTTATCCAATTAAATTTATTTATAGGAAAATCTTTATTGATAATTCTAAAAATAAACAAAGAATAAGAATTCCAAACTTCATCTAAGTATATATTATCAAAATATTAATTAAGCATAATCTATCGAAGAATTATGATTTGTGAACTCTATCTTTTATTTATTATAGAAAAATCATAACTTTATTTCTTTTTAGGAAGAAGATGAAATAAATTCATATTAGATCTATTAAACTAACTTCATCTACATCCTAGGGCTAAAGAAAATTAGTTACACATAATTCTAGTAAGCAAAATCTTATTCTTATTCATGAAAGCAAACAAATCTAATCTAGAAAGCAATAAATCTATACTAGAAAGCTATTAACTCTATCTAAAAAGCAAATAAAGAATTAAAAGCAATGGCTTACCTCTGGAGCACGGTATTGAGGCCGTCACCCCTTCAGTAAAATCCTAATTTTATTAAGTTAAAAACGAGTACAAAACTTACTGGATTCTCCTAGAATATAAGAATACGGCCAATATATAGATTTCGAAAAACCAAACCCAATTCTAATACAGTTGTGAAACTACAAAACTACAACGAAGCCACAGGAGAAAAATCGGATTTTGGGGCCACTTTGGAAACTTTTCGGACTTTGATTTCCTACTCCAACTCTGATTTCATGTCGTCTCCTTGTACGAATAAAATTCCTGAAAAACACACTAAAAATACCAGAGTAGTATTATTTATATACAAAAATAGGTAATATGAAGGCTATAAATATGCACTATATGGCACTCATCACTTTCCATTATTGTGCAACTTCTACTGAAATTTTTCTTTACCGACAATCTTGCATTCATGCTTATTACCAGCAGTCACATGCCCAAATTCACCATAAACATAATTATCAAACCATTCTCTACAAGCAGTGCAATAGAATGAACCTCCTGAATTTACAAACCACAAATCTGACTTTAATTCTATATGAGTAGACAAACACAAATCATCATAGTCTTTACTTGGACTCACCACGTTCGCTCCCTCTTTGCTTTTGTTTGGACAATCCCTCTTCATATGACCATTTATCTTACATTTCCAACACACTCATTTTTTTTAACTTCCCCTTAAATTTTAATCTCGATTTTTACTTCGACTCCTTACTTAAACTTCTATCCATTTTCTTCCTTCTATCATTTTCAACAGATAGAGCAGTACTTGTAGAAACTGTGCTCTCACCCATACTTTTTTTCATCAATTCATCATTCATGATAGTACTCACAATATTATCAAATTTAAGAGCCGCATTGAAAGTATTGCTAATAGATATAACAATATTACTCCAACAATCCGGTAACGAACACATAAACATCAAAATTTTAATGTCATCCACAAAGATAAACTCTAGGATTCAAATTGTACTCATAATGTGTTAAATTTGTTCAAATAATTAACAACTATCAGCAGACATGCTCAAGTTAAACAAATTTTTCATTAGAAACAGTCTATTTAAAGTAGACGGCTTCTCATAAAATTTAACCAACACTGACATCAAATCTGAAGTGGTCTTCTTCTTGGAGACATTGAACATAATCTGCTTTGTCAGGCATAATCGAATCTACGCCAAAACCCTCGTGTCCAACAATTTCCACTCTTTATCAATTATCTTTTTTGGTTTTTTCAAATAGTAGTTGATGTAAATTGTTCTGATATAAATAATCTTCCATCTGCAACTTCCACTATTGGAAGTCTGTCTCATCAAATTTTTTAATTTTTCCTTTCCAATCTTCCGCCACAACTCCTACTCAAAATCAACACCGATCTGAGCGAAATCTAATCCGAAACAGGCTCTAATACCAATTGTTAGCAAAAATAAATAATAACAATGCAACAACCGGCGGAATATAATAGTTAACCGAAAAGGAAAAAGAAATAGAGACAGTGAATACACATACGTGATTCAGCAATGTGCCTACATCTACGGAGACACGATCGAAAACTTTCATTATATCAAAAATAGGTTGCAACTCTCTTCCACTCAGCAACAAAAGAGAAATCAATGAAATCACGTAAAAATTAAGATCAAACCCTCACCTCTCATACTACATCTGCCACTCCTTGATTTGCTTCAAGCGCAACAGAGGAAGCACCCCACCTCCTTGTTTTCCCTTCGGCCGAACCCTTCAGCCGGAAAAAATTTGGCAGCAGCCGCCCACCCTTTTCCTGCTTTCGGCCAAAAATAATAGCAGTCCCACTCTTTCCTGCGGCCACCACCCTTATTTATTTCCTTTCCTTCGGCCAAAAAACAATAGCAGCCGCCCACACCCTTGTCTTTTTTCTTTGACCAAAAAACCCTATATATAGATTAGGTTAAATCCAAACGGATTTTATTTTTTATTGATAGGTCGGTTTTGGACCTGTTTAGGCAATGGTCTAAGCCACCATCCCAGCAGTTCCCTCAACAGCCTTCTTCTCAAGCTCAACTGTCCAGGCCTCGAACTCCACCCGCTTATCTAGAAGCCTTTTGCTATTCCTCAATTCCTCAATCCAGTGGGAACCGCACTGAGGCTATGCGGTTCGGTTATGGAGGCTCTCAGGCACCATTTTTAGCATACCAAGCCAACCACAACAGCAGGCTGGTAGCCAAAGTTCGTTTGGGCTGCCTCTGTCTAAGGCTAGTGGTAACACAAGTGGTACATGTTACCCACCGCAATCTATTGTACCGCGTTATAATGCAGTCCACAGCATGGATTGAAGCAGAGTTCAAAGCTACCAACCAGGGAGTTACCTGCCCCCAGGCAATGCCCAGACGTATAGAACCAGCAGCGGGTGGGTTTCATCACCCTGGAGCACAGGTAATGCGTAGTCATCCTTTTGCAGATATGATTTAGAAGCTGCTAGTATGGGCTACCCGAGGGATCAGGTAGTTGGTGTAGTGAACAGGATGGCAGAGAGCGGGCAGCCTGTGGACTTCAATGCGCTGCTTGACAGGTTGAACTCTTGTTCTGCTGCTGGAGGACCACCCCGAGCATGGTCAAGCTAGGTTCTGGTTAATGATTTCACCTCTGTGCTAAGAAGGTATGCTAAAAGTCTTTAATAAAGCAATGCTGCTAGTAAGACCAGATTAGTGTTGTATATACTGTGATCATGTGAGTTTTATTATGTGATATGTCTGTGTTGCCAAGGGTCTATGCTACATCAGTCGAAACTATCTGTCTTAGTTGACAGCAAGAATTGCTGCAGTTTATAGTCAGCAAGATGCTCCCCAATTGTATCTTGGAGAGGATGGCTTTCAGCATTTTTAATGGAGAGCCTAGTAATACTAAGTTAGTGCTGGTGTTTTTAACACCTGTTATCTCCTGCATTCTCACTACTTTTTGGCATAATTTCAGCTGCGCAAAGTTTTTATGTTAAATCTATGATACGAGAAATGTTGGAGTCGCAGGCTCATTTGTATTTATTTTTTGGTGTTTTTAACGCCTGTCTCCAGAGTGATCATGGAGATAACGCTAGGTTTTCGTAGCACTCTGATAGAACAGAACAGGAATTGGTCTGTGGAAGACAAGCGTTCTTATGATACGACTAACAAAGGTGCATTGATTGAATTTTCTTCATCAATCTAGATTACAGTAACAGACGAACACTATATCTATAGGTCTTACTCTCCCCTCCTAATGTGAGATTGGCCTGTAAGCTTTGATTATAACTCATGTAACAGAGGAAAGAAGGGCTACCATCAAGAAGAAATGAAACTTTCCATCATTTTGAATCGCATACCAAGCCATCACGAACTACATGTATACTCCATCGACAGCTTCCATATGTTGCGAATATGTCTCCATAAAAAGCTACTCAGGCCTAGCTGCCTATGAGCTAATGCTGTTTGCAGTTTTGACATTCTTGATGATTCCAAAGTCTGTTTCCTATGAAAAATTCAAGAATGATAGAACATGGATAAACTGGATTCAAGTTGCACAGAAATAAAGATTTGTATTTTTTCTGGGAATGAACAAAATTGCCTTCTTCTTTCTCCTATTCATGAAATAGCTAGGGCTACCATTTGGTATAACGGAGAACATAAACTATTTTGTTGATAAAAGTATCATGTGTCACTTCTTTACAGATGGCTTCACATGCTCAACAGTTCGGCATTTATATCATGTTCTAGCTGTTATATCAAAGGGCTTCGAACAAAAATTGCTTCGACTTGGATTTGCTTCTGGCCTAGATCAACCTGAGTTAAATGGTGTCTCTATCACTCTGGAGTCCAAAACGTTCGTGCTCTTCAGATGAGAGGATATGTAGCAAAGTTTTGGGATCCCAAACCAAGAACATTCATCTAGTTGGTGTCCAAAAATACAGTAATTATCTACTATAAGAATATTTGACAAATATGTTAAGCCCCAAAATGTATAAAATGGAGGTGGAATCTATCGAACACCTATTCTTAACATGACCCCTATGTATATATAACGTTGGGAGATTTTTCGATCCAACTTTAGCCAGAGGCATGGCTCAAATTCTGTAAAATGAAATTTGAGATTTTTTTTGCTCATCTTCAGCCAAAGTCATGCATTCATTTGGGATACACAATGGTTATATATATCCACTTGATGGGATGATTTGGTGGAAAGGAAATGATAGGATTTTTCATGAATTAATTTAAGGAATTGCACACACACACACACACATATATATATATATATATATCAAGAGTTAGACAAGGCAAAGGCTCTTGTTTACTATATATCATTAAAGGAGTGGGTCGTGAGGAGTGCTGGGGACGCATCCACTTTAATTTCGACCTCCATTAGAGTCGGTCAGGAGTGCGTACAAGGAAATAATATGATTGTTGGCCATTTGATTTGAGCACATAATACTGTACAAAGGTAAGTGAGCACCCAATTAATTGACAATGGTGGAGAGATCTGATGATGAATGAGAGAGGTTTACCACCACATCATTTTTAGGGAGCTCGCTAGATTCACATATTGTTCCGACCATACTTTTTCATTTTTTGTGATGTGTTATGGAATTGACATTCCTGATCCCCCTTCTATTCCGACAAATTGCATTAATCAATTAGAATCTTTAAAGGATCCACTAGCAGATATGATCATCCTCTTCACAATTTTTACTGTTCTCTCTATGTCCACCCATGGCTCTCTGGATCCTCTCTTCAAAAGGGGATATAATTTAGAAAGAGACAGAGCAGCTGAGATGAACAATTTTAAAAGAAATATATCCTCAAATATTTTAAGAATTAAATGTTGTCGCATGGGATTAAGGGAGAGCATCGATTAGTTTCGATTCAGTTTTTATCAATTATGGCAAAACCGAACCGAACCGATTAGAAATGGGAACTGAAACCAAACTGAACTAATTCGGTACGGTTCTATTTGGTTAAAACCGAATTTTGAATAAAAATTATTTAAAAATTATAATTTTAATTGTTTAGTAAACATATCTTTTCAAGATATCCAATTTGTGTTGAATATATTATCTATAATATATATAAAAGTATACATGTGTATTTTAATATATATATATATATATATATATATATATATATATATATATATATATATATATATATATAAATGGGAAATTCACTGGCGGTGAAGGGAGTTCCTTCACCGCCGTTTAAGTGGCTCTGTTCGATTCATCAAGGATTCCAATCAAATATCTTAGTTTTGATTTAAATCTTTTGACTTAGAGGTCTGATTAGACTTAATTTGGATATTTAGATAAGTCCAAATCTCAATCTCAATCACTTTATGATTCTGGTTATCTGTTCACGCGGAGCTAATCTCATCAGAACGCGGAGCTATTGATTAGCTCTGCATTTTTCTCAAACGCGAGGCTAAAATAGTTAAACGCGAAGCTATAGAGTTAGCTCCGCGTTCTGTTGTTGAAAAATCCTTTTTACTTGGAAATTTTCACTACCAATAGAACCCTTTCCAAAATTTTCAAAATGGCTTAGAACTTAACAAATTCTGAAATACTTTGGATCTTCAAACTAAAACGCAGATTTAAAATACCCAACAATCTTCACGTTTTGTTTAACACGCGAAGCTAATAGCTTCGCATTTTTGCTTTGTAACTGCTCCGATTCTCACGCCGAATACCAAGGGGTGGGTTTTTTCATTTAAATAGAGTCTCTTCCTCTTCTTCCTCACTCATTTGAGAATTCAAGAACTCAAGAACTCCGGAGATCTAAACCCTAGCAACCGACCGGATTTCACCTATTTTCGTTGATTTTCTCCAAGATTTCGAACCCAATGGCACCCAAGAAAGTCACGACTTCCTCTCGCGCCTCCTCACCATCAGCGGTCGGCGCAAGCAGCGGCAGCAGCGGCCGAGGCAACGGCCACAGTGGCGAGCCAGTCCATACTGCGCCCATTGGAGGTAAAAATCTCAACTTTTGGACTCTTTAGAGCGACTTTGGGGTGATTTGGCTTGGTTTTAACCGACCAATCGCTCCTTTTACCGGCGAGATCGCCGTTTTCCGGCCGTACGGCTTGGAGAAGAAGAAAGGCCTCTGGTCTTCTTCTACGCGAAGTTATCGCGTTATCTTCGCATTTAGAAAACGCTGGGCTATTTTTGCTAGCTATCGCGTTTCAATGCGAGGCTATTAACTTTAGCTTCGCGTTTGTAAACGCGAGGCTATTAACTTTAGCTTCACATTTGTAAACGTGAGGTTATCAGCTTCGCGTTTTACATATCACCGCGAAGTTACCTTTTAGCTTTGCGTTTTACAAAAACGCGAGGCTATCTCCTTAGCTTCACGCGGAGTTATTTTTAGCTCCACGTTTCTATACTTAGAAGATTTTCTGAATTTTGTAAAAAAATTTCTAACACTTAATTCTTCTTTTGCAGTGGGATATTCGGTGGATGCTCTCTCCATAGACACTACTTCGGATTCGCTGGGGGTGCGGACCTGACGGCCCAGTTTTGATTTACTACTGATCTCCCGACTTATAAGCCAGGCTTGAGGGAACGCATGTAGAAATTGATCAGGTACCACCCTGTTACCACAAGGAAGATCATCACCGATGCAGCCTTCGAGGCCACCAACTAAGAAGTGTTGGAGAAGCCCGTATTTCTCTTTAGAGATATAATTGGGCACTCAGACCAGATCCTTTTTGAAGAGGAGTGCATGTGGCTCTACCAGTCTGGCGACTTGCTGATGTTTCTATCCAGCATGGAACGCAGCTATCCCCTGGTCTATCTTCAAAGGCTAGCCATGCACCATGAGTTGGGGTGGGGGCTAAGCCAAGAGTATGACTGCATCCCTACGGGCAAGTTGGGCGCACATGGGGCTTACCAAGATGGTCCCACGAGATGCATTACCGGGTTGCTTCCAGGTAGAATCACCAAGGAGCACCCGATAGGGGAGGTTCCAACTCGCGCATGAACTTTTCTAAGTGAGTTTATGGCGCAAGGAGGCCAATATCCAGCCAACGACTTTAGGATGCCTGGCTGGGTTTATTCTTCCAGCAATATGTGGTGGGCCCGCCTCATCCAATACATGATGGATTCCCATGAACCAATTCTGAGGGAGATTGGCTTATACAGAGCCATCAGAAATGCTCAATTTGGGATTTTCCAGAGCTCCTACCATTTTTTCAGTCTTCTAGAGATGTACAACCCTGAGACTGACACTTTCTTTATACCAGTGGGTGAGCGGGACTTGCTATCCACGAGATGTTTGAGGTGTCCGGGTTGTCAATAGGCGAAGTCCTTTATGAAGAGTACATCCCTACTACCGAGGAGCTGAATATGCTATGCCACTTACTGAGAGATGATGTGTTATTACCGCATTTGCGCCGACATGACAGGTGTGCGTAATCAGGGTATCGGTCACAAGAAGTGGGCCGATTACCTTTTTACAAATCTGAACTCCAAAGAGAGTTCAACAAGAGTTCACGGCCACGCTCCTGTTGATGTCAAGGAGATCGATCGCCGTATTGCCAAAACACGTGCCATATTCTTGTTGGCAGTGAAAATTTCTAAGTTAAAAGGATTTTCCACAACAGAATGCGGAGCTAACTCCGCAGCCCCGCGTTTGTCTACTTTAGCCTCGCGTTGAACAAAACGTGGAGATATTCAATAGCTCCGCGTTAGTTCCGCGTTCTGGTTCTTTAGCTCCGCGTTTTGATGCGATTAGCTCCGCGTGAGCAGATAACCAGAATCTCAAATTGATTGAGATTATAATTTGAGCTTATCCAAATACCCAATTAAGTCTAATTAGAATTCTAAATCAAGAGATTTAAATCAAAATTAAGATATTTGATTGGAATCCTTGATGAGTACGAATTCTATTTAGATAGAAACTCTTGCATTGACCTGGGGATATAAATACCTTCTTGGTGAACCCTAGGGGTCTTCTTTTCGGCAATTGAGATCTTTTCCTCTTGGAGAATTCAAGTTACGCATAGAGCCTTGAGTTCGTGAAAAACCAGAGAAGATCGCCTACAGTCGGCCATCACCTTCAAGAGAGAAGAGTTCGACGCCCGATCGTCCAAAAGAACTACTATAGATCCCATCGCCATAGATCCCATACAATACATTGTAAAAGAGAGAGATTGACATATAAAATCCTCTCGTTTGTTCTTCTTTTTATCTTGTTCACTTTCATTGTAGTCTAAGTTGTATTCAATGGGAGGAAGCAAAACTTTTGCGGCGAACAAACTGGCGACCACAGTGGGAGCCATCTCTTTCACTGATGAAGAGATTGTGGCACAATCGGACGTTGACATGATCGGATCCGAAGTAGACACGTTGGTCGTTGAAATCGACCAGCAGAAGTACGAGGAGTTCCTCTCCTCTGAATCAGGTGACTTGGACGAGACACGACACTATCGTCGCATGTACTCCAATACCCGAGCAACGGGTAAAAAGGTGTCCACCGAGAGACGGGGATCCTTGGAGACTGCGGCTATAGGGCCGATGCTCGGACAAGAAATCCTAGCAGAGGACGAGCTTCCTACTGCCGAAGAAGACCTGGGAACTGGATTGACCAGAACCCAACTCCGAAATAGGAATCGGAGAATAAGGCGAAAAGCCCTCAAAGCCTGCCTTAGACGCAAGGCTAATGGACGCGAGGCTATGGTCCTTCGCAAACTGGCTCACGCTAATTGCGAGACCGGTCATTATCACGTTAAACGCAAAGTTACGACTTGCCTTAATTGCAAGGGAGAGCCAGCGTGTGATTTTCCACGCGAGTCTATTGCTGAGCCAGCGTGTGATTTTCCACGCGAGGCTATTGCTGAGCTTAGCGAGAAACGCGAAGACAGCAAGATTTGCGCTAGTCGCAAAATATCTGACACTCGCGAGAAATGCGAGTATAAAAATTCTTTCAAGCCAGCGTGTGATTTTCCACGTGAGGCTGATACTGAGCTAAGCGGGAAACGCGAGGCTAGTAATACTTGCGAGAAACGGAAGACTTCTGACACTCGCGAAGAACACGAGTATAAAAATTCTTCAAAGCCAGCGTGTGATTTTCCACGCGAGGCTGATACTGAGCCAAGCGAGAAACGCGAGGCCAGTAATACTTACGAGAAACGCAACATCCTCCACGAGAATCGCGAAGACGATTGGCAGATCGTTATTAATCGTAAGAATCGCACTAGGCGCGAAGATATGACTTGCGTTAATCGCAGAGGTAAGCCAGCATGCAAGAATTCCCTTTCGCACGGGGCTACTATTCCAGAAGCTAAACTTCTAAAGACACGCCAAGCCAGCGAGAAACACGAGGCTAACATGGCAAAAGGCGGAGCTATTCTTCAGTCCCGCGAGACAAAACGCGAAGCTATTTCTAAGCCTCGCATAAATCAACCCGACTGCAGAATCAGGACTGATCCTTGCGTCAGTAGACCAGAGCTGGACTCCAGTGATCCTAAGAAGCTTCAGTGGGTCCCTAGACCCTCTAAACAGTTGATGGGCCCCACAGTTCCATGACTAAGGTCACCGATCTCAGGGAGTATCTGTCCAAGAAGAGAGGCATAGAACACGTTCAAGCTGAACCTATCTGTTACTGCCAGCAGTTTATGATGGCAGTATCCACTGTAATGGACAACTGTGGCTGCAGCAAGAGCAGGGTATCGGTGTTCGACCGATTAACAGAGTCGGACAAGAACCCTGTTAAGAGGACAAAAACCGCTTCCCTAAAAGAATGGAGAGCTGTAACCTCCAATATGGTGGGAAAAGGGAAGAAGATTATAGAGACGGATGATAATTCAGAATCGAGTGATGAAGAACCTCATCATATCACTCGACTTAAATCAGGAGACGTCCCACCTCGAAACTATGAGAGGCTTATAAGAGGTTCTTATGACGATGACAGCGACATTTCAGCCATAGCTTCACCTCCATCCTCTGCGTCATCTCGGCCACAAAAGGTAGCATCGCACATGGCAGATAAATCTGATGATATCAATTAGAGATTTGAAGCTCAAGAAAGAATGATTCGAGAACAACAAAAGACGATTGAAGACCTTAAAGTGATGCTCTCAAAATTTGTTGAGGATAATACTAAAATGGGCAAAGAAACTCTGAACGAAGAGGAAAAAGAAGAAAAAGCCCACTCGATGCCGAGGACGAAGATAGATTTTCTTTCCATGATCCGCATGGAGAAAAGATAGAAAAATTACAAAGTCAACTCAAAGTTCTGATGCATAAAAAGGAGTTGAAAGAGTCAGGGGTCTCAAGACCATATCCGCCTGAATGGGATGTGATACCATATCCTCAGAAGTATAAGCCGCTCAAATTAGAGCCATATGACGGGAAGGGATCGCCCAGTCAACACATTTATTACTTCTTGTCCCAAGCAGGACATCTGATGGGTAATGACCCGATTATGACCAAAGTATTCGCAAGTTTTTTGCGAGGGCCTGCTTTTACTTGGTTCATGCAGTTGCCCCCAGGTACTATTAATACCTGGTTCGATGTTGAGAAATTATTTCTCTCACGTTTCTTTGAGGATGATACTGAGATTACGGTTCATTCCCTCCTTGCAACTAAATAAGGGGAATAAGAAACCGTCAAAGACTTCATAAAAAGGTTCCGGGAGAAATCCGTGCATTGTAAACACGGAATGGTTCAGGAAACTCTAGTCGAGACATATCGACAAAATCTTAAGACTAACGTGCTCCTAAAAATGGGGGCCGTAGAGTCTAAGACATGGAGGGATTTGCTCAAACAGGGAGAGCAAGCTGAGGATTTGATTCGTCGAGTTGAAGAGTCTCGTGGATCTAAAAACACTGGGAGTAGTAGACCATGCACCCAAAATAATAAAAATTAAGGGAAAGCGGTGATGGCATCAGAAGCTGCTCCACAAAAGACAAATCCTCCTCCAAGCCCAAAGCCCCAAAATCAGAAGGGCACGAGGCAAAGTAGATCTCAGCAGGAAAGACTTACACTTTCAAAGTGGAACAGACGGCTACACTCTTCCACCTCCTCCTGAGGAAGGGGATGTTGAAACTTCTGGAGAACAGGAAGCCAGAGGACGCTGGTAAGACCAACAACCCCAATTACTGTCTTTATCACCAGAACGTTGGACACCCTACTAGGGATTGTTACCCTCTTAAGAATAGAATCCAAGCACTAATAGAAGCTGGAGTTCTGACGCTTAAAGAGGAACAAAAGAGAGTCACCGCCAATATGGCAACTATAGTGGTTGGAACCCATGAGTTTCCCGTAGGGGTGACCCCAATTCCAAAGGGTAAGTTGGTTACAAAGAAACTCGATCCTCATAAGAAAGCTAAAGAAGGACTTGTCCCCGTAACAACCCAGAAGGTGGAAGTTATGTGGGTTCACTCTGACTTACTAGAAGATGAGCAGTGGACTACCACATGTCAAGAGAAAAAGCGGACTGTTAATACCATTTCTGCAGAGATAAGGGAAGAATATATAGCTTCGGGAGCCTTCACAGATTCTGAAGAAGAGCCCGAAACTATGGCCACTCATCAAGATGGGGCAGGCCCTTTCGGTACTCTATCTGGGAAGACATATCTCAAGGACTACACCAGAGTAGATCCGAAAGACATATATGCGGAACTTGCAAAACCGGCAAAGCAGAAAGGACTTCGCTTCCAGAAGAATCCTATTAGAGATGAAGGAGCCAAGGAGTCTACCTTCAAATTTGACATAGTAGCTCAGCTGGCTAACATCCCAGCACGAGTAATGCTTTACGAACTGTTACGATTATCAAAGTCAACTCGTGAGGCGTTGAGAGAGGCATTGGCAGACTTTGAGTCATTCCTAGCTCAGATTGTCGAGCCGACCATTGAAGAACAGGACTCTTGCCCCCACTGTCATCAAGTGAGGAGGCAGGTTCCGCAAATCATCTTCTCTCCGGAAGACATGCAGGTAAGGAATATAAAGCATAATAGGCCTTTATATTTCACCGGATATGTCGGATCCACCAAGGTGGAACGCATTCAAATCGATCCGGGGTCTGCATTAAGTGTTATTCCTAGAAGGCTAATGCAGCTATTGGGAATATCTCCTCATCGTTTGACGCCTACAAACACCACTATTTACGGATTCAATGCTAATAACAGCCATCCTCTTAGTAAGATCCGATTGCGGTGCCAAATTGGAGACTTAAGGACGGAGGTCACATGCTACGTTATTGATGCAGATACCTCCTACAATATTTTACTGGGACGGCCTTGGATTCACGCTCACATTATAGTCCCGGTGACTCTTCACCAATGCATGAAATATTGCGATGAGGAAGGAGAAGTCTGGACATTAATTGCGGATAAGCAACCATTTAAAAGGCTGGAGAATTACTTCACAGATACTGCACTTTACAAACCAGGCCATGAAGTCTCCAATGACGATCCTAGCAAGCCTCAAAAGCCTGACGAAAGCAGTAATGAAGCCGATACTGAGTACCAGCTTCCTGAAGAAGATGACGGGGGTGATTATGAAATCAACCCTCACTTAGATTTTAGTTTGAGTCTTGATAATAATGTGGCTGATGTAATAGAGAGTGAATGGGTTATTAATGAAAATATAAAGTTACTTTACGAGCATGCTGTAGCTACTGAGTCTGAACCCTCTTGTACTTCCACCGAAGTGGATGACCTATCTAAACTTGAAGTTCTGGCGGTATACCATTTGCCACTTAGGTCATCCCTCCTCTCTCGGTCCAAAATAGTTAAGGGAAAAGGTCACTACTTCGAAGTGCCTTCTCGACAAGGGACCCAAAAGCTGATCATGTTCAGCAAAGTAATTACGTCACCTCGACGAAGACAAAGTAGTGAAAGTGATGAACAAACATCACCTCAATTTCACTTGTATGGATAGAGATCCCAGCAAATGATGGAGAAAATGGGTTATAATCTTACCCAGAAACTGGGATTAAACTTTGGAAAAGGGCGACGGAATCTTGTACCCTCGTTCAGACCGAGAGGAAAGAGCCCGGATTATTATCAGAAGACCCGCAGGGGGTTGGGTTATGTATCTACTCCACCATCATCACCATTAAAAGATGAAGAGAGTTCTTCGGCCAAGAAAGATACATCTTTACCCGACCATGATTCAGATATAAGTACCGGTGCTTGGTTTCAATCTTTGACAGCTAATATGGTTTCAGCCGCATTAGAAAGCGACGAGGAACCAATTGATGTTCAAGATGATTCCTGGGCTAAGCATATGGACACTCTCTGGGATGTCCGCTTTGAACAGCGTGACCCGCCCACAGAAGACAAATTGGTACAAGTTAATATGGGAACGAAAGAAAATCCGAAACTCATCTTCATAAGTGACACGCTAACTCCCTCGGAAAAGGAGGAACTTATATCTCTTATCAAAGAGTATATAGATGTGTTCGCATGGAGTTACGAAGACATGCCCGGGCTTGACCCTCAAATTGCCACACACCAGTTAAATATTAAAGAGGATGCCAAGCCAGTTAAAAAACAGCAAAGGCATTTTCGACCGGAATTGATGGAGGCAATAGTTGCTGAAGTCAATAAGCTTATAAAATCCAGATTTATCCGTGAAGAGCAACATCCTGACTGGGTGGCTAACATAGTGCCATTTCGTAAGAAGAACGGCAAAATCCGGATATGCATCGATTTTCGAGATCTGATCGCTGCATGTTTTAAGGATGAATTTCCACTCCCCATCACCGATGTAATGATTGATAATACTTGTGGTTATGAGAGGATGTCCTTTATGGATGGCTTCTCAGGTTATAACCAGATCAAAATGTACCTAGATGATGAAATACACACAGCTTTCAGAACGCCGCTGGGGGTATATTGTTATACGGTGATGCCTTTCGGATTGAAGAACGCAGGTGCCACCTACCAACGCGCGATGAGTGTCATATTCAAAGAACACCTGCGCAAAACAGTGGAGTGCTATGTGGATGACTTAGCGGTCAAAAACAAGAACAAAGAAGATCATCTTCATGATTTAAGAGTGTTCTTCGATCTTATGCGAAAACATCACTTAAAGATGAATCCCACTAAGTCTTTTATGGGGGTGTCCAGTGGGAAATTCCTTGGATTCATAATAACTTCAAAAGGAATTTTCCTTGATCCTGAGAAGGTAAAAGCAATCAATGAAATGCTACCACCCCGCAATCTTAAAGAGTTAAGGGGGTTGCAAGGAAAGTTAGCTTATATCCGGCGCTTCATCTCTAATTTATCAGGGCGATGCCAGCCATTCTCCAAACTTATGAAAAAGGTGGTGTCTTTCGTATGGGATGAGGCATGTCAACAGGCATTTGATGACCTCAAAGAATACCTTACTAAGCCTCCTGTACTTATGGCACCAGTCCCTGGGCAGCCCTTCCTTATATATGTAAGGGCCATGGATAATGCTTTAGGAGCGTTACTTGCTAAATATAATGAGCACGGCCATGAACATGCCCTCTATTATTTAAGTAGAACAATGTTCGGGGCCGAACAGCGATATACCCCGATTGAAAAGAAATATTTAGCCCTAGTGTTCGCTGTTCAGAAAATGCGATACTATCTTTCAAGGCAGACAATTCATGTCATATCACGGGTTAATCCCTTGAAGATCCTGATGACAAAACCAGGATCCTTAAATGGCCGATTGGCAAAATGGGCTCTACTACTGTCGCCATATGACATACACTTCGTTCCTCAAAAAGCAATGAAGGGATAGGCAATTGCTGATTTCTTAGCAGACCATCCAATCTAGTCTAAACAGACGTCAGAAATCATCACAATTAACAAAGAACAATCATGGCAGATGTTCATTGATGGTGCTGCCAGACGATCTGCTGCTGGAGTGGGGGTTGTGCTAATATCCCCACATAAACATATATTGCCTAATGGTTACTCATTGACAGAACCGTACACGAATAATATGGCAGAATATAATGCGCTCATTATCGGCTTGAAAGTAGCTCTGCAACTGGGGGTGAACTATCTAGAGGCATATGGAGACTCTAAACTCATCGTCAATCAGATGACGGGAGAGTATGAAGTCAGACATAAAGCCCTCATCCCTTATCATCAGCTAGCTATTGAGCTAGCAGGATACTTCGAGCAATTTTATATATGTCATATATCCCGGAATCAGAACGTCTATGCATATGCCCTTGCTGCTTTAGCTGCAACATTGGCGATCCCATCAGGTGAAGCTAAAAGCATCACCATTGGTAGCAGAGAACTCCTCCACCCAGACACTGTGTCTCAAGCCGAAGAGGTGTGCCAGACAGGCTTGATTCTGGAACCCCGTGATTGGCGATTTCCGTTTGTGGATTATGCTTTACATGGGATATTACCAGAAGATCCAAAGGAAGCCACCTCGATAAAGAGGAAAGCCCAGAGATTTTATTATGACCATAAGCTTCAGACTTTGTATAGAAAGTCAAGGGATGGTCTGCTACTACGCTGCATATCAAAAGCAGAAGCAGAAGAAGTGCTGAGAGAAACGCATGATAGAGTGTGTGGAGCTCATCAGCCCGGTCCAAAACTCGGAGACCGCATAAGAAGGCTGGGATATTACTGTTCGAACATGATTATGGAAGCAATGGCATATGCTAAACAGTGCCATGCATGCCAAATACATGCCAATTTCATCCACCAACCCCCAGAATACTTGCACAATATCGTTGCTGGTTGGCCGTATGAGGCATGGAGAATGGATATTGTGGGGCCTATAACTCCCCCGTCGTCTAGAGGACATCGGTTTATTCTTGCAATAACCCATTATTTCTCAAGATGGGTCGAAGCCGTGCCCATGAGAGAGGTGAAAACGACAGATGTGATTAAATTCATTAAGCATCATGTCATTTACCGTTTTGGCGTCCCTCGAAGGATCATCCATGATAATGGACCGCAATTCATCAGTGAGAGGTTTTCGAGATTCTGTGATAAATTCAGAATCAAGGACATCGCTTCGATGCCATATAACCCTGCGGCTATTGGGTTAGCTGAAGCTTTCAACAAGACATTTATTAAGCTCCTTCGGAAGTTCGTCTCTTCCAATAAACGAGATTGGGATGAAAAGTTAGGAGAGTGCCTGTGGGCTTATCGCACCACTGTTCGCACCCCTACAAAAACTACTCCATTCTCTTTGGTCTATGGAAGCGAGGCCGTCTTGCCTCTTGAAATCCAGATACCATCTTTGAGAGTGGCCTTGCCACAAAGATGACGACAGAAGAGAGCCATCAACAAAGACTGCGAGAATTAGAAGCGTTGAATGAAAAACATCTCAGGGCTCAGCAACAAATTGAGTTGTATCAAGCCGGAATCTCGTGAACGTTCAATAAGAACGTTAAACCAAGGACCTTTAAACAAGGAGACTTGGTTCTGGCTGTTAAAAGGCCAATGGTTCTGACCGACAAGACTAAGGGTAAATTTGAACCCAAGTGGGAGGGACCGTTCATCGTGGAGACTGTATACTCCAGTGGAGCCTACCGCTTAATGAATCAGAATGGTGATAGGATGATGATGCCGATCAATGGCAAATTTTTGAAGAAATATTATGCCTAAACTAAACCAGAATGATGACAGAGTAACTGTCACATCTGGGGCAGATCATCGTGGTGTGCCCAGTTCAAGTTACGCAGTGAGCCTTGAAGCGCCTCCACTTGTTCAAGTTACGCAGATGAGCACTTGGACTCCTTCTTAGGCATGCGCAATTGAGCGCCTCTGACCTAAATTCGATGAATCCTAACACGATCATCTTTGGTGTGCCCAGTTCAAGTTACACTTGAACCGCCTCCAATCAAAGTCTTGGCATGCGCAAATGGGCGCCTCTGTCGAAATTCGATGAATCCTAACACGATCATCTTTGGTGTGCCCAGTTCAAGTTACGCGCGAGAGCCTTGAACGCCTCCAATCAAAGTCTTGGCATGCGCAAATGGGCGCCTCTGCCGAAATTCGATGAATCTTAACACGATCATCATGGTGTGCCCAGTTCAAGTTACACTTGGACCGCCTCCACTTGTTCAAATTACGCAGATGAGCATTTGAACTTCTTTTGATGAATCATAACCCGATCATCGTGGTGTGCCCAGTTCAAGTTACGCAATGAGCCTTGAACCGCCTCCACTTGTTTAAGTTACGCAGATGAGCACTTGGACTCCTTCTTAGGCATGCGCAATTGAGCGCCTCTGACCTAAATTCGATGAATTTTAACATGATCATTTTTGGTGTGCCTAGTTCAAGTTACACTTGAACCGCCTCCAATCAAAGTCTTGGCATGCGCAAATGGGCGCCTCTGCCGAAATTCGATGAATCTTAACACGATCATTGTGGTGTGCCCAGTTCAAGTTACATAGTGAGCCTTGGACCGCCTCTACTTGTTCAAGTTACGCAGATGAGCACTTGAACTTTTTTTGATGAATCCTGACCCGATCATCGTGGTGTGCCTAGTTCAAATTACGCATGAGAGCCTTGGACCGCCTCCACTTGTTCATGAAAGCATTGAATTGCCCAATGCTGTTATAGCAGCGGGAAGAGGAGATCAAGCTCCTCGCCAACCCTATCATACTGGGGGTAAAAGTATGAAATTAACTACCCAATGCCATTAAAAGCAAATGCGAGAGGAAATTAATTCCTCTACAACTCACCATGCTGAGGGGAATAGCATGGCTAGCCCAACGCAAACGACGATTGGTAAAGGCTAATCAAATCCATTGATAGCTGGGGGTTTGCTAAAAATCCCATAAAATCTGTCATGTTAAGTCTTTACCTCTGACAGTATGATTTGGATTATTTCCATCTCCGTTCAAGATACGCAAATGAGCCTTGGACCACTGGACCTAGAACAACTAAATCTTTTTGATGACAAGTTATCTGTTGTCCAAGCAAAGTTGGTAGCCAACAGGTAAAAGAATCAAATAGATTACCTTTATTCATCAATAAAGAATGAAGTTACAAAAATTCTCGCTTTTATTACAAGTTCTTATTACAAAGGGAATGAAGAATAAAAGAATAAAAGAAAACTATGGGTCTCCTAGATGCTTCAACTTATTCATCGCCTCGTCAATTACTCGACGACGAGTTGCTTCCACGGAGTGTTGAGCCTGCCGGAGTAAGTCATCATCATTCATTGCAAGGTGTTGCGTTAGATGCTAACAAGACTCATCCATAGCACGGCTTCTTATTGTCTCCTCCTGCTCGACTTGCTCTAGTTGGAGGATCAGTGCTTCCCATTTCTTAATGGATTCCCCTAATTGAAGCTCGTTGGCTACTAAGATCGCTCGAGCTCTAGCAATGGTCTCCTGGGCGTTGAGGATGGCGGCCTGACTCCCCTCAATCTCGGAGTCCACCACCTCCAAACCCCTAAGAATGGACTTCCGACTAGCCTGGAACTCTGCCAACTCCCGAGACCATCCTTCTTCCTGTCGTATCAATTCCTCTCGACGTGCCGCTAACTCCATCCGAAGCTGCGCTAACTCTATTTCGGTAATCACTTCCATGTCCACTTGACAAACTGTGTTTAGCGTGTTTACATGCTCTTCTAAAGCTCTAAAGCGGGCCCGGTAGGGAGCTGCTCGGTCCTGTCCCCCAATTCTTTCAATATTATCCAAATAGCTGGATAACATCGGACGACCGAGACTAAAGAAATCTATTCCGCCAGAAATCATCCCGATGCATCTTCTTAGCAACCGCATAAAATCATTAACGCTGTGGTTGAAGAGTTCCTCAAAAGGATCCACGGTGTCTGCATTTAAAGGAGGCAACGCTAAAGAAGAAGTCGCTGGAGGAGGAGAGGTATCCACTGGAATTGAAGAGGAAGAAGCCCGTCCTTGTACCAGGCTCATAACATGCGGAGCCAGTAAAGCCAACATGGACTTGGCAGAACTAGGAATCCAAGGAGAAGCATCGCTAGTACAAATCACCTGGGCAGCGCCACCAACAGGAGAAGATGAGGGAGTGTTTCTACCAGAAGCTCTTCCGGTGGCAGAAGTAGCTTCAAATGAAAACTTCAAATTTTCCTCATCCCCCGCTGGAAGACCTGGAGCTGGAGGAGTCGCAGGTGTCTCAACAGCCATTATGGTAGAAGGCGTTAGTATTGCTGGCTGAGGAGCAGAAGGCACACCGACAACTATTAGAAAAGTCTCTTCGGAGCAGACATTTGGTGTTGAAGACGGCAAACTTGGAGACGGGGTAGCTTCTCTTGCCGCAGCTGCAACAATTAACTCTGTCCTGTCGTCGCTCCCAAGTTCATCAATTGGGGGAATTGAAGAAGGAACGGAGGCAGGAGTGGGTGTGAAGTAGTCTGCATCAAATTCATTTGCAAAACTATCCAAGCTGCCTGCAGAGCCAGTTGTACCAGAATAGTCCACCCTCTCCTCAGACTCCCCCTTAGTAGTCGAATGCATTGGCGAGTGGGGCTGGCCACCTGTACCTCAGAAAAGCAAGACAAAGAGGGTTGCATACAAATACAGAAAAATAAATAGAAGACAGAGTATAAAAGCTGAGAGAACTATACCAGGAGATACAAGTCCAGTTGTCGAACTTGAAGGGAGAGCCGCCGTTGTCTCCAGAAGCGTACCCGTCTCACTACCCAGTGGTAGCGCCGCAGGGTGTTTGACAGGTTCTACCGTCGAAGGAGCCGGAACCTCAGAAGCACTTGGAGCCCCAGCAGGTCCACTCTCCCCTGCCGGCGCTGGAGGTAGAGTTAAGGCCAGCAGATCCCAAGCGAACTTGAAAGCCACTTCTTGCGGGACTACTAGAGTTCCCGGAGCCAACTTCTTCTTCTTTTGGACAGGCCCCTTCTTTGGGGCACCGCGGCGTTTGAGGGTCGAGCTCCAGGGGAGGATGACGACAGGTTGAGGAGCACCTCCAACATCAGTGTTGTTATCATCATTATCATCATCGTCAGACTTGCTGACGTCTGAGGGTTCGGCCGCTGCGCCAAGGAATTCATCCATTCCTTTTACTCTCACTCTTGAAGCACCTTGGCGGCTAATGTAGAAAGCCTCAATCTCCTTGCAACAGCTTCGGTTGATGGAGAAGTGAGGCACGTCAGCATTTGCAACGCTGTACCATGTGCAAAAACTAAGAGTCATGGTCAGTTCTGGCGACTTCTAGGGCAGGATGAATTCAGCTCCGGTCCCACCAGCTGCAAAATGAAACCAGCCGCGGGCATCCTCGTACAGATTCCCCTCATAGGTAAAATTCTTGTTCGGATTACCCACATAAAGTTGGGAATATCCGAACTGGCGAGCGAAGCGGCTCGGAGTGTACGGTTCGATAAGACACTAGGCATCTTGACGATATACCAAGTGCCCAGGACGGATGTTAAGGAGCCACCAGAACGCTCCCGAAGATAAGGCAGTGAAGTTATCTGCTCCTGCAATATCCTTCAACTTCAACCCATATCCACCACCAGGGAAGTCGGGGAAGCACCGGAAGATCTCATAATTTCCGGAGAGTCTTCCATATTTGAGACATATAGTGATGCTTCCATGAAGAGCGCTCGTATAACTCCACAAAGTAGGACTTGTCACGAGAGCGGTGTGAAGCAGCACTCATCAAAGTCGGGCAATGCATGATGAGCCACGCCATCAGATAGGTGTAAGGCATCTCCACCCTAGGGTTCGGGGTCTTCACCTGGGCAGTTTCTTTTGACTTGCCTTTCCCTTTCCCCTTACCCTTATCAGCAGGGATGAAGTTATCACAGAGTGTTCGCAGTCCATGCTGTAGATTGCACACCATGGCGGGAAGAAGTCCGAAAGGTCGGCCGTATGCAAGGAAAACTGCTGGGTATACCACAGTCATTGCAATTGCCTCTTTTGGCAAAGACGGCACGACACACCTTTTTAACCACAACATCAAGAACCCAGCAATGAGACCTCTATTGGATATTGAGGACTGAGCTTGATAGTGGTAACTCTTGAAGGAGGTGCCAGGACCGAATCCATCTTCGTTGGATTCAGTAGTATAATACATCAGGCAGGTCTTGGCGATGCGGCGATCGATCTCTGTGATGTAGATAGGGGCATGGCCATGGATAGTTGTTGAACTATCTTTAGAATTCAAATTAGCGAAAAGGTAATCGGCCCATTTTTTGTGGCCGATACCCTGATTACGCACACCTGCCAGGTCATCACAGATGCGGTAATGGCACATCATCTCCCAGTATGTAGCATAGATACGCTCGCATTTCGCCATCAGCATGTTCAACTCTTCAGTAGTGGGGATATACTCTTCATAGGGGACTTCGCCCATGGAAAGCCTAGATACCTCGAACATCTCATGGAGAGCGAACCCTAGCTCACCCACTGGCGTAAAAAGGATGCAGGTTTCGGGGTTGTACATCTCCCGAAAACAGAAGAAATGATAAGCACTCTGAGGGAACCCAAATTGAACATTTCTGATGGCCTTGTATAGACCAATCTCCTTCAGAATGGGTTCATGAGAGTCCAACATATATTGAACAAGGCGGGCCTACCACATGTTGCTAGATGAGTAAACCCAGCCAGGCATCCTGAAGTCGCTAGCTGGATATTGGCCTTATTTTACCATGAACTCACTCAAGAAAGTTCGTTCGCGAATCGGAACCTCTCCTACTAGGTGCTCCTTGCTAAATCCGCCTGGAAGCAAACCCATAATGCATCTGGTGGGGTCATCTTGATAAGCCCCATGAGCGCTCAATTTACCCATTGGGACGCCGTCCTGTTCTTGAGTTAACCCCCGCTCTAATTCACGATGCATCGCCAGCCTCTGAAGATAAATCAGGGGATAGCCACGCTCCATTCTAGGTAGAAACATTAAAGCTTCGCCAGAATTATAGAGCCACTTGCTCTCCTCTTCAAAGAGGATCTGATCTGATTGCTCCATTATATCTCCGAAGAGAAATGCGGGCTTCTCTAGCGCTTCTCTATTCATGGCTTCAAAGGCCGCATCAGTTATAATCTCCCGTGCAGTAGTGGGATAATATTTGATCAATTTTTCCCTGCGCTCTTTCGAATCTGGTTTGTACGCGGCCAGAATGGTGGTGAAGCGAAATTGAGCTGATGGATCAGAACCCCCAGCAAAACCAAAGTAGTGCTTATGGGGAAGAGCTTCCGCCGAATACCCTACTGCAAAAAGGGAAAATCAAAGTTAGAAAAGTTTCTACAAAATAGAAATTTTTTTCTAAGTATGGAAACGAGAAGCTAAAAGTAACTCCGCGCGAAGCTAAAAATTAGACCGCGCAGAAGTCTCAAAATAGCCTCGCGTTTTACCGCGACTGCTACTCAAAATAGCCTCGCGTTTTACCGTGACTGCTACTCAAAATAGCCTCGCGTTTTAACGCGACTGCTACTCAAAATAGCCTCGCGTTTTACCGCGACTGCTACTCAAAATAGCCTCGCGTTTTAACGTGACTGCTACTCAAAATAGCCTCGCGTTTAACGCGACTGCTACTCAAAATAGCCTCGCGTTTTACCTCGACTGCTACTCAAAATAGCCTCGCGTTTTACCGCGACTGCTACTCAAAATAGCCTCGCGTTTCAACGCGACTGCTAATCAAATAGCCCCGCGCCTCAAAACGAGAGGATGACGCGATAGCTTCGCGTAAGAAGAAAACCAGAGGCTTTTCTTCTTCTCCAAGCCATACGGCCGGAGTATGGCGATCTCGCCGGTGATCGATCGGTTAGAACCAAGCCAAATCACTCTAAAAATGTTTTAAATAGAGAAATTCTTACCCCCAATAGGCGTAGCATGGGCTGGTCTGCCGCTGCCATGACTGCTGCCGACGTTGCTTGCGCCAGTCGCCAACGACGAGGCTGCGCGGGAAGAAGCACGAGTCTTGGGTGTCATTGCTTGAAAAATTGAGGAAAATCGACGGGAAATTGGGAGAAACTCGATCGGAAAAATGCTCGGGTCACCTGAACTCTGATCGCCTGAATCTCCAAGTCTCTGGAAAGTTCTCAAATGAAGTAAGAAAGAAGAGGAATAGAGATTCCATTTAAATAAAAGAAACCGTCTCTTGGAATTCGACGCGAGTTTCGGAGAAGAAAACTGACCAGTTACTCTCCAAAACGCGAAGCTATTAGCTTCGCGTGATGATGGAAAACGCGAGGTTATTTCCGCGCAAATATGAAAATCGCGAGGCTAATTTGATATTTTAGCTACGCATTTTCTATGAATAACTTGGATTTTTGGCAAGTGTAATTAGGCACTTCCATCTAAGTTAAGATGATCTTTACCCGATCATCTTGGTATTAATAGTCTAAGTTACATAAATGAGTCTTAGATTATTTTACCAAAATTATAAACCATCTATTTGTTGAGCAAGCAAGATTCTTGAAGCCGACAGATAGAGAGAAAAATAGTTGCCTTTATTTCATAAAAGAAAAGATTACAAAAGAAGAGGGAGTTATAGCTCTCCCGAAAGCTTCTACATATTCATCGACTCATCAATAACCTAACGGCGAGATTCCTCCGCGGGGTGTTGAAGTTCAATTCCAGGGTTCACACACAAAAGATCTCCTCTGCAAATGTCAACTATGATCTGTTTAAAGTTCTTAGTGGATTATCTGAAGATACTGCTACAAGAATCCTAATGAAGATGCACAAGTTGGATTCGACATGCTACAAGCCCTTAGATGATCATCTCTATCGCTTTGGAAAGCAACAGAGATTGTCATCTAACAGAAATGGTCCTCAAGAAAACTTAATGGGCTGCCGCAGAGTTTTTGCAACTCCTTCAAAAGTTTACCTTAGGAACCAGAGCTTGAAACCTGCAACTATGTTGTAAAGCATATGCTTCTGGCTTCCTTAGAGTTACTTTTGCTGATGAAGACCGGTGCACGGTTAGCCTTTGAAGATATATCAGGGAAAAGCTACACTCCACGCTGGCCAGAGATATCAGCAAATCATCAAATTAAATCTGGTTCACTGCAAAAGAAGAATCAAGAGTTAGAGAAAACTCGAAAAATCTTCTAAGTATGAGAACGCGGAGCTAAGGATAACTCTGCATGCAGCTGAGAAATAGCCCCGCGTTTCAGGCGCGAGGATGACGCGGTAACTTCGCGTAGAAGAAGATCAGAGTTCCTCTCTGATTTTTCCTTCTCCTTTAAGTCTTACGGCCAGAGAACGGCGGTCTCGCCGATGAAATAAACAATTGGCCAGGTTAAAATCGAGCCAAAACATCCCAAAATGGTTCTGAGAAGACCAAAAGTTAAGGTTTTTACCTTCAAAAGACACAGCATGAACTGGTTCGCCGTTGTGTCTATTTCCACGGCCGCTGCCATCGCCGCTAACGCCGGCCAACGTGCATGAAGTCGTACTCTTCTGGAGCAACATCCTAAACGGAGAATTGAGGAAAGGTCAGTCGAAGATTGTTCGTCGACATGAGTCACTCGATTGCCCGAGCTCCGAATTCTTCAGACTCTTCAAGTGAAGAAGAAGATGAGTCAAAGACTCTATTTAAACAGATGATCCGCCGCTTGGTATTCGGCGTAGAAGTTCAGGGTAATTAATGAAGCAATTACTCGTTTCACTGAAAAAATGTATTAATTAGCTCCGCGTAGGCGAGCATAATGCGAGCTAAACTTGGTATTTTAACTCTGCGTTTAAAGATCCAAAGTATTTCAAAATTTGCTAAGTTCTAAGCCATTTTGAAAACTTTGGAGGGGGTTCTGTTGGCAGTGAAAATTTCTAAGTTAAAAGGATTTTCCACAACAGAACGCGGAGCTAACTCCGCAGCCCCGCGTTTGGCTACTTTAGCCTCGCATTGAACAAAACGGGGAGATGTTTAATAGCTCCGCGTTAGTTCCGCGTTCTGGTTCTTTAGCTCCGCATTTTGATGCGATTAGCTCCGCGTGAGCAAATAACCAGAATCTCAAATTGATTGAGATTATGATTTGGGCTTATCCAAATATCCAAATTAAGTCCAATCAGAATTCTAAATCAAGAGATTTAAATCAAAACTAAGATATTTGATTAGAATTCTTGATGAGTACGAATTCTATTTAGATAGAAACTCTTGCATTGACCTAGGGATATAAATACCTTCTTGGTGAAACCCTAGGGGTCTTCTTTTCGGCAATTGAGATTTTTTTCTCTTGGAGAATTCAAGTTACGCATAGAGCCTTGAGTTCGTGAAAGACTAGAGAAGATCGTCTACAGTCGGCCATCACCTTCAAGAGAGAAGAGTTCGACGCCCGATCGTCCAAAGGAACTACTATAGATCCCATCGCCACAGATCCCACACAATACATTGTAAAAGAGAGAGATTGACATATAAAATCCTCTCGTTTGTTCTTCTTTTTATCTTGTTCACTTTCATTATAATCTAAGTTGTATTCAATGGGAGGAAGCAAAACTTTTGCGGCGAACAATTCTATACCACCGAATCCAACGAAGGTGGATTCAATCCTGGCACCGTCTTTAAGAGCTTTCACTACCAAGCTCAGTTTCCAGTGTCCAATAGAGGTCTTATTGCTGGGTTTCTGATGCTATGGTTAAAAAAATGCGTCATGCCGTCACTTCCAAAAGAGGCGATTGTAATGGACGTGGTATACCCAGCAGTTCTTCTTGCATACGGCCGACCCTCTGGACTCCTCCCCACCATGGTGAGCAACCTGCAAAGTGGACTACGAGCGCTCTGTAATGGCTTCATTCCCGCCGACAAGGGGAAGGGGAAAGGAAAAGGCAAGTCGAAGGAGATTGCTTAGGCAAAGACTCCGAATCCTAGGGTGGAGATGCCTTATACTTATTTAATGGCGTGGCTTGTCATGCACTGTCCCTCTTTGATGAGTGCGGCTGAACACCCCTCAGCTGACAAGCCATTCCTTGTGGAGCTATACTAACGCTCCTCATGGAAGAGTCACTACATGTCTCAAATCCGGAAGACACTCTGCCAACACTAGAATTACGAGATCTTCCGGTGCTTCCCCGACTTTCCTGGTGGAGAATACAGGTCAAAATTCAAGGATATCTCGGGAGAAAACAATTACATTGTGTTATCCTTAGGAGCATTCTGGTGGCTCCTTAATATCCGACCCAAGCACTTGGTGTATTGCCAAGACACCATGTGTTGCATCGAACCATACATCCCGAGCCGCTTCGCTCGTCAGTTTGGATACTCTCAACTCTATGTGGGTAACCCAAACAAGAAGCTAGCCTATGAGGGGAATTTGTATGAAGGTGCCCGCGGCTGAATTCATCTTGCCTCAGAAGTCGCCAGAACTAAGCGTGACCCTTAGCTTCTGCACGTGATACAGCGTCGCCAATGCTAACGTGCCCAACTTCTCCATCAACCGAAATTGTTATAAGGAGATAGAAGTTTTTTACTCTAGCTGCAAGCGGGCTAAAAGAGTGAGGGTGAAAGGAATGGACGAATTCCTTAGCGCGGCGGCCGATCCATCGGATGTTGGCAACTCTGATGGAGATGACGATGATGGTGATGATGATAACGCTGATGTTGTGATTGCTTCCCAACCTGTAGTCACTCGTTCCCGGAGTTCAACCGTCAAACGCCGCGGACCCTCGAGGGAAGGGTCAGCCAACAAGAAGAAGAAGTTGGCCCTGGGGACCCTAGTAGCCTCTCAAGAGGCAGCTGTCCAGTTCACTACGGATTTGCTCGCCTCAACTCTGCCTCCGGTGCCGGCAGAGGAGAGTAGACCTACAGAAGCCCCTAGCACTACTGAGGTCCCGGTTCCCCCAACCGCAGAATCCGTCAAACATACCGCGACGCAACCTCTAGGTAGCGAGGCTGGTGTGCTTGTAGAGACGGCCACGGCTCCTCCTTCAAGTCCCACCACTAGACTTGTATCCTCTGGTATGATTCCCTTAAACTCTATATTCTATTTCTTGTTTCTTTTTCTATATTATATGTAACACTCCCTGTTTATTTTCTGAGATGCAGGTAGTCAACTCCACTCTCCCATGCACTCAACTACCAGGGTGGAGTCCGAGGAGCTGGTGGACTACTCCGGAACTACATGATCGGTGGGCGGATTGGGTAGTTCTGCGAACGAGTTTGACACAGACTACTTCACTCCAGCCCCATGCTTAGTTCCTTCATCGACTCCTCTAGTTGATGAATTATCGAGTGATGATAGGACTGATGCTGTCGTGCCCCCGGGATGCTCCCCTGTCCCTGAGTCTACCATCTCCGACACCAACGGTCTGCTCTGAGGAAACCTTTCTAATGGTTGTTGGTGTGCCCTCTGCTCCTCAGCCAGCGGTACTAACGCCCTCTACCATTGTGGCTGTTGAGACACCGGTGACTCCTCCCGCTCCAAGTCATTTGCCAGCAGGGGACGAAGAGAATTTGAAGTTCTCGTTCGAAGCCACTTCTGCCACAGGAGGAGCTTCGGGTGATGACACTCATTCATCTACCCCTGTTGGTGGTGCTGCTCGAATAACTTGTACCAGCGATAATTCGCCTCAGGTTCCCAGTTCTGCCAAGTCTTTACTGGCTCTACTGGCCCCTCATGTCATAAATCTGGTACAGGGACGGGTTTCTTCTTCCTGGACTCCGATAGAAGCCACTCCTCTCCCGACGACATCTTCCTTAGCACTGCCTGCTCTAAATACAGACACCGTGGACCCTCTTGAAGAATTCTTCAACCACAGTGTTAATGACTTCATGTGGCTGTTAAGGAGATGTATTGGGATGATCCCGGATGGAAGAGATTTTCTCGATCTCGGACGCCCAATGTTGTCTAGTTATCTGGACAATATTGAAAGGATCGGAGGACGTGACCGAGCAGGTCCTTATCGGGCCGCTTAGAAGCTTTAGATGAGCAGGTGCATACGCTAAACACAGTTCGCCAAGCAGATGTGGAAGTGATCACCGAGATCGAACTAGTGCGGTTACGAGTAGAGCTAACAGCTCGTCAGGAGGAGCTAAGGCGCCGAGAGGAAGACTGGTCTCAAGAGTTGGCAGAACTACGGGTCAGTTAGGAGTCGATTGTCAGGGGGTTGGAGATGGTGGACTTCAAGATCGAGGGGAGCCAGGCAGCCATCCTGAGAGCCAAAGAGACTATCGCTACGGCTCAGGCTATTTTAAAAGCCAGCGATTCTCGGCTAGGGGAGTCCGTCAGGAGACGGGAAGAGCTGGTCCTTCAATAAAGACAGCTCGAGCAGGAGGGCATAATAAGGAGCCGTGCTATTAAAGAGTTTCGTCAGCGGTTGACCCAGCAACTCGCAATAAATGACGATGATTTGCACCAGCAAGCTCAACACTCCATGGAGGAGACTCGTCGTCGAATAAGTTGAGGCTTTTGGGAGAGCCATAACTCCCTTTAATTTATTTATTCTTTATTCTTTGTAATAAGAAGAACTCAACAATTATTTGAATTCTTTTATTTATTTCATTCTTTTTGTAACTTATTCTTTTGATTTATGAATAAAGATAATTCTTTTGATTCTTTTATCTATTGGCTAAAATTTTTTTTTTTGCACAACAAATAACTTGTCATAAAATTTGTTTAAATAATCCAAGGCTCATCTGTGTAACTTAGATCGTTAAAACCAACCAGGTCACAATTATTGACCATGGTAAAGCTCTATAATAGAGCTAAATGATAGTTTGGTGAAAGCATTTAGCTACTTTCACCAGGATGATCGGATCAAGATCATTAATTTAGACAGAGGCGCCTAATTGCACATGCCTTAGTTTGATAAAGAAGTCTAAGTACTCATTTGCGTAACTTGAACAAGTGGATGGTTATACTTCTAGGGATATGAACCAAATGTGATAGTAACTAATATCCCCCATTTTTTTATGCATAGTATTTTTTTAAGAATTTGCCGTTAATCGGCATCATCATTCTATCACCACTTTGGTTCATTAAGCGATAAGCTCCACTAGAGTATACCGTCTCCACGATGAAAGGTCCTTCCCACTTAGGTTCAAATTTACCTTTAGTCTTGTGGGTTAGAATCATTGGCCTTTTAATAGCCAGAACCAAGTCTCCTTACTTAAAGGTCCTTGGTTTAACGCTCTTATTGAACGTTTGCAAGACTCGGGCTTGATATAACTCAATTTGCTGTTGAGCCTGGAGACGCTTTTCATCCAACGCTTCTAGTTCTCGCAATCTTTGTCGATGGCGTTCTTCTGTCGTCATCTTTGTGGCTAGGGCCACTCTTAATGATGGTATCTGGATTTCAAGAGGCAAGATAGCCTCACTTCCACAGACCAAGGAGAATGGGGTAGCTTTTGTTGGGTTGCGGACAGTGGTGCGATAAGCCCACAAACAGTCTCCTAACTTTTCATCTCAGTTTCGTTTGTTGGAGGAGACGAACTTCCAAAGGAGCTTAATAATTGTCTTATTGAAAGCTTCGGCCAATCCATTTGCCGCAGGGTTATATGGTGTTGAAGCAACATCTTTGATCCTGAACTTCTCACAGAATCTTGAGAACCCCTGGCTGATGAATTGTGGTCCGTTATCATGGATGATTCCTCGGGGGACGCCAAAACGGTACATGATGTTTAATAAGCTTAATTACATCTGTCGTTTTTACCTCTCTCATGGGCACGGCTTCGACCCATCTTGAAAAATAATCAGTTATTGCGAGAATAAACCGATACCCTCTGGATGACGGGGGAGTTATTGGTCCCATAATATCCATTCCCCACGCCTCAAATGGCTAGCTAGCAATGGTATTGTGCAGGTATTCTGGGGGTTGATGAATAAAATTAGCGTGTACCTGACATTCATGACACCGTTTAGCATATGCCATTGCATCTGTAATCATCTTCGGCCAGTAGTATCCTAGCCTTCTTATGCAGTCCTCGAGTTTTGGACCGGGCTGATGAGCTCCACACACTCCATCATGCGTTTCTCTCAGCACTTTATCGGCTTCTTTTTTTTATACGCAGCGTAGCAGGAGACCATCACTTGACTTTTTGTATAACGATTGAAGCGTATGATCATAGTAAAATCTTTGGGCCTTCCTCCTTATCGAGGCGGCTTCCTTTGGATCCTCTGGCAGCATCCCATATAAGGCATAATCGATAAACGAAAATCGCCAATCACGGGGTTCCAGAGTTAAGCCTGCTTGGCACACTTCCCTGCTTTGGAAGACAGTATCCGGATGGAGAAGTTCTTTGCTACCAATAGTGATACTTTTAGCTGCACCTGGCGGGATTGCCAATGTTGCAGCTAGTGCGATAAGGGCATCCGCATAGACGTTCTCGTTTCGGGGTATGTGATAAACATAAAATTGTCCAAAATATCATGCTAACTCAATGGCTAGCTGATCATAGGGGATGAGGGCTTCATGTTTGACTTCATACTCACCTGTCATCTGGTTGATGATAAGCTTAGAGTCTCCATATGCCTCTAGATAGCTCACTCCCAGCTGCAGAGCCATCTTTAAGCCAATAATAAGAGCGTTGTATTCAGCCACATTGTTTGTATATGGTTCTGTTAATGAGTAACCGTTAGGCAGTATGTGTTTATGTGGGGAGATAAGTACAACCCCCACTCCGGTAGCAGACCGTCTGGCAGCACCATCAAAGAACATCTGCCATGGTTGTTCATTACTAGTTGTATTAACTCCTGATGTTTGTTTAAAGATATCCACTGATGATCTAGAATTGGTCCAAATTGGATAGTCTGCCAGGAAATCGGCGATCGCTTGTCCCTTCATAGCTTTCTGAGGAACAAAGTGGATATCATATGGTGATAGTAATAATGCCCACTTTGCCAATCAATCGTTTAAAGACCCTGGTTTCGTCATTAGGATTTTCAAGGGATTAACCCGTGATATAACATGAATTGTTTGCCCTGAAAGATAGTGTCGCATTTTCTGAACGGCGAACACGAGGGCTAAACATTCTTTTTCAATCGGAGTATACTGATGCTCGGCCCCGATCATTATCTGGCTTAAGTAATAAAGGGTGTGTTCATAGCCATGCTCATTATACTGAGCAAGTAATGTTCCTAACGCATTATCCATTACCCTTACATATATGAGGAATGGTAGTCCAGGGACAGGTGCCATGAGGACAGGAGGTTTAGTAAGGTATTATTTAAGATCGTCAAATGCCTGTTGACATGCCTCATCCCATACAAAGGAAACCCCCTTTTTCATAAGTCTGGAAAACGGCTGGCATCGTCCTGATAGGTTGGAGATAAAGAGCCGGATATATGCCAGTTTTCCTTGTAACCCCTCAACTCTTTAAGATTGCGGGGAGGTGGCATCTCGTTGATCGCTTTTACTTTTTCAGAATCAAGAAAAAATCCTTCTGAGGTAACTATGAACCCAAGGAATTTCCCGCTGGACACCCCCATGAAGGACTTAGCAGGATTCATCTTTAAGCGATGCCTTCGCATAAAATTGACGACTGTTCTTAGATCCTGAAGATGATCCTCTTTGTTTTTACTCTTAACTGCCAAATCATCGACGTAACATTTCACGGTTTTGCGTAGATGTTCTTTGAATATTATGCTTATTGCACGTTGGTAGGTGGCACCAGCGTTCTTCAATCCCAAAGGCATTATTGTATAACAGTACACCCCCAGCGGCATTCTGAAAGCCGTGTGTTTTTCATCGTCCAGGTGCATCTTTATCTGATTGTAGCCTGAGAAGCCGTCCATAAAGAACATCTTCTTATAACCGCAGGTGTTATCAATCATTACATCGATAATCGGCAGTGGGAATTCATTCTTAGGGCATGCAGCATTTAAATCCCGAAAATCGATGCATATCCGGATCTTTCCGTTCTTCTTACGACCTGGCACTATATTAGCCACCCAATCAGGATGTTGCTCTTCACGGATAAATCCCAATTTTATGAGCTTATTAACCTCAGCAACTATTGCCTTCATCAATTTCGGTCGAAAACGCCTCTACTGTTATTTGACTGGTTTGGCATATTTTTTAATATTTAACCGGTGTGTGGCAATCTGAGGATCTAGACCGGGCATATCTTTATAGCTCCATGCAAACACATCTATGTATTCCCTGATAAGAGGTATAAGTTTCTCCCTTTCTAAGGGAGTTAGTGTGTCGCTTATAAAAATGGATTTTGGGTTCTCTTCCGTCCCCATGTTAACTTGTACTAGCTTATCTTCTGTAGGCTGGTCACGCTGCTCAAAGCGGACATCCCAGAGAGTGTCCATGTGTTTTGCCCAGGAATCATCTTGCACATCAATTGGTTCCTCGTCGCTTTCTGGTGCGGCTGAAACCATAGTTGCTGTTAAAGATTGAAACTAGGCGCCAGTACTTAGATCCGAATCATGGTCAAACGGGTGTAAATCCTTTGGCTGAAGAGCTTTCTTCGTATTTGTATGGTGATGAGGGAGGAGTAGATACATAGCCTAAACCCCTTCTAGTTTTATGATAATAGTCTGGGCTTTTCCTCTTGGTCTAAACGAGAGTATGAGATTTTGTCGCCCTTTCCCAAAGTTCAATCCCGGTTTTTGAGGAAAATTATAACCCATCTTTTCCATCATTCGTCGGGATTTCTGTTCATATAGGTGAAATTGAGGTGATGTTTGTCCATCACTTTCACTACTTTGTCTTTGGTTAGGCGACGCGATCACTTTTCCGAAGACTATGGGTTTTTGCGACACCTGTCGCGGAGGTACTTCAAAGAAATGATTTCGTCCTTTAGTTATGCTCGATCGAGAGAGGAGGGATGACCTGAGTGACAAATGGTATGCCGCCAGAACTTCAAGTTCGGACAGGCCATCCGCTTTGGTGGAAGTGCAAGAAGGTTTGGATTCTGTAGCTACAGCAGGCACGTAGACTAATTTTATATTTTCATTAATAATCCACTCATCCTCTGCTACATTGGCTACATTACTATCTAAATTCACTTTAAAATCTATGTGAGGGTTTATCTCATAGTCACCCCCATCATCCTCTTCGGGAGGTTCGTACTTAGTATCCGGCTCGTTGCCGCTTTCATCGGGTTCTTGAGGCCTTTTGCAGTTATTGTTGGAGACTTCGTGGGCCGGCTTGTAGAGCATGGCATCCATAAAGTATTTTTCTAGTCTTTTGAATGGCTGCCGATCTGCAACTAGTGTCCGGAATTTCTCTTATTCATCGCAATATTTCATGCATTGGTGGAGAGTCGATGGAACTATCATATAGGCGTGTAACCATGGTCGCCCGAGTAAAATATTATAGGACGTGTCTGCGTCTATAACATAGCATGTAACCTCCGTTCTCAGATCTCCGATTTGACATCGAAGTCGGATTTTCCCGAGGGGACAGCTATCATTAGCGTTAAACCCGTATATCGTAGTATTTGTCGGTGTGAGACGATGGGGAGAAATCCCCAATAGCTGCATCAGTTTTCAGGGAATGCACTTAATACAGAGCCCAGATCAATTTGAATACGGTCCACTTTTGTGGATCCGACATATCCAGTGAAATATAAATGCCTATTATGCTTTATATTCCCATTCCTGTATATCCTCTGGGGAGAAAGTAATCTGCGGGACCCGCCTCCTTAGTTGATGACAGCGGGGCAAGAGTCCTGTTCTTCGTCGACCGGCTCGACAATCTGAGCTAGGAATGACTCAGAGTCTACCAAGGCCTCTCTCAATGCTTCACAAGTTGACTTCGATAATCGCAGCAACTCGTAAAGCATGACTCGAGCTGGGATATTTGCCAGTTGAGCTATTATATCAAACTTAAATGCAGCCTCCTTGACCTCTTCGTCTCTTGCAGAATTTTCTGGAAACGAAGCCCCTTTTGTTTCACAGGCTTCCGAGTTCTCCGTATATATTTTTCGGGTCTACTCTGATATAGTCTTTGAGGTACGGTTTATCGGATCGAGTGCCGAAAGGGCCAGCCCCATCTTGATGAGTAGCCATAGCTTCGGGCTCTTCTTCAGAATCTGTGAAGGCTTCTGAGATTATATATTCTTCTTTTATTTTTGCGAAAATAGTATTACTAGTCCGCTTCCTCCTCTGGCTATTTGAGGTGGTCCATTGTTCATCCTGTAATAGATCAGGATGGACCCACATGACTTTCCCTCTTTGTATAGCCACAGGGACAAGTCCTTTCTGTATTTTTTCATGTGGGTCATAATTTTTCATGACCATTTTTTCCTCCGGTATTGGGGCACCCCGCAGGGAACTCATGAGTTTCTACCACTATGTTTGCCATATTGGCAGGAACTTCTTTTGTTCCCCTTTTAGCGTCAAGACTCCAGCTTCTATCAATGCTTGGATCCTATTTTTCAGAGGGTAACAGTCCCTGGTAGGGTGTCCAATATTTCTGTGATAAAGACAATAGTTGGGGTCGTTGGTTTTACCAGCATCCTCCGATTTCCTATTTTTCGAAAGTTTCAACATTCTCTTTCTGAGGAGCAGATGAAAAAGTGTAGGCGTCTGCTCTGCCTTAAAAGTATATATCCTTTCTTACTGGGGCCTATTCTGTCTCATGCCCTTTTGATTTTGGGACTTCGGGCTTGGAGAGTTCGTCTTTTGTGGAGCGGCTTCTGACGCCATTGCCGCTCTCCCCTTGTTCTTGCTATTGTTTTGTGTGTGGGGTCTATTGTTCCCAAGATTCCTAGTTCCACGAGATTCTTCGATTCGGCGGATTAAGTCTTCAGCTTACTCTCCTTATTTGAGCAAATCCTTCCAAGTTTTAGACTTTACGGCTCCCATTTTTAAGAGCACGTTGGTCTTGAGATTATGCCGGCACGTTTCCACCAGAGTTTTTTGGACCATTCCGTATTTACAATGCACAGACTTCTCCCGGTATCTTTCTATAAAATCCTTTACCGTTTCTTGTTCTCCTTGCTTTGTTGCAAGGAGGGAATGAACCGATATTTCGGTATCATCCTTGAAAAAATGTGCAAGAAATTATTTTTCAACGTCAAACCAGATATTGATAGTACTTGGGGGCAACTGTATAAACTATGTGAAGGCAGGCCCTCGCAAGGTACTTGCAAATACCTTGGTCATTACTGGGTCATTGCCCATCAAATGCCCTGCTTGGGACAAGAAGTAGTAGATATGCTGACTGGGAGATCCTTTCCCGTCGTATGGCTCCAATTTGAGCGGTTTGTATTTTTCAGGGTACGGTGCCAGATCCCATTCAGGCGGGTATGGTCTCGAGACCCCCGATTCCTTCAACTCCTTCTTGTACATCAATGCCTCTAGTTGGTTTTGTAACTTCTCAATTTTCTCTTCTTGAGGGTCATGAAAAGAATACTTATCCTCATCCTCATGTGTCGAGTGAGCCTTTTCTACTTTATTTTCTTCATTCATTTTGTTGAACGGGATTTCCTTTTCTTCGACAATCTTTTGAGTATTTTCGACCACCTTTAAGAGCATCATTTTAAGATCCTCGATCGTCGTTTGTTGATCTCGGATCATTTGTTCTTGGGTCTCAAATCTTTGATCGATATCGTCAGATTTATCTGCCATATGTGAGGTCGTTTTCTGTAGTCTGGATGATGCCGAAGAACAAGGAGAAGCTATGGTCGAATTGTCGCTGTCGTCGTCATAAGATTCTTTTACAAGTTTCTTATAATTTCGAGCTGGGACAGTGCCTGACTTAAGTCGGGTAAGATGATGAGGTTCTTCATCACTTGATTCTGAATCATCATTCCTTTCTATGATTTTCTTCCCCTTTCCGACCATGTTAGAAGTTACGATTCTCCATTCTTTTTCTCGGGGAGCAGTTCTTGTCTTTTTAGCAGCGTTTTTGTCTAACCCAGTTAATCGGTCGAACACCGATACCCTGTTCTTTCTGCAGCAATAACTATTCATTACAGCAGATACTGCTGTCATAAGCTGCTTGCAATGACAAGTAGGTTCAGACTGAACTTGATTTATATTTTTTTTCTTCGTTAGGTATTCTCTGAGGTCAGTGGCTTTAAATATGGAGTCATGGGGCCCACTCAGCTGTTGAGAGGGTCCAGGAACCCACTGAAGCTTCTTGATATCACTAGAGTCAAGTTCTGGTCCACTAGTGTGATGATCAACCCTGATTTTGTATTCGGGTTGATTTACGCGGAGCTGAGAAATAGCTTCGCATTTTAAGATGCGAAGCTGAGAAGTAGCTTCGCGTTTTGATATGCAGGGCTGAAAATTAGCTTCGCGTTTGATTACGCGGGGATGAAAATTAGCTTCGCATTTTGATACATTAGCCTCGCGTTTTATGCTGGCTTGACGTTTTTGCAAAAGTTTATCTTCTAGAATATTAGTCTCGCGTGGAAGGAAATTCTTGCGCGCTGGCTTATTCTTGCGATTCACGCAAGTCATAATTTCGCGTTTAGAGCAATTTTTGCGATTAATGCAAGTTTTCCAATCATCTTCACGATTTACGCGAAGGTAAGGAGTTCTGTGATTAGCGCAAGTATTACTGGTTTCACGTCCCTCGCTAAGCTCAGTATTAGTCTCGCGTGGAGAATCCTCACACACTGGCTTTATGAGAGGTTTATCTTCGCGATTTACGCGAGCGTCAGAAATCTTGTGATTAACACAAGTCTTACTGGCTTCGCGTTTATCGCTAAGCTCAGTATTAGCGTCGCGTGCAGAATCACACGCTGGCTCTAAGGAAATTTTATCCTCGCGATTAACGCGAATGTCAGAAATCTTGCGATTAACGCAAGTCTTACTGGTTTCGCATTTATCGCTAAGCTCAGTAGTAGCCTCGCGTGGAGAATCACACGCTGGCTCTAAGAAAATTTTATCCTCGCGATTAACACCAGTGTCTCTGATTCTAAGTCCAGATAGCAAAGCCTCGCGTGGAGGATTACGCGCTGACTTGCCCTTGCGATTAACGCAAGTTGTAGTTTAACGTTTATCGTGATATTGGTTGGTCTTGCGATTAACGCGAGCCAGTTTGTAAGGGACTGTAGCCTCGCGTTTTGCTGTGAAGTTAGCCTCACGTTCAATGCGGACTTTGAGGCCTTTTCGCCTAGCTCTTCGATTTCTGTTTCGGAGTTGGATTCTGTTCAATCCAGTCCCCGAGCTTTCCTTGGCAGTAAAGAGGCCATCCTCTGCTAGGGCTTACTGTCCAAATGACGGCTCTATGGCTGCGGTCTCCACGGCTTTCCGATTAACGGTGGATTCCCGATTACCTGATCCTCGGGTATTGGAGCGCTTGCGACGATAGCGTCGTGTTTCGGTCAGGTTACCTGACTCAGAAGAGAGATACTCCTCGTACTTCTGCTGGTCGATTTCTACGACTAGCATGTTCACGTCGGATCTGATCCTCTTGATGTCAGATTGCGCCACGATCTCTTCTCTGGTGAAAGAGACTTCTCCCACTGTAGTCGCCAGTTTGTTCGTAGCAAAATTATTACCTCCTTCCATTGAATACAACTTAGATTACAATGAAAGTGAACAAGAAAAAAACAAACGAGAGGATTTATAATATATCGCTCTCTTTTATAAAATAGAGTGGGTTCTCGCAGCGATGAGATCTATCTAGTAGTTCCTTTGGACGATCTGACGTCGATAATCTTCTTACTTGACGAAGATGACGGCCGACTCGATCTTTCTCTACTGATCTTGATTCGTTCAAGGCTCTCACGCGTAATTTGAACTTCTTTTATGCTAAAAAAAAAAGATCCTTAGGGCTTCCTCAAAGGGGTATTTACAGCCTTGGACCAATATGAGAGTTTCTATTTAAATAGAATTTGTATTCATCAAGAATTCCAATCAAATATTTTAGTTTTGATTTAAATCTCTTGATTTAGAGTTCTGATTAGACTCAATTTGGGTATTTAGATAAGCCCAAATCTCAATCTCAATCACTTTATGATTCTGGTAATCTGCTCACGCGGAGTTAATCTCATGAGAACGCGGAGCTAAGAAACCAGAACGCGGAGCTATTGATTAGCTCCGCGTTTTACTCAAACACGAGGCTAAAATAGCCAAACGCGAAGTTATAGAGTTAGCTCCGCGTTCTGTTGTGGAAAAATCCCTTTTACTTGGAAATTTTCACTATCAACAGGCTCAATATAATTATTACACGTGGCGCTACTCAAAGGGCGGTTAAGAGAGTATTTTATTCGTTATTTTAAGTGGCGCCACGTGTAATAATTGTATTGGGCCACCTAAGCAGGGGTAAAAGAACTCTTTTCACTGCTGGTGAACTTCCCGTTTTCTCTCTCTATATATATATGTGTATAAATATATAATTTTCAAATAATTCAGGCTCATTTTGGTTTCAGTTAAAACTCGAAAATGAAAATCGATCGAATTATTTCAGTTCGGTTTGGTTTGGTTGGATTTTGTTTATTGGAGTGTTTCGGCTGGTTATTTCGGTTTAATAGAATTTTGCTAACCCCTACATGTGATCTATTTATTAGGCCAACAGTCCTATAAATAAAAAGTAGCTCATTCATAAGAGAAAATCAAGAAAAAAAAATAAAGCAAGTAAAAAAGGGGAAAAAAAAAAAGACGGACACATTCTTTCCTTTGTCTTGGTCCTCTTTAGCGTTTTCCTGCAGTTCACTCTTGCAGCTGGGGCTCGGCCCCTGAAGCTTCTCTTCAACCAGAAAATGATAAAGGTGAGGCAACGGAGCTAGTAGAGGGTTCGATGATGGGAAGTATGGAATATATTACCAAGGGGCACACCCACTCCCCTCTCTGGTCCCAGCACTGCTCCCCCACCTCCTCTTGAAAATGATCCTGATCTTACTGCTACTGTTGTGTTTGGGGTATGTTGCTAATGCAGATATATTGTCGCAACGGATTTGGTCCGTCCAAATAGCTCAAAAATCGGTCCAAACCATTATAAGATATAACCTATAAAAGGGAGTGTGCGGGTAGGACTTGTAATTAGCCGAAAGCAGAAAACAAAGAAGCAAATAAAGGGCGGCTGCAATTGAGGAAAGGCATGAGGTCTGTTCTTTTGTTTTTCGGCCAAACAAAAGAAATAAAGGCGGCGTTACTTTCGTTGGTGGTGGCTGAATCAAATAAAGGAGTGGCTGTCACAAAATAATTTTTGTGGCCGTAGCACAGTTGTTTGCGGCTGAAGAAAAAATTGGAATCGCTGCGATTGAATACAAGTTGAGTGGCAGCTGTTGCATACGAGCGAGATCATTGTATTCCTTTGAGCTGAGAGTTTGATTTTATAATTTGTTTTATCTCATTGATTTCTCTTGTGGTTGAGAGGAAGAGACTTATAATCTCTTTTGATATAGTGGAAGGTTTCGATCGTGTCCCCGTAGACATAAGTATATTGCCGAACCATGTTAAATCTGCGTGTTCTCTATCTCTATTATTTTTCTCTTCGGTTAACTATTAAATTACGCTAGTTGTTGCATTTGTATTATTCTTATATTTTTACAAACAATTGGTATCAAATCCCTGGTTCAGTTCAGATTTCGCTCAGATCGGTGTTGATTTTGAATAAGAGTTATGGCGGAAGATAAGAAGGGAAATATTGAAAAATTTGATGGGACAGACTTTCAATAGTGGAAGTTGCAGATGGAAAATTATTTATATCAGAAAATTTTACATCAACCACTGTTTGGAGAAAACGCAGAAAAAATGACTGATGAGGAATGGGAATTGTTGGACAGAAGGGATTTGGTACATATTCGATTGTGCCTGACAAAACATGTTGTGTTCAATGTCTCCAAGGAGAAAACCAGTTCAGGTTTGATGTCAGCATTGGCTAAATTTTATGAGAAGTCGTCTGTTTCAAATAGACTGTTTCTAATAAAAAAAGTTGTTTAACTTGATAATGTCTTCTGATAGTTCAATTGTTAAACATTTAAACGAATTTAATACGTTATGGGCACAACTTAAATCCTTAGAGTTTGTCTTTGCTGATGACATTAAAACTTTGATGTTTATGTGTTCGTTACCAGATAGTTGGAGTAATGTTGTTATATCCATTAGCAATACTTCCAACACTGCTCTTAAATTTAATGATGTTGTGAGTACTATCATGAATGATGAATTGATGAAAACAAGTATGGGTGAGAGCATAATTTTTACAAGTACTGTTCTATCTGTTGATAATGACAGAAGGAAGGAAATGGGTAGAAATTTAAGCAGGGAGTCGAAATAAAGAGGGAGATCAAAATCTAAGAGAAAGTTCAAAAAAATATTAGTGTGCTGGAAATGTAAGACAGATGGTCATATGAAGAAAGATTGTCCAAATAAAGACAAGAAGGGAGCGAATGTCGTGAATCTAAGTAAGGAGTATGATGACTTGTGTTTGTCTGCTCATACAGAATCAAGGTCAGGTTTGTGGTTTGTGGATTCAGGAGCTTCGTTCTATTGCACTGCTCGTAGAGAATGGCTTTATAATTATGTCGAAGGTGAATTTGGGCATGTGACTGTTGGTAATAGGCAGGAATGCAAGATTGTCAGTAAGGGGACAATTCAGTTGAAGTTTCACAATCATGGAAAGTTGCTTTTACAAGAGGTCAGACACATACCAGATTTGAAGAAGAATTTGATATCTATTAGCAAGCTGGATGGTAAGGATTATTAAATCTCATTTGAAAGGTAACAGTGGAAGATTAGTAAAGGAGCAATAGTAGTAGTCAAGGATGAGAGAGTGGGAGCACTATATCTACTCTCAAGCTTGGTGGATCACGTTATTTCTTTGGCCACCGTGAAGAATGAGAAGGCTACCTTATGGTATCAGAGGCTCGGTCACTTGAGCAATAGCGGCATGAGGGTGTTGCAATCCAGAGGTACGTTGACAGATATGAAAGATGCTAATTTTGATTTATGTGAGAACTGCGTGTTTGGAGAGCAGAAATGAGTTAGTTTTATGAAGAATGGTAAGGAGAAGAAAACCGAGAAATTAGAGTTGGTGCATATAGATGTATGGGGGCCTTCTTCGACGAAGTCTCTTAAAGGTAATTCTTATTTTATTACTTTCATAGATAATACAAGCAGAAAAACATGGACGTTTACACTTAAGCAGAAATCCAATGTTTTCAACATCTTCAAGATATGGAAAGTTTTTGTTGAAAATGAAATAGGTTTGAAGGTGAAATGTCTGTTGTCAGACAATGGTGGGGAATTATGTAATAGGGAGTTCGATGAATATTGCTTTACCCACGGGATTAGGAGAGTGAAGGCTGTACCGAGTACACCGCAGCAGACTGGCATGGCTGAGAGGATGAATAGAACTATTTTGGAACGAGCTCGGAGTATGAGACTACATGCAGGTTTGCCTTTGCAATTTTGGGGAGCCGCTGTAGATACGGCAATCTATTTGATCAACAGAAGTCCAGCTAATGCTTTAGATGGAGGAATTCTAGAGGAGTTGTGGTCTGGTAAGACTGTGAATTATTCATTTTTAAAGGTATTTGGTTGTAAAGCATATGCGCCTGTGGATCATGAGATGAGAAAAAAACTTGATTCTAAATCTCAGAAGTATGCATTCATTGGATACAGTGGCGATGAATATGGTTATTGATCGTGAGATTATGAGCATAATAAAGTGATTCGTAGTAGAGATGTAGTATTCAATGAGGGTTGCATGTATAAAGACCAAATGGAGAAGAAGAGTGAGTAAACAATTGAGAAAGAGTACTTAGAGCTGGATAAGCCATAAGATGGGATGAATCACATGGATAAAAGAAAAGAAGAAATACCTACATCTGAAGGAGAAAAAATAGCTACACTTGAGAATACACAAGTTTCAGATGAGACCGAACAGGAGAGAGAGCCACTGACTGAAATAGATAGTTCCAGTTTTTCATCAGAGAGTGTTTCCACCTTGAGGAGGAGTACTAGGATAAGGAAGTCAACTCAAAAACTTTATCATCTTTTATATCATATTTTGGTGAACCAGAGAGTTACCAAGAGGTTATACAGGATAAGTTTCGTATTAAGTGAGAGCAAGCCATGCATGATGAGATGTCTTCTTTGGAGGAGAATCACACATGGAAATTGGTGAAGCGATCGGAAAAGATGAAAGTATTGCATAACAAGTGGGTATACGGGTGAAACATGAGGCAGGAGGGACACAAAGATATAAAGGTAGACTTGTGGTGAAGGGAATATCGGTCAAAGGAAAGGTATTGACTTTAATGAGATATTTGTACTAGTTGTGAAGATGATTTCTATCAGAATAATATTGACTATTGTGCCTGTGAAAGGATTGTATTTAGAGCAGCTTGATGTAAAAACTGCTTTCCTTCATGGTGATTTGGATGAGGAAATATACATGAAACAGCCGGAGGGATATGAAGTTGAAGGAAATGAGACTTGGGCATGTTGACTGAAAAAGAGCTTGTATGGGTTGAAACAGGTGTCAAGGCAACGGTACTTGAAGTTCGACAAGTTTATGTTGGATTCGGATTTTACCAGATGTAATTCAAATCATTGTGCATATCTACAAAAGTTTAAGGACGGTAATTTTATTATACTTACTTTGTATGTAGATGATATGCTTGTAGCAAGTACATGCATAAAGAAAAATCAATGATATGAAGAAGAAGTTGACAGGGAGATTCTCGGCGAAACAACTTCTTGGAATGAAAATTACCTAAGATAAGAAAAGTAAGAATTTATGGTTATCTCAAGAGGGGTACTTTAAGAAGGTATTGGAGAGATTAAACATGGAGAATGTAAAATCGGTAACTGCAGCTCTTAGTGGTCAGTTTAAACTGTTAAAAGAGTAATGTGCTAAAACAGATGAGGAGATGAGACATATAGAGAATGTGCCTTATTCATCAGCCGTTGGGAATCTCATGTATACAATGGTAAGTACAAGACTAGATATTGCACAAGCAGTGGGAGTTGTGAGTAGATTCATGAAGAACCCTGAAAGGAACATTGGCAAGCAGTGAAGTGGATTTTCAGGTATTTGAAAGGTACTTCAAACTATTGTTTGTGTTTTGGGGGTGATAACATTGCTCTGCAAGGTTTTGTGGATTTGGACCATGCGGGTAATAGAGACAATGGCAGGAGCACCACAGGTTATGTTTTTACCGTAGGAGGGACAGCGGTAAGCTGGATTTCAAGATTACAATCAATTGTTGTTTTATCTTCGACAGAAACTGAGTATGTGGCAGCTGCAGAAATAAGTAAGGAGTTTATTTGGTTGCAGTGATTGATGAGTGAGTTGGATTTTGATGGAGTGGATTGCAGGTTATTCAGTGACAGTCAGAATGCAATTCATTTTTCTAAGAACTCGGCGTATCATTCACAGACTAAACATATTCACTTGAAATATCACTTCATTAGATCCTTATTGGAGGATGATCAATTAAAGTTGGAGAAAATTGAGGGCAATAAGAATCCTGCAGATATGCTGATAAAGCCGGTTGATAGAAAAAAGTTGAGTTATTACTCAACTTTGGTACATTTGTGTTGAAAGTTGAAATTGGGATTTTGAACGATCAAGGTAAAAACTTTGGACGTTAGGATTATCATGTATTGAGAGTACAATTTTTGCAATAGGTCTCCAAGTGGGAGATTGTTACTAATGGAGCCCTATTGCCGCAATGGATTCGATTTGCCCAAATGAGTCCAAAACTGGCCTAAATCCGTTATGAGATATAATTTATAAAAGGGGGTGTACGACTAGGGCTTGTAATTAGCCGAAAGCAGAAAACAAAGAAGCAAATAAAGGGCGGCTGCAATTGAGGAAAGGTCTAAGGTCTATTCTTTTGTTTTTCGGTCGAACAAAAGAAATAAAGGCGGCATCTCTTTTGTTGGTGGTGGCTGAATCAAATAAAGGAGTGGCTGTCACAAAATAATTTTTGCGGCTGTAGCACAGTTGTTTGCGGTTGAAGCAAAAATTGGAATCGCTGCGATTAAATACAAGTTGGGTGGCAGCTGTTGCATAATAGCGAGATCATTGTATTCCTTTGCGGTGATAGTTTGATTTTGTATTTTATGTGATCTCATTGGTTTCTCCTGTGGTTGAAAGGAAGAGACTTGTAATCTCTTTTGATATAGTGGAAGTTTTCTATCATGTCCCCGTGGACGTAGGCACATTGCCGAAGCATATTAAATCTGCGTCTCTCTGTCTCTGTTATTTTTCTCTTCGGTTAACTATTAGATTCCGCTGATTGTTGTATTGGTATTATTTTTATATTTTTGCTAACAGGGTTCACATCCCAACTCCCCCCTCTGGTCCAGCCAGATGCTCCAATCAGGGAGCTTCCAAAGGAGCACAACATTTTTCCTAGTGAGCCCATATAGAATTTACTGAAGGGAGGAATTTCCTAGTGAGCACACTAGAAATTCCAAAAATACCCTTCCCCCTATTTATCATCCCCCTCTCCCTCTTCTCTCCCGTTTTCCTCTCTAACCCCTAAACGCAAAAGAAAACCCAAACCCTAACTCTCCCATTTCCCTCTTCTCTCCCATCTCCCTCTCTCTCCCGTTCCTAGAGCCGTCGCCGCCGCCACCGATCGGACACCGCCACTGCTGATCGGACGCCTCCACCGCTGTCGCCGACCTCTGGTCGTTGCCGCCGCCGTTCTTTCACTGCCGCCACTGTCTTCTCGCCATTACTAGGTGAGATTTGCTAATTTAGTAATTTTTTTTTAATTTAGATTTTTTTTATTTTTGGATCAAACAACTCTTCAATATTAGGGTTTGGTGATTTTGTTGAGTTGGAGAGGAGGAAGAGGGGAAGATGTAACAAATTTGGTTGTAGCATTTTTTGTTAATTTTTTTTAATATTTAGATTATAATTATTAAGAAAAATTAATATTGTAATCCTAGTTGTAAAATATGTGAAATTTAGTTATTTTTCTAATCATGGACATTAATATTAAATTTTATTAGTTAACTTAATATATTGTCTTTCTAGGATGATTCATCTACACACAGAGGCTAAAAGGCGCCAATGTAAACGATAAGGTAGCTTGCTAATTCTATTTTTTGTTAAAATTTATGGTTATATTTGGGTTCGTAAGCTCTGATTAGATATGAACATCTTATTTATTGAATGTAAGATTGAATACGATGCCTATTATCGGTTACTGAAGTAGGGATTTGTTCAAGAGGAGTGAATTAAAATTCAACCATGCCACTTACTCATGTTCATGGCTGTGTTAAGATTTTATTTTATATTAATATTGGTACTACATTTCAAGTTTCTGTTTTTCTAACTTTGGACTGATGTTGAAGGGGGACTTGAAGGAGACTTAGTATTGGGGATGTCACATTATAAATATTAATATTGATATTATAGGGTCTATATTGTATCATAATTTGTTAAATGCTCGTGATGCATATCAGTAATGACTGATATTTAAAACCTTGGTTTATTTATAATATGTATTTTTTAAAAATTTCATTAGTTAGAGTATTACACATGGAACAAGAAACACAAACTACAGAAAAACAAAATTATATAGTCTAAGTTCCAATCTTGGTCTATTTTTTTTTTATTTCATGTATTTTTTAAAGTCTTGTATGTCTTGATTGTTATAATATTATTTTAACTGTCATGCTTAGATTAGTGAAATGCTAATTTCACAGTCGTATTTACATATGTATACTGTCAATTTGCAATTCAGTTTGTCTAGCGCGATTATTATATTAGTGGCTTAATTGTAAAGCATAATGTGTTTACTGATATGAATTTTATTTTGTATTGGCAGAATAAATGTCGGAGTGGTTAAAATAATTTTACACCATCAACAACCTCGCGTGCACATGGAAGAAGTTAGAGCACAACTTCAGAATATAGATGAAGTCATGGCCTATCTCTAGCAACCTAGCAATCTCAAATGACCGGTTTCCCTCAAACTTGCGAAGATTAAAACCGTGCAAACTGGTTGCACTCAACCAGAGGAACAACCAAAGGAACAAGTAAAGGAACATGCCACTCCTGATGCACTCGATACAACGAGAACGATTCGAACCACACGTCAACATCAACCCCCAAGGAAGACACAGAGACAGTGATTAGTTTAGATTCTAGGTGCAATGATATCTCTAAATTTTTATTAGAGCCCGTAAATTTAATTTTCAACTTTTATCATGTATCTTTATGGATATTGTAAGAAACTCGAAGACAATGTTAACTTACTTTCAAGAAGATGAGTGACAGTATTTTTTGTCATACTTTATGATATTTTGACAATGTTAACTGATATTTTGATACTTTATGACAATATTTATCAATTTCGAAAAAACCGAATCGAATAGAAATAGAAACTAAATTGAATAAATTCTGTTTAGTTGGGAGAAAATTTCATTTATTTTGGAAAAAATAAAATAAAGTAAAATGTGATTAGATATCATAGTGGCGGTCTAATAAGAAGAAAAATTTATAGCAGTATGCTTTTGTCACAATAACCAAAATGTTAAAAAAATCGCAAACCAAAATTTTAAAAAAATTAAAAATTTGCTTTCTGTTGCAAGGGATAGAACTTGGGTCACCCATGTGACATTGCAAGACTACTAAACACTATGCCACAACAACTTTGTGGATAATAAGACAAAAAATACTACTTACATCCTGTCCGTATTTGTTCGGACTTCCAGTCTGGACAGCAGACTGCTGTCCGGACTGGCAGTCCGGACAAATAAAATTTTATCCGGACTGCCAGTCCAGACAAAATACTGCTATCCGGACTATCAGTCTGGACTATGAGTTTTTTTTGGGTTATTAATTTTTATCAATTTGCAATATTTTTAGGATTTTTAAGTAAGCAAAGATCTAATAAACTCAATTTTAGAAATTTAATTTGTGAGATTATTTAATATGGAAAAAAATTTGATGGAATAGTTGTAGGATTTAGGTTTTTTTTTTTTTTTTTTTTTTTGGGTTCACTGAATTACAGTTTGATTTGAGAAGAGGAAGAGAAAGAGGTTGAAGACAAGGGCAATTCAGTCCAAAAAATTAATGGCAAACTTGTAATAAAATCGAAATTTTTAATTGGGCTCACTAGGAAAAATGTTGTGCCCATGTTGAGCCCCTTTAGAAACTCCCCTCCAATCATGGAAACATATCTCTTCATGCTGAGTGGTTGCATCTGACTTAATATCAAGTGTTCCTAAGATATTGATCCACGAAAGTTTATAAACTAATAGTTGATGAAATCGATATGTATTTTATTGATGATGCTAATAAATGACTTGGGGTTCTTAAAAATCGTGGCATAGCCAAAGTTAGTTGGAACCCATTCTAGTTATAATTTGCTTCCATGCAAACTGTAATTGGAAAGATCCTAAATAAGTTGTCCAAAAGATGTTCGCCATCATATACCAAACAAAGGTTAATTATAATTTTAAAATATAATTATCTACAACCAAATATGACACAAGTACTAAAACCCAAAATTAAATAGAAAATAAAAATATTAAACAGTAACTTATTCAACACAAAAAATATTAAACACAAAATTTCCAAGCTCATAATTGTGTGCATTAGAAGTTTGATGTTTAAATTTTAAACATTATTACTTCAATATTCCAACTTTAAGATTACAACTTAAACATGTTTAAAAGTTTATATTTCATTATCCACGATGAGATTTCCTCCGAGTATTACTTGGAATGGCTTATCAACTGATTCGAAACTTTATGTCCCATTGACTTGTTTTACCCCCAAAATCAATTAGTATCACCATCATAATCTTGTTCTTCCGTATTTGTCTCCTAGGTACTCCGAAGGTTTGTTCTTGGACATCATTGATAATCTAGATATTGGTCACCTTGGAAGATTATCGGATGTTGGCAAGAAAACTATACAAATATGGCCAAACACGGATCAATAATAATGATCGGTGTTTTCTCAAAACCAAAAACAAATCAATCATACATGTTTCATCAAAATACTATATGGATAAAAAATGTGATTTGCATTTCAACAAGCAAATGCGGATCAAAAAACATTATCTGCATTTTAGAAAACAAAATATGGATCATTAGCCATCTGCATTTAAAAAAGCAAAAAAGAATTACCAGGCTTCAGCATTTCAGAAAAAAAAATACAAATTATTAGTTATTCATAGTCCAAATAAAACAACGTAGATCATCAGCCACTTGTATTTTAAACTCAAAATACTCAAAATGTATATTATATGAAGTCATATATATATTTCAAGTCTAAAACACGGATCATCAGAAAGCATCTATATTTCAAATAAAAAATGCAGACCGCTAGAAACCATCCACATTTCAAGTACAATGTAGTTCACTAGAAACTATCTGGAATTCAAGTCTCAAATGTGAAATTATAATCCGCGTTTCAGTTACAAATATCATAGATTTAAAGCACAAGTTAACAAGCTTAAATGAGAGTCAATAATTCTTATTTAATGGTCTTAATTGATCAGTCACATCAAAACTAAGTTCTCCAAAATCCCTATAAAAAAAATCATATTTTGAGTTGACAATGAGACTGAATTATCTTTTATTGAACGCTTATGCTAAAATATGAGAATTAGATTATAGAGAGTTTAATTCTTTTTTCCAAAGCTAATAGGCTAATATCAGAGTTAAGAAGCTTTCAAATTTTAAAAGTTGTGTTAGTTGGATGGATAATAAAATCGACCTCCATTACTAAATCAAATACAATCACTAAAAATAAAAGGACTTCAACTTTTTCCTGTGCAAAAAAGAAATCGTTCTATTGTAGTTTTTGAAATATCTAATATTAAAAAACTTTAAAGTTCTCTGTCGAACATCGGCTTCTCCGATTTAATGTTGTTAGACAAATGCAAGATGTATGAGGTATATCTATTAGTGTAATACAAGCGATTGATTATTTTACAATTTACAAAAAAAAAAAAAACTTAATAACATAAAATTGAAAAAACTAAGAATCTAAAATAATTTTAAACCCAATCGTTTATGAATGGATAAACTAATTTTCTTCATATACTCGTTATATTATTGCATATAATCTTCATAATTAATAGCATAAAGGCAACTTACTTTAGAGAGATAATTCTTTTTTATTATTTGTTTTGGAGGGTCAAGAGAAGAGACTAAAGAGACAAATAATACAATGTGATATCTATGCACGAAACTTAATATAAGTTAGTTATTAACAAACTTATGTGGTGTTACTAAACCAAAAAAACATAGGGATATCGCTGTAGCTGCCCAAAGTAATGGGAATTTAGCGTATTACTCTATACAAATATAATATTATTATGTTATAATGTACATTCTTGTCTTATCCACGTCTACATATTTAGATTTAAAATTCTTTGATCTTATTCATACTTAACTTAAACTTATAGTAGACTATCTGCTATTCTTTTGAATATTTATTTTCCTTATTGTTGTGAAAATTTGGACATATAGGTAACCATTCAAAGATAACTTAGAAATTTACATGTTAGTTCTTCAAAAAATGTATTTTTTGAAGGCATTAAAAAATGTATTTTTATAAGTCTTAACTTGAGATTCCTTAGAATTTTACAAATAAATAATTTTATAAATTGTTTTGTGCTTAGATAAGTATATACTATTTGATAAGATATAACTTTAATTTAAGTATATTTTATGAGTAAACATGAGTTAACAGGGCACTTTAACTAATTTGGCTAGAGTGTTTAGCAAAAACTTGTATTTTATCTTTATTCTACTATATTGATCTCCATCCTAAGATTTATGTATACTAAAATTCATTGGTTATAGGATTGATTTTCGTGTCGATTGGAACTTGCTAAATAAATTTAATATTTTTGAAGAATCGTTAATTTTGAAATTGGAGGTCATATCTCATTATATTTATATGATTTTAGTAAGGCTGAGTCTCTAAATGTGGAGATTAATTAACATGATAGAGTTTGATGAAAGGGAAAAATGTAGAAAGAGATTTTTGCTAAACAAGTCTATTTGACTTAGTTAGAATGACACTCTAGCTCTCGTTAACTCATGTTTTATGTATATTCATTCTATGATATAATATATATCAAACTCTAGTTAACCTTTTTCCAACATAAGTAATTTTATAAAAATGAAATTAATACATATGATACGATTCATAATAGTATTATACATTTTATGTACATAAGTTTCATTTTTATATAAGAAATTTGATAAATTAATTCAGAGTTAATTTACTTGTCTTATAACTTTTAATTTTGTATCCCTCTCATTTAGTTAAATGATTTTATACTCAAATTTAGATAAGAATAAATTTCTAATTTTTCTAACTTATTTCTTTTTGTTAACCACTTGGATACAAATGATTTGCATCATAATTTTAATTTATATCTCTCCCTTTTAAATTTGATTTCCATAACAGATTTTAATTTATGCGTCTCTCTTTAAAATTAACAGTAACATAATAAATAATCTAATCTAGATGTTCTAATTTTTCTTTCTAAAATAATAATTTCGAATGTAAATAATTACAATTATATAATAATCATATGTATTCATTATTGAGTGCTAACCATTATACAAACTTCATAACACACAACATGAAAATTATATTACTTACTAAATATTAGTTTTAAATTTGGAAAAAAGATTTAGTTTGTCAATTTTGTTCAAACTGAAATAAAAAATATTCCTTTGTTAAAACTTTAGAAACATAAAGTTATAAGAGGGATGATATAATAATTTAGAGGTCGTTTCATATCTATCCCAATATATTCATATTTGTTAACGTTTGATCAGACTTATATTTAAAACTAAACATAATATCATTACTCTTTAAGTGATAAATTTTTTCTCCCTATCATTTAAATTTAGATATAGAGATAAATTTCTGCTATACCTAGAAATTTAAAATTTAAATTTTCTATTATATCTATATATATATATATATATATATATATATATATATATTATATGGATTATTGTAGGTGAGCCGCCAGTTCAGGAAACGTTACGTGAGCTACAAGCAAAATTATAACGATTCAATGGGTTTTTTTTCAATTTTTGTTTACAATTACTATCTCTCTCTCATTAATTTCTTTCGGATTAAATTTCTTAAATTTTGGAGTTCACTTACCATTTCATCAATTGCATATAAAATATTTTATTTATTGAAAACCGTTAATTTTGTGTTAACTTGATGGAGGACCAAATCAAAACTAAAACCCAAGAAATTAGGTATGAGTGAATCCTAGGGGGTTGAGATCCTAATCCAAAAGAAATTTTTTAAAAATGATTATTGAAGATAGTAGAAATAAACTACAACTTAGATAACTTGCATGAGCTGTTAGCTTATTTTCATTTTTCTCATATATATATATATATATATATATATATATATATATATATATATATATATAAAGAGAGAGAAAGGGGATGAGAGAGAAAACGGGAAATTCACCGGCGCTTAAGACAGTTCCTTCACTGCCACTTAAGTCGCCTAATACAATTATTATACGTGGCGTCACTTAAGATAACAAATAAAATATCTTCCTTAACTGCCCTTTGAGTGACGCCACGTGTAATAATTATATTGGGTCATCTAAGCAGCAGTATAGGAACTCCCTTCACCGCTGGTAAAATTCCCGTTTGCTCATATATATATATATATATATATATATATATATATATATATAAGGATTACTGTAGGTGAGCCACCAGCTCAGGAAAAGTTATGTGAGCTAGCGGCAAAACTATAATAATTCAATAATTTTTCTTCAATTTTTTTAAACAATTACTATCTCTATCTCCTTAATTTCTTTCGAATTAAATTTCATAAATTTTGGAGTTTATTTAACCTTTCATCAAGTGCATACAAAATGCTTTATTCATTAAAACCATTAATTTTGTATTAACTTGATGGAGGACCAAATCAAAATTAAAACCCAAGAAATTGGATATGACTGAACCCTAGGGGGTCTAGATCATAATCCAAAAGAAAATTTTTAAAAAATATTATTAGAGATAGTGGAAATGAATTGTAACTCAGGTAACTTACGTGAGCTGTCAACTCATTTCTATTTTTCTCATATATATATATATATGGATTACTGTAGGTGACGTGTCAGCTCAGGAAATGTTACATGAGTTAGTGGCAAAAGTATAATGATCCAATGATTTTTCTTTAATTTTTTTTTTACAATCACAATCTCTACCTCCGTAAATTCTTTTAGATTAAATTTCATTAATTTTGGACTTCATTTACCTATACATCAAGTGCATATAAAATGTTTTATTATTTAAAAACCATTAATTTTGTGTTAACTTGATGGATGACCAAATCAGAAATAAAACTCAAGCAATTAGGCATGAGTGAACCCTAAGGGGTCGAGATCATAATCCAAAAGAAATTTTTAAAAAAAAAGATTATTAGAAATAGTAGAAATGAACTGTAGATCCGGGGAAATTCTATTTACACATGGAAATTTACTCTTCATGCATGGTTTTAAAACTTGTAAATAATTATAAGTTTACCATTTATTTATTTTTTGACTAAGTTACTCTTTTAAATTATAAATTAAGACTTTTTAAAATTTAGAACTACAACTCATTGTTTTCCTCCTCTGTTTTTTCTCTAGAACCTTTAAAAAGATTTTTTAGTGGAATTTAATTTTAAAAAAAACATCTCCCACAAAACCATTAATTTGATTTCTTAACCTCTTAAATTTTTTTAAATTCATATTTCTAAAAAGATTTGGAGAAATTTTAAATTTTTCGAATTCACTGTAACAAGTAAAATTAGGGTTTGAAGTTTTAGTTTTAGTTTTTTTTTTATTCAAATAGAAAATTCTAACATGCAATTGGTGTCGGAGGACAAATCTAAGGTACAATTTAAATTTATTCTTAGTTTTTTATGTGTATTTATTTGTAATTTATTATTACTTATGATTATTTTGTAAGGGAGACGTCGACTGCTGGTCGGATTTTAATACTTGACAAACATATTTTTAGCTTGAAAATTAATATTCGACTCAAAAAATTTGGGATTGGACGATATAAAAAGATAGAGAGAAGGAGAAGGATTAAACTTGGAAAAAAAATTGGGTGTATAGAGTAAATTGGTGATATTTCAAAATGGAAGTTTGGTGTGAAGAACACTCAGGGCGTCAAAAGTAAATTGCAGTGTGTAAATAGAATTTCCCGTAGATCAGGTAACTTGCATGAGCTGTTAGCTCATTTATATTTTTCTTATATATTTATAGGGATTACTGTAGGTGAGCCGCCAACTTAGGAAAAGTTACGTGAGCTAGCGGCAAACCTATAATGATCCAATAATTTTTCTTTATTATTTTTACAATTATTATCTCAACCTCCTTAACTTTTTTCGGGTTAAATTTTTTAAATTTTGGAGTTCATTTACCCTTTCATCAAGTGCATACAAAATGTTTAATTCATTAAAAACCGTTATATTTGTGTTAATTTGATAGAGGACCAAATCAAAACTAAAACCCAAGAAATTGAGTATGAGTGAACTCTAGGGGATCAAGATCATAATCCAAAAGAAATTTTTTAAAAAAGATTATTGCAGATAGTGAAAATGAATTGCAGCTCATGTAACTTGCGTGAGCTATCAGCTCATTTTTATTTTGCATATATATATATATATATATATATATGAGAAAACGAGAAATTCACCGGGGTGAAAAGAGTTCTATCACTGCTGCTTAGGTGGCCCAATACAATTATTACATGTGGCGCCATTTAAAGTAACAAATAAAAGAACTCGCTTAACCGCCTTTTGAGTGATGCCACACGATATAATTTTATTGGGTCATCTAAGCGGCGGTGAAGGAACTATCTTCACCGCCGGTGAATTTTCCGTTTACTCATATATATATATATATATATATATATATATATATATATATATATATATATATATATATATATATATATATATATATATATATATATGAGAAAAATGGAAATGAGCTGACAGCTTCGCAAGTTATCTGAGCTGCAGTTCATTTCCACTATCTCCAATAATCTTTTTAAATTTTTTTTTTTGGATTATGATCTCGACCCCCTAAGGTTCACTCATAACCAATTTCTTGGGTTTTAGTTTTGATTTGGTCCTCCATCAAGCTAACACAAAATTAACAGTTTTCAATGAAAAAAATATTTTGTATGCACTTGATGGAAGGATAAATGAAATCCAAAATTTATGAAATTTAATCCGAAATAAGTTAAGCAGATAGAGATAGTGATTGTTAAAAACAATTGAAGAAAAATCATTGGATCATTATAGTTTTGCCGCTAGCTCACGTAACTTTTCCTGAGCTGGCGGCTCACCTACAGTAATCCCTATATATATATATATATATATATATATATATATATATATATATATATATATATATATATATATATAGGAAACGGAAAATTCACCGGCAGTGAAATGAATTCCTTCACTAGCGGTTATGTGGCCCAATAAAATAATTACACGTGGTGCCACTCAAAAGGTAGTTAAGAGAGTTATTTTATTTGCTATATTGAGTGGCGCTATGTGTAATTATTTTATTGGGTCACTTAAACGCTAGGGAAAGACTTGCTTCACTGCCAGTGAATTTTCCATTTTCACACACACATATATATAGAATAAGTCTACATTAGAGACTTTTAAGGCAAATTACGATAAATACAATAATATATTATTATAGATCATCGATATATTGGAGATATGTATTAGGATAAATAATTTATTATCACTTTATTTATAGCTCATAATTTTTTATATGTCTGTTTTAATACAAACTATTTAAACTTAAATTTAAATAACAATTAATTTAACTTATATTTTCTAACTTGTTTTTTGTAATTATCAACTAATTTATATAAATTAAATTAAATAACTTTTAATTTAAATAACTTATCGTTATCTCTCACGGACCTTTTAATAATTATGAACACTCTAATTTTTGTTTTAAGATAAACAAATCAAATTTATAGTTATATTTATTATTCTTGTAGTTTATCATTATTTATAGTTATATTTATTATTCTTGTAGTTTATCATTATTGTGCATTGGTAAACTAGTTCTTTTGGGGAAAGGGAGACTTGGGAAAAAATAAATTTAATTATTGGACCGGAGTCGGACCCAATTGTAACTTAAACCCGAACCGGAGTTGGTTCAGCTCTTGCCTCTATATATATAATAATTTAGGTGACGCTTCCGTACTTGATTTTAATGGGAGTTTCCAAAGTGCACACTAATTTTCCTAGTGAATTCATTTCTTAGTGTTTTTTATTCGGGTTCAGTGTACGAACACTTGTCAAGGGGAGTTTCTAGATGGGCACAATATATTTTCCTAGTGAGCCCACTTAAAAGATCCCTTTATTTACCACTTTGCCATTATTTTTTTGGTCAAAAATGCCTTTCCTTCATCTCCTCCTTCATCCCCAGCGCTTCTTTTTTTTTCCATGCGAAAGCAAAGCAAATGCAGAAATTAGAGGAAAAATTTTCATTTCAGAATCCAAACCCTATTTCTTTTTAATATTAACTCTTTTTAGTAAAAAAATTACGGAAATTAAAGTCTATATTTAGGTTAAATCGGTTCTTTTATTGTGAAACCCTAGAAAATAGAATCTCTGGCCTCCTGATCTGGGCTAGCCAACTCGGATCAGTTTGGTTGATCCGGGGCTTATAGCCCGGATCAACCAACACGATTCGGACTGGCTAGCCCGGATCAGGGAGCCAAAACTCTGGAACCTTGATTCGGGTGAGCCTGCCCGGATGAAGCCTCCCCATCCGGGCTAGTAGCCTCGGACGGGGAGTATAGGTCCGGACTAGTTAGCCCGGATAATTGGGGAAAGTGAAATAAGGCTGACCTGTTTTAATTCTAAAGATTAATTATTCATTCATGTCTCTTTCATCGCTATTATTGATCTATATAATGTTGGGCGAACTTTGTGATCCTTGTAACAAGCCATCTCAATCATTCACCTAATTATAACTAATTGTAATGATTAATGGACATAGCTTCCCTTTCCCTTGATCCAGCAAACAAAATCACTGCCTTTTGTGCAAAAAGAACAAAAAAAAAAAGTGAATATTGGGGGCCCCAGAATTGGACAAACTCAACAGCAAGGGTGGCTTTGTTAATAATTCACAGGGGATCCAATAGCATTTTCATATCCCTAATTTGGTATCAAAACACACAATATCAGCAAATCATTCATAGTTTCAAATACAAAGAACAACGGTAACAAAAATTCTATGTAACAACAAATCACTCATAGTTTCGAAGATTTAATTAAAGAGTGATAACCAAGACTACAACTTGATATATATAATATGTTCCTTAACTATAACTTCATCTAAACGAAACGACAAATTAAAAGGAATCTATGTTCCATGCTAACAACTTCTCTTTTATATGTTGACATTTGAGTTTGAGACTCAAATAAAAAAACACAACAAAAATGGTTCGTCACGGATTTCAGGTGACAACATCAACCATTAAACATGGTTTGATACACCTCGATGAATGCGTAACGGAAAGGTCTTTGTGGTAGCATCAATCTGCGAATCCGGTTCGTCACGGATTTCAGGAATGTTAGGATCGACGGCTGGACGGATCCCTATTTTCTTCCTCCTATTCGACGCTGTTGGTCGAATCCGAGATGGTTGCGTCGGATCCATCTGTAATCACCAAAGATTTTATTTAAATTATCAAACATCACATATCAGAATATGCTAATTATATTTGCATATCTAAATCCATTAAATATCATAACATAAACACACAAGATCTACATTTCAATTTATTTCCGATTCGAAAATTGAAAATTAACCATCTAATCCAAGCACAAAAAAAAACCAATTAATATTCACAATATAAATTTTGCACTTAACTATTACAAATTCCAACTAATATTAATCGATAACAACAATATAATCTAAACTATTTTAATCAATGAATACTTTAATTTCACCATAATAAAATATAAGGAAATTATTTTTTCTCCAATCTCTTTGCCCCTCAACTAAATCTACCCTCATCAATACTTATTTCCAAATTTTTTCCTAAATCAAAATGCAAAAAATAACAAAAAAAATTAGGGTTTTATTTTTACCTTCAAATCATGAAAACCACTAACTCCCCTCCTCCTTTAAATCCGCCTTTGTGGCGGACTGTCGGTCGTCAGTGGCAGGGTCGACCGGGACGCGGGTGGCCAGAGCAGGGGAAGCAGCCGGAGGGGCGGGAAGTAATTGGTGGTCCGACGAAGCTTTGGGAGAAAGAGTGGAAAAGAGATTTAGGGTTATTGGGAGAGAGAATGGAAAGGAGATTTGGGTTTAATGAAGGAGGAAAATGTGGGAGAGATGGGTTGGGAGAGAGAAAAGTTAATTTTGTTAAGAAATGGGTTTGGGAACGGTGGGATAGAAAGAAAGAGAGATGGTAAGGGTAATTTAGGTATATAGGTGTGCTCACTAGGAAAAAAATAAGGTTTTTTAAAAGGAAGAGTGTGCGCACTAGGAAAAGTGCGCTCACTAGTAAAGAAATTGTGCCCATCTAGAAATTCCCCTTGTCAGGTGGGCTTACTAGAAAAAATGGTGTGCTTCTTTGGAAACTCCCGATTTTAATCGGAAACTGGAGATCACTGGTCTAATCTCTCTCTCTCTCTCTTTCTTTTTTTCCAATTCAAGGTTATTTTCCTAAATTTCGATTCGACACCTTAAACCCTAGCGGCCAATGTCCACGAAGAGCGATGTGTGGGGCAAGAGCAACGGCACCCTACCCAGGTTCGCCAAATACAAAGTCTTATTGCCATTATTTTTCTGTAATTTTTTGGAGCAATGCCTACTGTAAAGTTTGTATCCTTTTAATTTTTTAATTTATATTTTTTTTTGGGTGGTGCGAACAGAGATTGAAGCTTTGAGTTCGATTTGTTAGTGAAATTTTCAGAGACCGAACGTATGGGAGTTTAGTCCCACATTGTATGGGCGGTGGGCCTTGGTACCACTTAAAGGGAAAGCCAAATCTCACCTTGCAAGTTGGTTTTGCGAGGATGAGTTAGGGTTGGATCCTGACAAAAATATCAGAGCTGGTGCGCCACGCGTTCGGGCTCAGTGGCTACTGGTGAGCCAGCGTGGGCGCTAGTCCAGAAGCGTGATAGTGTCAGGGACCAAACGTATGGGAGTTTAGTTCCAGGGTGGCCTTTGATCTCTTGTGTGAGTTCTGAGCATCTAAAAGAACGATTATTTATTTGTTATTGTTTGATCAAGTTTTGTGGTTTAGGGTTTTATCGTTGTAGATTCTTGCATTGTAACATGGGGGTTTGGTATTTGCATGCAAATTAAGATGACCCATTTGTTTTTTTATGCTAATTTATAGGTTTTCTTGAGAAAGAACTTAACTGGTTGAGTATTTTTTTTATTTTATTTTATTTTTTTGTTCACTTTAGTCGACTAACTTTGATGGAAGTGAATTATATACAAAGCTAGTCCGGAAGCGTGATGGTGAGCCAGCGTGGGCGCTAGTCCGGAAGCGTGATGGTGTCAGGGACGAAACGTATGGGAGTTTAGTCCTAGGGTGGTGGGCCTTTGATCTCTTGTGTGAGTTCTGAGCATCTAAAAGAACGATTATTTATTTGTTATTGTTTGATCAAGTTTTGTGGTTAGGGTTTTATCGTTGTAGATTCTTGCATTGTAACATGGTGGTTTGGTCTTTGCATGCAAATTAAGATGACCCATTTGTTTTTTTATGCTAATTTATAGGTTTTCTTGAGAAAGAACTTAACTGGTTGAGTATTTTTTTTTTTTTTTTTTTTTGTTCACTTTAGTCGACTAACTAACTTTGATGGAAGTGAATTATATACAAAGCTAGTTCGGAAGCGTGATGGTGAGCCAGCATGGGCGCTAGTCCAGAAGCGTGATGGTGAGCCAGCGTGGGCGCTAGTCCAGAAGCGTGATGGTGTCGGGGACCAAACGTATGGGAGTTTTGTCTCAGGGTGGTGGGCCTTTGATCTCTTGTGTGAGTTCTGAGCATCTAAAAGAACGATTATTTATTTGTTATTGTTTGATCAAGTTTTGTGGTTAGGGTTTTATCGTTGTAGATTCTTGCATTGTAACATGGGGGTTTGGTCTTTGCATGCAAATTAAGATGACCCATTTGTTTTTTTATGCTAATTTATAGGTTTTCTTGAGAAAGAACTTAACTGGTTGAGTATTTTTTTTATTTTTATTTTTTAGTTTTGTTCACTTTAGTCGACTAACTAACTTTGATGGAAGTGAATTATATACAAAGCTAAGATTTTAGTTTCAAATATAGAAGATTCTGATACTTGCAGAAGCAGGATTATGGAGGGGTTACTCAGTGGCATCCGTCGGCGCAAGCTGTCATATTTGGAGAAAGGGAAAGAGGTGGAGGGGGAATGCAATTTGCCAGATTGTACCATCGATCTGTCTGATAACCTACTGTTCTTGACACTATCGTTTCTGCCAATGAAAGACGCAGCTCGGACTAGTGTCTTGTCAAGAAGATGGAGGAATCTGTGGATAAGCAGAAGCAGTATCAGGTTCGATGTGGATGAAATCTTGGGCTTCTGCCCCCGTGGCAGGTGTGCTGGTAACATCCTGCATAAGTATGAGCCTTCCACTAGTGAGCAGTTCGATGAATTTGTAAGATTGGTCAAGATCTTAAGTTGGGGTCTGATTGTTAAAATAAATCGATTCTAAACATATTCAGTGATCTAAATGAATATTGATGAATTAAAAGCAATGTTAAAATAAATCGATCCTAAACATATTCAGTGATCTAAATGAACATTGATGAATTAAAAGTAGAAGCAAAAATTGAATCGAAATTCATACCTTCAGCTATTGCAGTTCAAACTGTAAAAACACTCAAGGGAATGTGTTTAATTTCGGTTTGGATGCTTCTAAATCTCAAACAAGCTCAATTAGATGGCGTATTTTTGACTGTAGGAGATTGTAAGGCATAGGGACATAATCTGAGGAGAAAACACGGTAAAAATAGGCTCTGTCCATCACGGAGCCGTTTTCCACCGAGCATAAAACGTGGGGCAGTTTTGAACGTGATTTCGTTCCTAAAATCGTGGAATACATGAACCATATCTTTAACTTTATCAAGTCGGTTATCACCGATTCTCATCTTTATCTTTCTCAAATCGGTTGTTACTGATTCTCACGGGAAGAGGAAAAACTAACATTCTCCCACTTGGTCCATATATTCCATCATTCACTATAATGAGAAACAAAATGCATGAATCATGACGTAGGACCTCTAATGATGAGTATTATCTTCCATGTATTATGATGCATTGTGTCTCTCAACCCCATAAAACTTAATGAATAAACCCAATGTTTATTCAATGTCCTAACTTAATGACATTTCTCAAAATAAATGAATGTGCACAAAACAAATGAGAAAACATCAACTGAATAAGAGTTTCATTAAAAGAAAAAACATCAAATGTACGTACCATAGAAATTACATCACGGGACCAAGTCCCATTCTTACTACATGATCCTTATAATTCTTTTTTGCCTTTAGTCAAAGGATCAGCAATCATTAACTCAGTGCTAACGTGCTCAATGACCACTTTCTTCTCTTTAACACATTCTCTAATGGCTAAGTATTTAATGTCGATGTGCTTACTACGACTTCCACTCTTGTTATTCTTAGCCATAAACACAGCAGCTGAGTTGTCACAGTACAATTTCAATGGCCTAGAAACTGAGTCAATTATTCTAAGCCCAGACATGAAACTCTTCAACCATACACCATGTGAGGTAGCCTCAAAACATGATATGAACTCGGCCTCCATAGTGGAAGTAGCAGTCAAGGTCTGCTTCGTACTCCTCCAAGATACAGCTCCACTGGCAAGTATAAAAATGTAACCAGATGTTGATTTGCGTGAATCAACACAACCAGCAAAGTCTGAATTCGAGTAACCAATCACCTCCAAATTGTCGGTCCGTCTGTACATGAGCATGTAATCTTTTGTACCTTGAAGGTATCTCATTACCTTCTTTGCAGCTTTCCAGTGGTTAATTCCTGGGTTACTCTGATATCTCCCCAGCATCCCAACAACAAATGCAATGTCAGGTCTGGTACAGACCTGAGCATACATCAGGCTTCCAACAGCATATGGAATGTTTTTCATCTGTTCCCGCTCAAGCTCATTTTTGGGACATTATATTAAGCTAAATTTGTCACCCGTCACAATGGGTGCTACACTAGGTGAACAATCCTTTATCCGAAATCTCTCTAAAACTTTGTTGATATAGGTCTCTTGAGATAAATCCAAAATGCCTCGAAATCTTTCCCTATGGATCTTAATGCCAATGACATAAGATGCCTCACCCATATCCTTCATATCAAAGTTCTTCAAGATGAATTGTTTCACTTCATATAGCAAGCCCTTATCATTGGTTGCAAGCAAAATATCATCCACATATAGAACAAGTTAACAAATCTTACTCCCACTGACCTTCTGGTATATGCAATGATCCATGACGTTCTCTTCGAAACCAAATGAAGTGATAACATCATGGAATTTCAAATACCATTGACGTGAAGCTTGTTTTAATCCATATATGGATTTATTAAGCTTACAGACCAAGTGCTCACCGCCACTGTTCGTCGCAAAAGTTTCTTCGCTTCTTTCCATTGAATAAGCTTGAATTATAATGAAAGTGAACAAGATAAAAAAGAACAAACGAGAGAATTTTATAGTTCAATCTCTCTCTTTTACAAAATAATCGTGGGATCAGTGGCGATGGGATCTATAGTAGTTCCTTTGGACGATCGAACGTCGAACTCTTCTCTCTTGAAGATATCGGCCGATTGTAAACGATCTTCTTGGTCTTTGCTCTTCACGAATCCAAGGCTCTGTGCGTAACTTGAATTCTCTAAGAGGAAGACGATTACAAAAAGGCTTCAAGGCTCTCTCGCGTACTTGAATTGCCGAAGGATCACAAAGAAGATAATTGCCGAAAAAAGAAGAAAAGACCCTCTCTAGGGTTTCACCAGATAGGTATTTATAGCCCCAGGTTAATGCAAGAGTTTCTATCTAAATAGAACTCGCATTTATCAAGGATTCCAATCAAATATCTTAGTTTTGATGGAATTCTGATTAGACTTGATTCGGGTATTTGGATAAGCCCAAAATCATAATCTCAACCAATTTGAGATTCTGGTTATCTGCTTACGCGGAGCTTTAATCGCATCAAAACGAGGTGCTAAATAACCAAAACGCGGAGCTATTGATCATGCGTTTCACTCAAACGCGAGGCTAATACTAGCCAAACTGCGGGATCAACGCGGAGCTATTAAACACCTCCGCGTTTTATTCAAACGCAGGGTTAATATAACCAATCGCGGGATACTGAATTGGCTCCGCGTTCTGTTGTGAAAAATCCTTTTTTAACTTAGAAATTTTCACTGCCAACAGAACCCCCTCCAAAGTTTTCAAAATGGCTTTAGAACTTAGCAGATTTTGAAATACTTTGGATTATTTATTCTGAAACGCGGAGTTAGAATACCAAGTCTATCTCGCGTTATGCTCACTTACGCGAAGCTAATCAGCTTCACTTCGTCTTCAGTGAAATGAGTAATTATGTCATTAATTACCCTGAATTTCTACGCCAAATACCAAGCGACGGAAATTCTGTTTAAATAGAGCTCTCGACTCATCTTCTTCTTCTTCATCCGGAGATTTTTGAAGAGCTCTCAACTCCTGCAACTGAGTGAGCGATGTCAATGAGCGATTTTCAATTGATCTCCCTTTAACTCTTCATAGATTTTCATCATTAGGATGTCACTTCAGAAGAGTTTTGCTAGACGCACGTTGGCCGGCATTAATCGCAGCAGCCGTGAAAGTAGATGCAAAGGCGAACCAGTCTATGTAGCGTCTTCCGAAGGTAAAAACCCTAACTCTTGGGCTTCTAAGAACCATCTTGAGATGTTTTGGCTTGGTTTAATCTGGCCAATTGTTTATTTTACCGGCGAGATTGCCATTCTCCGGCCGTAAAGCTTAAAGGAGAAGGAGGAGTCATAGAGGAACTCTGTTCTTTTTCTACGCGAAATTATCGCGTTATCCCTGTGCTTACGTGAAGTTATCGCGTCATCCCTGCGCTTGAAATGCTCGGCTTATCTGACTAGTAGTCTCGATGAATCTGCGAGGCTATCTTTGATTAGCAGTAGCGATGAATTGCGAGGCTATCTTTGATTAGCAGTCGCGATGAATTGCGAGGCTATCTTTGATTAGCAGTCGCGATGAATTGCGAGGCTATCTTTTATTAGCAGTCGCGATGAATTGCGAGGCTATCTTTGATTAGCAGTCGCTATGAATTGCGAGGCTATCTTTGATTAGCAGTTGCGATGAATTGCGAGGCTATCTTTGATTAGCAGTCGCGATGAATTGCGAGGCTATCTTTGAGTAGCAGTCGCGATGAATTGCGAGGCTATCTTTGATTAGCAGTCGCTATGAATTGCGAGGCTATCTTTGATTAGCAGTCGCTTCATGTTTTGAGGCTATGAAAGAGAAGGAAACAGCAGAGAGAAACTCTATCCTTCCTTTACGCAAAATTATCGCGTCATCCTCTGCGTTTAAAGCGCGAGGCTATTTCTTCAACTGTACGTGGAGTTAGCTTAGCTTCGCGTTTTCACACTTTTAGAAACTCTGTTCCTTTTGCAGTAAGTCTAATTCTTTCTGAAGATGAGTGTATGTGGGTCCATCGATCTTCATCAGCAAAAGTAACTCTAAGGAAGCCAAAAGCATATGCTTTACAACATAGTTGCAGGTTTCAAGCCCTGGCTCCGAGAGATAAACTCCTGAAGCAGCCGTAAGCTCAAGTAAGGAATTGCAGCACTTGCAGTTCAGCTTGTGCTTCGATGCAGTACTTGCAGTTCAACTTGTGCTTCATTGTAGCACTTTCCTTTCCTCTCGTGCTTCATTTCGGATGACAGATCCTAGTTGATATTTGCAGAGGAGATCTTTTGCATGTGAAACAGGGAACTGAGCTTCAACATCCCGTCGAGAAATCTGAAGTTCTTTTGCATGTGAACCAGGGAACTAAGCTTCAACACCCCATCGAGAAATCTGAAGTTCTTTTGCATGTAAACCAGGGAACTGAGCTTCAACACCCCGTAGAGATGTCTTACTGTTTGGTTATTGATGAGTTGATCATGTAAAAGCTTTTGGGAGAGCTATAACTTCCTCTTTGTACTCTCTTCTTTTATGAATAAAGAGCAAATTATTTTCCTCTCTATCTGTCAGCTTCAAGAATCTTGCTTGCTCAACAAATAGATGGTCAATAATTTTGGTAAAATAGTCTAAAACTCATATGCGTAACTTAGATCACTAATACCCAAAATATCATTTTAATTTAGCCAAAAATCTAGGTTCTTTCCATAGGAACACGAAGCTAAGGCACCAAGCTATCCTCGTGTTTTGTATAGTTGCGAGGCGTTAATAACTTTGCGTTTTTCATCATCGCGCGAGGCTAATAACTTCGCGTTTTGAAAAGTATCTGACCAGTCATTTTCTTCGAAACTCGCGCCGAATTCCAAGAGGCGGTTTCTTTCATTTAAATGAAATCTCTATTCCTTATTCTTCTCACTTCATTTGAGAATTTTCCAGAAACTTAGAGATTCAGGCGATCACAGTTCAGGCGACCCGAGCTTCTTCCGACCGAGTTTCCTCCCGATTTTCAGTCGATTTTCCTCAGCAATGGCAGCCAAAACTCGTGCTACTTCTCGCGCGGCTCCATCATCGGCAACTGGCGCAAGCAGTGGTGGCGGCGGCCATGGCAGCTACGCGCCAGCCCACATTTCGCTTATCGGAGGTAAGAATCTCTCCATCGAGACTTTTTAGAACATCTCTAGAGTGATTTGGCTTGATCTTAACTGACCAATCAACTCTTTTACCGGCGAGATCGTCGTACTCCTGCTGTAAGGCTTGGAGAAGAAGAAAAGTCTCTGACTTTCTTCTTACGTGAAGTTATCGCGTCATCCTCGCATTTTGAAGGGCGGGGCTATTTTAAGTAGCAGTCGCACTGAAACGCGAGGCTATTTGATGTAGCAGTCGCGCTGAAACGCGAGGCTATTTTAAGTAGCAGTCGTGCTGAAACGCGAGGCTATTCGATGTAGCAGTCGCGCTGAAATGCGAGGCTATTTGATGTAGCAGTCGCACTGAAACGCGAGGCTATTTTAAGTAGCAGTCGCGCTGAAACGCGAGGCTATTTTAAGTAGCAGTCGCGCTGAAACGCGAGGCTATTTGATGTAGCAGTCGCGCTGAAACGCGAGGCTATTTTAAGTAGCAGTCGCGCTGAAACGCGAGGCTATTCGATGTAGCAGTCGCGCTGAAACGCGAGGCTATTTTGACTTCTGTGCGGTATAATTTTTAGCTTCGCGCGTTCTAATTTTTAGCTTCGCGCGTCCATACTTAGAGAATTTTTCTGTTTTATAGAAACTTCTCTAACTCTGGTGCTTCTTTTTGTAGTAGGGTATTCAATGGAAGCTCTTCCTCACAAGAATTACTTCGGCTTTGCTGGGGGTTCTGATCACTCAGGCCAATTTCGCTTCACCACTATCTTGGCTTCATATAAGCTAGACCCGAAGGAGCGCAAGGAGAAGTTGATCAAGTATTACTCCACTACTGCGCGAGAAATCATAATTGATGCAGCCTTCGAAACTTTAAATAGAGAGGCGATGGAGAAACCCGCCTTCCTTTTTGGAGACCAGATGGATCAATCAGATGAGATCCTTTCTGAAGAGGAGTGCGTTTGGTTATATAACTCAGGCGAAATGCTGATGTTTCTGCCTAGAATGGATCGTAGCTATCCTCTGGTCTATCTTCAGAGGCTGGCGATACCTAGGAAATTAAAGTGGGGACTTACTCAAGAGCAAGATGGCGTCCCAACAAGCAAATTTGGTGCACAAGGGGTTTATTAAGATGGTCTCCCCAGATGCATTACTGGTTTGCTTCCAGGCCGATTTGGCAAGGAACTTCCAGTAGGAGAAGTCCCATCTCGTGCCCGAACTTTCTTAAGTGAGTTCCTGGCGAAGGATGGTCAGTACCCGGCTAGCAACTTAAGGATGCCTGGCTGGGTTCATTCTTCTAACAATATGTGGTGGGCCCGCCTTGTTCAGTACATGCTGGATTCCCACGAGCCCATTTTAAAGGATATTGGCTTGTATAAAGCTATCAGGAATGTCCAATTCGGGTTTCCCCAGAATGCTTATCATTTTTACTGCCTCTTGGAGATGTATAACCCTGAGACTTGTACTCTCTTTACACCAGTGGGTGAGCTAGGGTTCGCTCTCCACGAGATGTTTGAGGTTTCCGGGCTCTCAATGGGCGAAGTCCCTTATGAGGAGTATATCCCCACCACCGGGGAGTTAAACATGTTGATGGCTAATGATGAGCGCATCTACGTCACGTACTGGGAGATGATGTGCCATTATCATATTTGCGCTGACCAGACAGGTGCACGTAATCACAGTATCGGCCACAAGAAATGGGTCGAGTACCTCTTTGTCAACTTAAATTCTAAGGATAGCTCGGCCACTATCCATGGTCATTCTCCTGTCCCCATCTCAGAGATTGACCAACGTGTAGCCAGGGGCCATTACCGTCTGTATTATACTACAGACTCCAATGAGAACGGATACGGTCCCGGTACTTCATTCAAGAGCTATCACTATCAAGCCCAGTTTCTGGTTTCCAACAGAGGTCTCATTGCCGGGTTTTTGATGCTGTAGCTTAAGAGATGCGTCGTGCCGTCGTTGCCCAAGGAAGCAATTACAATGACCGTGGTATATCCAGCGGTTCTTCTTGCATATGGCCGACCCCTTGGACTTCTTCCCGCCATGGTGTGTAATTTACAGTATGGACTGCGGGTGCTTTGTCGTGATTTCCTTCCCACTGTTAAGATCAAGGGGAAAGGAAAGGGCAAGTCAAAAGAGACTGCCCAGCCGAAGACTCCAAACCTTAGGGTGGAGATGCCCTACACCTATTTGATGGTGTGGCTCGTCTTGCATTGTCCTTCTTTAATGAGTGCACCAGAGCGTCGTTCGGGCGAAAAGTGCTTCTTTGTAGAGCTGTATGAACGCTCTTCATGGAAGCAGAATTATATGTCTCAAATTCGGAAGACTCTTCATGGCTTTCAGAACTATGAGATCTTCAGGTGTTTCCCCGACTTCCCTGGCGGAGAATATGGGTTGAGGCTGAAGGACGCTGTAGGAGCAAATAAGTTCACTACTTTATCTGCAGGAGCATTCTGGTGGCTTCTCAACATCCGTCCCGGACACTTGGTGTATCGTCAAGATCTTGGGTGTCGGATCGAGCCATACACTCCGAGTCGCTTTGCTTGTCAGTTTGGATACTCCCAACTTTATGTGGGCAATCCAAATAAAGATCTTGCTCATGAGGGGAATTTATACGAAGGCGCTCGTGGCTGGTTCCACTTTGCGGCGGGCGGGACCGAAGTTGAATTCTCCTTGCCCCAAAAGTCACCAGAACTGGCAATGACCCTCAGCTTCTGCAACTGGTTCGGCATTGCGAATGCTGACGTGCCCGGCTTCTTTCCCAATCGCAGTTGTTGCAAAGAGATTGAAGCCCTCTACATTAGCTGCCAGGGTGCTTCTAGAGTGAGAATAAAAGGAATGGAAGAATTCCTTGGCGCCGCGGCTGAGCCTTTAGACGCCAGCGAGCCTGACGACGATGCCGGTGATGATGATGACAATACTGGTGCTGGTGGAGCTCCCCAGCCTGTTGTCAGTCGTCCCTTGAGTCCAACTCTCAAACGCCGCGGCACTTTAAAGAGAAGGCCGGGTAAGAAGCAAAAATTGGCTCAGAAAACTTTGATAGCTCCCCAAGAAGTGGCTGTCAAACTTGTTTCAGACTTGTTGGCTTCGGCTCTACCCCCAGCATTGGCAAGAGAGGATAAACCTGCTAAAGCTCCAAGTGTTGTTGAGGTTTCGGCTCCTTTGGCCGTAGAGCCTGTGACAGAACCTGTGGCGCAACTAACGGGTAGCGAGACGGGTACATTGCTGGAAATGACAGTGGCTCCCCCTTCAAGTCCGACAACTGGACTTGTATCGCCTGGTATGGCCCTTAGCATTTTATCTTTTGCCCGTTATTATTTTATCATAACACTGCTTTTCTGGTCTTCTGAAATGCAGGTGGTCAACTTCTCTCGCCAATGCATTTGACTACCCAAGTAGAGTCTGACGATAGGATGGACCATTCCGGCTCCGTTGGTGGTGTAGGTAGCTCTGCTGGCGAGTTTGCGGCTGATTATTCCACACCGGCTCCTGCCTCTGTTCCCTCTTCAATTCCCTCAATTGACGAACTGGGAAGTGATGAGAGAACTGAGGTCATTATCGCAGCTGCTGCTAAGGAGGCTACACCTTCTCCTAGCATGCCATCTCCAACGCCAGTCTGCTCCACTGAAATATTTTCCACGGTCGTTGGCGTGCCTTCTCAGTCAGCGATTTTAACATCGTCTGTTGTCGTGGCTGCTGAGACACCTGCGACTCCTCCGACTTCAGGCCTTCCAGCAGGAGAGGAAGAGAATTTGAAATTCTCGTTCGAAGGTGCTTCTCCTACCGGCGGAGCTTCGGGCGAAGTTATTCCGTCTTCTACTCTTGTTGGTGGCGCTCCTCGGGCGACTTGTATTAGTAGCCCTCCTTGTCCGGTTCCTGATTCCACCAGATCTGCATTTGCTTTACTAGCCCCGCATGTCATGAACTTGGTACAAGGATGGGCTTCTTCTTCGACACCGGTAGCCACTGTCCCCTGCCCGTGACATCTTCCTTAGCATTACCTATTTTGTCTGTTGACACTTCAAATCCTCTTGAAGAACTTTTCAACTTCAGTGTCGTTGATTTTATGCGTTTACTAAGGAGATGTATCGAGATGGTCCTTGCTGGCCACGATTTCTTCAACTTCGCACGTCCAATGTTACTCCGCTATCTGGAAAACATCGAAGAAGTTGGGGGACGAGACCGAGCAGCTCCTTACCAGGCCCGTTTTGGAATTTTGGAAGAGCAAATGAACATACTCAACACAGTTCGCCAAGCGGATGTTGAGTCGATTACTGGGATCGAATGGGCTCGTCTTCAGGCGGAGTTGGTTGCTCGTCGAGAGGAATTGAGGCGCCAAGAAGAAGAGTGGTCTCGAGCATTAGCAAGGTTCCAGGCTAGTCGGGAGTCTATTCTTAGAGGTTTGGAGTTGGTGAACTCTGAAATTGAGGGGAGCCAGGCAGCTATTCTCAGCGCCCAGGAGGCCATTGCTAATACTCGGGCGATCTTAGTAGAGAGCGAGCTTCAATTAGGGGAAGCCGTTAAGAAGCGGGAAGCACTGATCCTTCAACGGGAGCAAGTTGATCAGGAGGAGACAATAAGAAGCCGTACTATAGAAGAGCTCGCCAGCATCTCATCCAGCAAGTTGCAATGAATGATGATGACCTACTCCGGCAGGCTCAACACTCTATAGAGGCAACTCGTCGTCGAGTGATTGACGAAGCGATGAGTCAGTTAAAACATTTTGGAGATCCATAGTTTTCTTTTATTCTTCATTCTTTTTGTAATGAGAACTTGTAATAAAAGAAAGATCTTTATTGGTTCTCAGACTTCTTTTGTAGTTCCATTCTTTTTAAATGATGAATAAGGATAACTACTTTTTGATTCTTTTATTAGTTGGCTAGGAAATCTTCTTGCACAACAAATAACTTGCCATCAAAAAGTAGTTTTCTCTGTTTTTATGCAAAGCGTTCCAAGTCGTACTGTTAGAGGTAAGAATTTAACATGACAGGTTTTATGGAATTTTTAGCAAATCCCCAGCTATCAACGGGTTTGATTGGCCTTTACCAACTACTGTTTGAGTTGGGCTAGCCATGTTATTCCCCTCAACATGGTGAGTTGTCGAGGAATTAATCTCCTCTCCCCTTTGCCTTCAATTAGCATTGGGTAGTTAATCTCATACTCTTACCCCCAGTATGATAGGGTTGGCGAGAAACTGGTTCTCTTCCCATTGCCTAATCGGCGTTGGGCAATTCATACTCTTACCCCAGTATGATGGGTTGGCGAGAAACTGGTTCTCTTCCCATTGCCTAGTCGGCATTTGGGCAATTCATACTTTTACCCCAATATGATGGGTTGGCGAGAAACTGGTTCTCTTCCCATTGCCTAGTCGGCGTTTGGGCAATTCATACTTTTACCCCATTATGATGGGTTGGCGAGAAACTGGTTCTCTTCCTATTGCCCAGTCGGCGTTGGGCAATTCATATCTTTTAGGTTAGAGGCGCTTAATTGCACATGCCTAAAAGAAAGATTGGGGGCTGTTCAAACTTGAGAACTAAGCACACCAGGTTTGGGTCAGAGGCACCAAACTGCGCATGCCCAAGAAAAGACTGATGGTGGTTCAAACTTGAGAACCAAACTGGAGGCGGTTCAAGGCTCTCTCGCGTAACTTGAACTGGGCACTCCAAACACACCAGGTTTAGGTCAGAGGCGTCAAACTGTGCATGCCTAAGAAAAGACTGGAGGTGGTTCAAACTTGAGAACCAAACACACCAATGTTTAGGTCAGAGGCGCCAAACTGCGTATGCCTAAGAAAAAACTGGAGGTGGTTCAAACTTGAGAACCAAACACACCAGGGTTTAGGTCAGAGGCGCCAAACTGCGCATGCCTAAGAAAAGACTGGAGGTAGTTCAAACTTGAGAACCAAACATACCAGGTTTAGGTCAGAGGTGCCAAACTGCGCATGCCTAAGAAAAGAAGACTCGTATCTCCAGGGATACTAAGAATAGTATTTCTTCAGAAATTTGCCATTGATCGGCATCATCATCCTGTCGCCATCTTGATTCATTAAGCGATAGGCTCCGTTGGAGTATACTGTCTCCACAATAAACGGTCCTTCCCACTTGGGTTCAAACTTACCCTTAGTCTTGTGGGTTAGCACCATTGGCCTTTTAACAGTCAGAACCAAGTCTCCTTACTTAAAGGTCCTTGGTTTGACGTTCTTATTGAACGTTTGAGATATTCGGGCTTGATACAACTCAATTTGTTGTTGAGCCCTGAGACGTTTTTCATCTAACGCCTCTAGTTCTTGCAATCTTTGCTGATGGCGCTCTTCTGTCATCATCCTTGTGGCTAAAGCCACTCTTAATGATGGTATCTGGATTTCAAGAGGCAAAACAGCCTCACTTCCATAAACCAAAGAGAACGGGGTAGTTTTGGTCGGGGTGCGAACGGTGGTGCGATATGCCCACAAACATTCTCCCAACTTTTCATCCCAATCTCATTTATTGGAAGAGACAAACTTTCGAAGGAGTTTGATGATCGTCTTGTTAAAAGCTTCAGCTAACCCATTAGCCGCAGGGTTATATGGTGTAGAAGCGATATCTTTGATTCTGAACTTATTGCAGAATCTGGAAAATTCCTGACTAATGAACTGCGGACCGTTATCATGAATGATCCGTCGAGGGACGCCGAATCGGTAAATGACATGATGTTTGATAAACTTGATCACATCTGTCGTTTTCACCTCTTTCATGGGCACGGTTTCGGCCCATTTTGAAAAATAATCGGTTATTGCAAAAATAAACCGATGTCCTCTGGATGACGGGGGAGTTATTGGCCCCACAATGTCCATTCCCCAGGCCTCAAACGGCCAACTAGCGACAATATTGTGCAAGTATTCTGGGGGTTGATGAATAAAATTAGCATGAACTTGGCATGCATGGCATCGTTTAGCGTATGCCATTGCTTCCGTGATCATATTTGGCCAGTAGTACCCTAGCCTTTTTATGTGGTCTCTGAGTTTTGGACCGGGCTGATGAGCTCCACATACTCCATCATGCGTTTCTCTCAGCACTTCTTTTTCTTCTGCTTCTGCTTTTGATATGCAGCGTAGCAGTAGACCATCTCTTGACTTTCTATATAAAGTCTAAGGTTTATGGTCATAATAAAATCTCTGGGCCTTCCTCTTTATCGAGGTGGCTTCCTTTGGATCCTCTGGTAATATCCCATGTAAAGCATAATTCACGAACGGAAATCGCCAATCACAGGGCTCTAACTTTAAGCTTATCTAGCATACCTCTTCGGCTTGAGACACCGCGTCTGGGTAGAGGAATTCTCTGCTACCGATGGTGATGCTTTTAGCTTCACCTGGCGGTGTTGCCAGTGTTGCGGCTAATGCGGCAAGAGCATCTGCATAGACGTTCTCATTTTGAGATATGTGGTATATGTAAAATTGTTTAAAATATCCTGCTAGCTCAATAACTAGCTGATGATAGGGGATGAGGGCTTCATGTCTGACTTCATACTCACCTGTCATTTGATTGATGATGAGCTTAGAGTCCCTATATGCCTCTAGATGGTTCACCCCCAGCTGCAAAGTTATTTTTAAGCCGATAATGAGCGCATTGTACTCTGCTACATTATTAGTGCACGGTTCTGTTAATAAGTAACCGTTAGGTAATATATGTTTATGTGGGGATATAAGCACAACCCCTACTCCAGCAGCAGATCGTCTCGCGACACCATCAAAGAACATTTGCCAAGGCTGTTCTCCGGTTACTATGTTGGCTTCTAATGTCTGCTTTAATTTGGACCAAATTGGATGGTCTGTAAGGAAGTCGGCGATTGCCTGTCCCTTCATGGCCTTTTGAGGGACAAAATGTATGTCATAGGGCGATAGTAAGAGCGCCCATTTTGCCAATCGGCCATTTAAGGATCCCGATTTGGTCATCAGAATCTTTAGCGGATTAACCCGTGATATGACATGGATTGCTTGCCCTGAAAGATAGTGTCGCATTTTCTGAACAGCGAACACTAGGGCTAAACACTCCTTTTCAATTGGGGTATACCGCTGTTCGGCCCCAATCATTGTTCTACTTAAATAGTAGAGGGCATGTTCATGGTCGTACTCATTATATTGAGCAAGTAACGCGCCTAAAGCATTATCCATGGCTCTTACATATATAAGGAAGGGCTGCCCAGGAACCGGTGCCATAAGAACAGGAGGTTTGGTGAGGTATTCTTTGAGGTCATCAAATGCCTGCTGACATGCCTCATCCCATATGAAAGACACTCCCTTTTTCATAAGTTTTGAGAATGGCTGGCATCGTCCAGATAGGTTGGAAATGAAGCGTCGAATATAGGCGAGCTTTCCTTGTAACTCCCTCAACTCTTTAAGATTGCGGGGAGGTGGCATCTCGCTGATTGCTTTTACCTTTTCAGGGTCGAGAAAAATTCCTTTTGAGGTGATTATGAACCCAAGGAATTTCCCGCTGGATACCCCCATGAACGACTTAGTAGGATTCATCTTCAGATGATGTTTCCTCATAAGATCCAAGACCACTCTTAAATCATGAAGATGATCTTCTTTGTTTTTGCTTTTGACTGCTAAGTCATCCACATAGCACTCCACTGTTCTGCGCAGGTGTTCTTTGAATATGACACTCATTGCGCGTTGGTAGGTGGCACCTGCGTTCTTTAATCCGAATGGCATCACCGTATAACAGTATACCCCCAGCGGCGTTCTGAAAGCTGTATGCTTTTTATCATCCGGGTGCATTTTAATTTGGTTATAACCTGAGAAGCCATCCATAAAGGACATCCTCTCATAACCGCAAGTATTATCAATCATCATATCGGTGATGGGGAGTGGAAATTCATCCTTGGGACATGCAGTGTTCAGATCTCGAAAATCGATGCATATCCAGATTTTGCCATTCTTTTTGCGAACTGGCACTATGTTAGCCAACCAGTCAGGATGCTGCTCTTCTCGGATAAACCCGGATTTTATAAGCTTATTGACCTCAGCAACTATTGCCTCCATCAACTCCGGTCGAAAACGCCTCTGTTGTTGTTTAACAGGTTTGACATCTTCTTTTACATTTAACCGGTGTGTGGCAATTTGAGGGTCAAGCCCAGGCATATCTTCATAACTCCACGCGAACACATCTATATACTCTTTGATAAGAGATATAAGTTCCTCCTTTTCTAAAGGAGTTAGTGTGTCGCTTATGAAAATGGGTTTCGGATTTTCTTCCGTTCCCATGTTAACTTGTATTAATTTGTCTTCTGTGGGCGGGTCACACTGTTCAAAGCGGACATCCCAGAGAGTCCATATGCCTAGCCCAAGCATCATCTTGAACGTCAATTGGTTCCTCGTCGCTTTCTGGCGCAGCTGAAACCATATTGGCTATCAAAGACTGAAACCAAGCACCGGTGCTTATATCCGAATCATGGTCGGGTGAAGATGTTTCTTCTTTAGCCGAAGAACTCTCTTCATCCTTGGATGGCGATGAGGGTGGAGTAGACACATAGCCCAACCCCCTGCGGGTCTTTTGATAATAATCAGGGCTCTTTTCTCTCGGTCTAAACGAGGGTATGAGATTCCGTCGCCCTTTCCCAAAGTTTAATCCCGGCTTCTGGGTAAAATTATATCCCATATTTTCCATCATCTGTCGGGACCTCTGTTCGTGCAAATGGAACTGAGGTGATGTCTGTTCATCACTTTCACTACTTTGTCTTTGTCTTTGTCGAGGCGACGTGACCACTTTGCCAAACATGATCGGCCTTTGGGACTTCTGTCGGGGAGGCACTTCAAAGAAGTGCCCTTGATCCTCGGTTATTTTTAATTGAGAGAGGAGGGAAGACCTAAGGGGCAAATGGTATGCCACCAGAACTTCAAGTTCGGTCAGGTCATCTGCTTCTGTGGAGGTACAAGAGGGCTCAGATTCAGTAGCTACAGCATGCTCGTAGACTAACTTTACATTTTCATTAATAACCCATTCACTTTCTATTACATCCACTATATCATCAAGACTCAAACTAAAATCTAGGTGAGGATTGATTTCGTAATCACCCCCATCATCTTCTCCAAGAAGCTCGTACTCAGTGTCGGCTTCGTTGCCACTGTCCTCGGGCTTTGGAGGTTTGCTAGGACCGTCATCGGAAACTTCATGGGCTGGTTTATACAGTGCAGCATCCGTGAAGTGATTCTCTAACCCTTTGAATGGTTGCTTATCGGCGATTAGCGTCCGGACCTCTCCTTCCTCATCGCAATATTTCATGCATTGGTGGAGGGTCGACGGGACTATCATGTGAGCATGGATCCACGGCCGCCCCAACAGAATATTGTAGGAGGTGTCTGCATCGATGACGTAGCATGTAGCTTCTGTCCTCAAATCCCCGATTTGACATCGGAGTCGGATTTTCCCGAGGGGACGGCTATTATTGGCGTTGAACCCGTATATCATTGTGTTGGTTGGTGTCAGGCGATGGAGGGAGATTCCTAACAGCTGCATCAACCTTCTGGGTACGACACTTAGTGCAGAACCCGGATCAATCTGAATTCGGTCCACTTTTGTGGATCTGACATATCCGGTGAAATGTAAAGGCCGGTTAGGCTTTATATTCCTCACCTGCATGTCTTCTGGAGGGAAGATGATTTGCGGGACATGCCTCCTCACTTGGTGACAGTGGGGGCAAGAGTCTTGTTCTTCGTTGGCTGGCTCGACTATCTGAGTTAAGAACGACTCAGAGTCTGCCAAGGCCTCTCTTAGAGCTTCACGTGTTGATTTTGATAATCTTAACAGTTCATAAAGCGTTACTCGTGCTGGGATATTTGCCAACTGAGCAATTATGTCAAACTTGAAGGTCGTCTCGCTAGCTCCTTCCTCTCGAATAGGGTTCTTCTGGAAACGAAGTCCTTTCTGCTTTGCAGGCTTTGCGAGCTCTGCATAGATGTCTTTTGGATCTACTCTAGTGTAATCCTTAAGATATGTCTTCCCGGATCGAGTACCGGAAGGGCCTACCCCATCTTGATGAGTGGCCATAGTTTCGGGTTCTTCTTCAGAATCTGTGAAGGCTCCCGAAATTATATATTCTTCCTTTATATCTGCAGAAATGGCATTAACAGTCCGCTTCTTCCCTTGACCTCTTGTAGTAGTCCATTGCTTATCCTCTAGCAAATCAGGATGAACCCACATAACTTCCCCCTTTTGGGTCGTCACAGGAACAAGTCCTTCTCGGGCTTTGTTGTGAGGATCAAGATTCTTCGTGACCATCCTACCTTTTGGGATCGGGGTCACTCCTACGGGGAACTCGTGGGTTCCAGCCACTATGGTTGCCATATTGGCAGTGACCTTCTTCTGCTCCTCCTTAAGCATCAGAACTCCAACTTCTATTAGTGCTTGGATTCTGTTCTTAAGGGGAAAACAATCCCTAGTAGGGTGCCCAACATTCCGGTGATAGAGACAGTAGTTGGGATTTTAAGTCTTACCAGCATCTTCTGGCTTCTTATTCTCCGGAAGTTTTAGCATTCCCTTCTTTTGGAGCAGGTGAAAGAGGACAGGCGTCTATTCAGTTTTGAAAGTGTAATTCCTTTCTTGCTGAGGTCTAATTTGCCTTGATCCTCGCTGACCTTGAGGCTTCGGCTCTGGCGGAGGACTGGTTTTCTGAGGAGCAGCTTCTGACGACATCGCTACTTTCCCTTTATTCTTATTGCTGTTATTTTGGGTATATGATTTACTACCCCCAGCACTTCTTGACCCGCGGGACTTTTCAACTCGGCGAATCAAGTCTTCAGCTTGTTCTCCTTGTTTGAGCAGGTCCCTCCACGTCTTAGACTCTACGGCCCCATTTTGAGGAGCACATTGGTCTTAAGATTGTGTCGACAGGTCTCTACTAGAGTTTCCTGGATCATTCCGTGTTTGCAATGTACGGACTTCTCCCGGAACCTTTCTATGAACTCTTTAACCGTTTCTTGTTCTCCTTGTCTAGTTGCAAGGAGGGAATGAACCATAATCTCGGTGTCATCCTCAAAGAATCGTGAGAGAAATAATTTCTCGACATCAAACCAGGCATTAATAGATCCTGGGGGCAACTGCATGAACCAAGTAAAGGCAGGCCCTCGCAAAGTACTTGCGAATACTTTTGTCATAATTGGGTCATTACCCACCAAATGTCCAGCTTGGGACAAGAAGTAGTAGATGTGCTGATTGGGCGATCCCTTCCCGTCATAGGGCTCGCTTATACTTTGGAGGATAGGGCACCATGTCCCATTCTGGTGGATACGGTCTAGAGATCCCTGACCCCAACTCTTTTTTATGCATCAAAGTTTCGAGTTGATTTTGTAATTTTTCAATCTTTTCTCCATGCGGATCATGGAAAGAAAATCTGTCCTCGTCCTCGTGCATCGAGTGAGCTTTCTCCTCCTGTTCTTCATTTGAAGTCTTCTTGCCCTGTTTAGCGTTATCCTCTACAACTTTTAAAAGTAGCATTTTAAGGTCTTCAATCGTTTTCTGTTGCTCTCGAATCATTCTTTCTTGAGCTTCAAATCTCTGATTGATATCATCAGATTTATCTGCCATGTGTGATGCTGACTTCTGTAGTCAAGATGACGAGGAGGAACGAGGTGAGGCTATGGCTGAATTATCACTGTCCTCATCATAAAAACCCCCTGCGAGTCTCTTATAATTTCGAGGCGGGACGGCTCCTGATTTTAGTCGAGTAACACGATGAGGTTCTTCATCGCTCGATTATGAATCAACATCTGTCTCTACAATTTTCTTTCCTTTCCTCACCATGTTGGAGGTTACAGCTCTCCATTGCCTCAGGGAAGTAGTCTTTGGTTTCTTCGTAGGGTTCTTGTTCGGCTCGATTAATCGATCAAACGCAGATACCTTGCTCTTGCTGCAGCCACAATTGTCCATTACAGCGGACACTGCGGTCATTAGTTGCTGGCAGTGACAGATAGGTTTTGCTTGAAGTTGTTTTACGCTTCTCTTCCTGGAGAGATGCTCCCTGAGATCAGTGCCTTTAGCCGTGGAGTCAGGAGGTCCATTCAACTCTTGAGAAGGCCTGGGAACCTATTGAAGCTTCTTTGACTGATCAACCCTGACTCTGGGGTCGGACCGATCCTCGCGGGGCTTAGGAATAGCCTCGCGTTTCATATTGCGGGCCTGAAGAATAGCTCCGCGCTTATCCACACTAGCCTCGCGTCTCTCGCTGGCTTGGTGTGTCTTCAGAAGTTTAGCTTCTGGGATAATTGTCTCGCATGAAGGGAAGTTCTTGCACGCTGGCTTATCTTTGCATTTAACACAGATCATAGCTTCGCGCCTAGCACGATTTTTACGACTGACAACTATTTGCCAATCGTCTTCGCGTCTCTCGCGAGTGTCATAAGTCTTGCATTTTTCGCAATCAGTACTGGCCTCGCGTCTCTCGCTAGGCTCAGCAGTAGCTTCACGTAGAAAATCACACGCTGGCTTTTCCTTACTTTTAAGGCAAGTTGTATCTTCACGTTTAATGCGGTAGAGTCTGGTCTCGCGGGTAGCGCGAGCCAGTTTGCGAGGGACCATAGCCTCGCATCCTCTGGTGTTAGCTCCGCGTTCAAAGAGGGCTTTGAGGGCTCTATGCCTCACTCTCCGGTTCCTATTTCGGAGTTGGGTTCTGGTCGATCCAGTTCCCAGGTCTTCTTCGGCCGTCGGAAGCTCATCCTCGGATAGGATTTTTTGTGTGAACTCCGGCCCTATAGCCGCATTCTCCAAGGATCCTCGTCTCTCGGTGGATACCTTTCTACCCGTCACTCGGGCATTGGAATACATGCGACGATAGTGCCGTGTCTCATCCAAGTCACCTAATCCAGAGGAGAGGAACTCCTCATACTTCTGCTGGTCGATTTCAACGACCAGCGTGTCTACTTCGGATCCGATCAAGTCAACGTCCGATTGCGCCACAACCTCTTCATCAGTGAAAGAGACGGCTCCCACTGTGGTCGCCAGTTTTTTCGTCGCAAAAGTTTCTTCGCTTCCTTCTATTGAATAAGCTTGAATTACAATGAAAGTGAACAAGATAAAAAAGAACAAACGAGAGGATTTTATAGTTCAATCTCTCTCTTTTACAAAATAATCGTGGGATCAGTGGCGATGGGATCTATAGTAGTTCCTTTAGACGATCGAACGTCGAACTCTTCTCTCTTGAAGATATCGGCCGATTGTAGACGATCTTCTTGGTCTTTGCTCTTCACGAATCCAAGGCTCTGTGCATAACTTGAATTCTCTAAGAGGAAAACGATCACAAAAAGGCTTCAAGGCTCTCTCGCGTACTTGAATTGCCGAAGGATCACAAAGAAGATAATTGCCGAAAAAAGAAGAAAAGACCCTCTCTAGGGTTTCACCAGGAAGGTATTTATAGCCCCAGGTTAATGCAAGAGTTTCTATCTAAATAGAACTCGCATTTATCAAGGATTCCAATCAAATATCTTAGTTTTGATGGAATTCTGATTAGACTTGATTCGGGTATTTGGATAAACCCAAAATCATAATCTCAACCAATTTGAGATTCTGGTTATCTGCTTACGCGGAGCTTTAATCGCATCAAAACGCGGCGCTAAATAACCAAAACGTGGAGCTATTGATCATCTCCGCGTTTCACTCAAACGCGAGGCTAATACTAGCCAAACTGCGGGATCAACGCGGAGCTATTAAACATCTCCGCGTTTTATTCAAACGCAGGGTTAATATAACCAATCGCGAGGATACTGAATTGGCTCCACGTTCTGTTGTGGAAAATCCTTTTTTAACTTAGAAATTTTCACTGCCAACAGCCACTAGAAGAAAATCCTTCAGGTTGTTTTATGTAAACCTCTTCCTCTAAATCACCATTAAGGAACGCCGTTTTCACATCCATTTGATGTAAGTCTAAATCAAAATGGGCGACCAATGCCATAATTACTCGAAGCGAATCTTTCTTAGATACAGGAGAGAATGTTTCCGTATAATCGATTCTTTCCCTTTGAGTGAATCCTTTGGCAACAAGTCTTGCCTTATGTCTCTCAATGTTGCCTTGTGAGTCTTTCTTTGTTTTGAAGACCCATTTACATCCAATAGTTTTTACACCATCAGGCAACTTGACGAGATCCCAGACCTTGTTAGATGCCATTGAATTCATCTCTTCTTTCATGGCATTGTACCATAAGTTTGAATTCTCACAACTCATGGCCTGTGAAAATATTTCAGGATAATTTTCGGCTCCAACATTGTAGTCAGACTCTTGTAAATACACACCATAGTCACTAGGAATCGCCGATTTCCTTACTCTAGCAGATCTTCTTAATGCTGCATCATTATGATCCTGTGAAGCAGGAACATGTTGTCAGCAGGTTGTTCAACAGCTTCAGGAATCTGTTGAACTTCAGTATCTACTGGATCAGGCTCAATAGCTTGTGGAACTTCATGGACTGATCTTTCAATACACGTTTGTACTCGAGGCGTGTTGTTAACAACAATAATCAGTTTGTTGCTTGAAGTGGCATACTGAGCATCTAAATGATCTTTCTCATGACAAGTGCCCCGGGATTGATCGCTCCCACTAATCAAGTCATTCTCAAGAAATTTTGCATTTCTTGATTACACAAATCTAGTGCTATGAGATGGGCAATAAAATCTGTATCCCTGAGACCTTTCTGCATATCCAACGAAATACCCACTTATGGTCCTTGGGTCTAACTTCTTTTCATGTGGATTGTAGACTCTTATTTCAGACGGACATCCCCAAATGCGTACATGTCGTAAACTCGGTTTCCAACCTTTGAATAACTCAAAAGGCGTCTTTGGTACAGCCTTGGTTGGAACTCGATTTAATATGTACACAGCCGTCTTAAGAGCTTCAGTCCACAAGGAGTTAGGAAGCTTGGAGTTGGTAAGCATGCTACGCACCATGTCCAATAATATTCGGTTTCTTCTTTCAGCTACCCCATTCTGGTCCGGAGAACCAGACAAACTGTATTGGGCAACAATCCTATTTTCTTGAAGAAACTTCGCAAATGGACCAGTTGCTTGTCCACTCTCAGTGTATCTCCCATAGTATTCTCCACCTCTATCGGATCTTACGATCTTAATCTGTTTACCGCATTGTTTCTCTACTTCAGCTTTAAAAATCTTAAAAGCATCTAGAGCTTCATTTTTACTGTTAAGCAAGTAGAGATACATGTATCGTGAGTAATCATCTATGAAAGAGATGAAGTATTTATCACGGTATGCATCCAAGTCTGGACTACAAATGTCTGTGTGTATGATCTCCAATAATTCAGAGCTTCTTTTGGCACCCTTTTTCGACTTGTTAGTCTGCTTGCCCTTAATGCAGTCTATGTAAGTCTCAAAGTCGGTAAAATCTAGAGTACTAAGGACTCCATCATTTATCAACCTTTTAATTCTATCAATGGAGATATGTCCCAATCTCCGATGCCACAACATAGAAGACTCTTCATTTACAACACATCATTTTGTACCAACATTTTCATGAACGTGCATAGTAGTATGGTTATCATCATTTTGTAAATTAAGCAGAAAAAGACCATCAGACAAAGTACCATATCCAATAACATCAAATTTATAAAATAAATTAAAACCAGAGTCTGAAAAGTTAAAGGAATAACCAACTGATACAAGTCTGGAAACTGAAATCAAATTCCTAGAAAATTTGGGAATATAAAAGGTCTTTTCTAAATTTAAAATGAAACCACTACTTAGAACCAATTTGCACGTGCCAATGGCTTCCACATGTGAGGGCATCCTGTTTCCTGAATAGATGCTTCGCTCACTTCCCACTGGTTTCTGCAGGTCTCGCAAGTCCTGCAATGAATTGGTTACATGGATCGTAGAACAAGAATCAATCCACCATGTGTTATGATTAACATCAATCATATTGGATTCATAACAAATAAGTGAGAGTTGAGTACCTTTCTTGTCAAGCCACTTCATGAACTTGGAGCATTGCTTCTTAACGTGCCCCTTCTTCTTGCAAAAAAAGCACACAATCTCCTTCTTAATGTCCTTTTGAGGAGGGATTTTTCCCTTTCCCTTGTCCTTGGCCTGATCATTCTTTTTCTTTACTGGAGTCGTCAAATTCACGATTTCCTTTTCACTTCCCTCCATAAGTAGCCTGCCCTCTTCCTGAAACACACATGGTCAGCAATTCATTAATGGACCATTTATCCTTATGTGTATTGCAGGAGATCATGAATGGGCCATATTGTTGAGGCAAAGTGCAAAGGATATAGTGAATCAGGAATGAATCTGACATCTCAACTTCCAAAGTCTTGAGTTGGGCTGCTATATCTCTCATGCGCATGATATGATCGCGCACACCCTTAATGCCGGTGAGCTTCAAGGATGAAAACTGCATAATGAGGGTGCTGGCCATTGCTTTATCTGAAGTGACGAATTGTTCGTCAATAGCCTTAAGCAATTCTCGGAGTTTGTTATACTGCTCGATGGAACCCCCAAGACCAGCAGATATTTTCGTCTTTATGAACATAACAGAGAGACGATTAGATCGCTCCCACTTTTCATAAAGATCAACTTCATCAGGGATGCTGGTCTCAGTAAAGGCAGGTGGTTTGTCTTTCCGAATAGCATAATCAATGTCCATCCAACCTAAATGAAAGAGAATTCTTTCCTTCCACACTTTATAATTGTCACCTTTGAGCTCAGAAATATCATATTTCATATCAGAAAAATTCATAGGTACTGCATAAATCAAACATTCATACTCATGTTACAAAATTTGAGGCTATATAACATGTTCTACCAATGTAAATCATGTATAATATGAATCTAGTGACATAAAACTTACCTGTGGGCTAAAGTTCTAATTCAATTAAATTCATCTTAAATTCATGATAAAACTATCAAATTATGTTCCTTTTCCTAATCCCTGTGGGTAAATTAGGAAATATAGTTTGATATTTTATCCTAATTAATCATACAAATATAATAAAAATTCTTGTGGGATAAAATCTATTATATTCAATATGACTAACCATAATTAATGTCATAATGTGATCCTAAAACACTTAATATATAATTTTGCATAATTAAAGATGCTGTGGCTACTCCTTAATTAATTGAAATTATGTAGATCACACAACATTTAATTTAATTAACAAAATATGATCATATAAATTGCACAAAACCATAAGCAATATAAACACAAAATTAAAATTTTGATGTACTAAATGATTTAACTTAATATTGTATGTATAATAAAATAATAAAATTATACATACAAATCAACAAAACAATTTTAGTGCATAAAATAAATCACAAAAACACACACACATATATATACGTATTTGAATTCAATAAGAAAACAAAATAACACATATATATTAAGCCCAAAATCATACATAAAGGTCTAAGATAAACATAAAACGTTGAATCAGCTTAATGAAAAACGAAATGTCAATTTTGACATAATCGAAACTTTAAAAAATAAAGTAAGGCAGAGGATGAAAATTTAACGAAACTCTGATACCAAATGTTAAAATAAATCGATCCTAAACATATTCAGTGATCTAAATGAACATTGATGAATTAAAAGCAATATTAAAATAAATCGATCCTAAACATATTCAGTGATCTAAATGAACATTGATGAATTAAAAGTAGAAGCAAAAATTGAATCGAAATTCATACCTCCAGCCATTGCAGTTCAAACTGTAAAAACACTCAAGGGAATGTGTTTAATTTCGGTTTGGGTGCTTCTAAACCTCACACAACCTCTATTAGATGGCGTATTTTTGACTGTAGGAGATTGTAAGGCATAGGGACCTAATCTGAGGAGAAAACACTGTATAAATAGGCTCTGTCCATCACGGAGCTGTTTTCCACCGAGCACAAAACGTGGGACAGTTTTAGTTTGTAAAATCGTAGAATACATGGACCATATCTTTAACTTTCTCAAATCGGTTATCACCGATTCTCATCTTTATCTTTCTCAAATCGGTTGTTACCGATTCTCATGGGAAGTGGAAAAACTGACACTGATATCATGTAATTCCGTCTGCATGTCCGAGCAAGATCTCACTACAAGTATGTAGACGAATGGCTGACTATGCCGAAGCAAATGAATGTTGAGAAGCTTGATCTTGACTTCAGGGGTTTGGACGGTAATAATCCTTTCCATCTCGTTGCCGGGAGACATGTATCAAGTTTGAAGCATTTTAGCGCCATGCAATGTGTCATGTCAATTTCTCCTTGTTTTTATGGGTTTAATTCTCTTGCTTCGCTTGCACTTGAGAACGTTGTGGTCCCTGACGATTTCATCTCTTACTGCCCCTCATAAGAAAAGCTCTGCCTTATCGATTGTCATGGTCTCAATAGCTTCATTGTTACACCTTCCCCCAAAAATTTGAAGCATGTTACGGTAATAAACTCTGCCAACTTTCTCGTTGTCTCTGCTGATAACCCATTTGTTAACGTGAATGGTGATTCCTACTCTCCTAATGGGATTTCCTGAAAATTCACCTGCCAAATGTATTTTCACCCCAAATCCTGATTTAGGGGTGTTCAATTGCCTTAAAGTGCTAATTCTATTGGATGTAAATTTACGGCCTCTTCACCTGAGACAGCTGCTACAAAATTGTCCTGCTGTGGAAGAGTTGACCTTCGAAGATTGTTATATTGTCCCCAGTACATTATGCATCTTAAAGATATCTGGGCTTCTCCACCTTCAGTTGCTGAAATTAGTAAACTGCACAGGCGTAGAAAGGGTTATCCTATGTGCCACAAATCTTAAGAGCTTTGTGTTTTATGCAGCACCAAGGTTCCTCCTCTTCTCGAGAGGGAGTTGTAAGCTCTTAGACAGTGATGGTAAAAAATTTTCTAGTGCAGTTGGAAAAGCTTCTCTTCTGAAGCATTTGCATTTGAAAGGCAGCTGCATTATGTCTGATATATCTAACTTCAGTGCTCTTGAAGCGGTTATTCTGAAGATATAGATTTGTCTGATGAACTCATAGGAGTTCTGTTGTCCAACTGTTTGCTTCTTGAAGTGTTCGACACTCGTAGAATGTTGTGGTATTTTCACTCTGAACATTGTTGGCCTGTTCCTCCGGCTCAAGTATCTCACTGTGAGCTATTGCAAGCAATTCAAGGAGATAAGAATATCAGCATTCCTCCAGCTCTACCAGCATTCCTCAGTCTTAAAGAATTGGTGCTAATTTTAGGTCATCAATCCCATAAGCTCTCATGGGTAACCCTCTTTATTTCTGTATGTGATTGCTGTATATGATCTCGTTCAGTTAAGCCTTTTTGTTAATTTACCATTGAAATCATAAACTTCAAATATTTTTACTTATAGCATCCTAATTCTGGATCATGTTTAAAGCTTGTGTAACTTGGAAACTAATTATGCCATGTAACAGAGCAATTTTCGATGCTTGGGTTATTTTGTTCAGAAACTAGTTATTTTGTGTGTAAAAAAACCTTATCACTAAAAATCCCCACTCTTGTGCTCTCTGGTGGTAGTTCCCCACTAATATTGGTTATCTCCAGTTTGAGAAGTAATAAAAAATTATGTCTTGTTATTGCTTATGCTGTTTAATAAAACTTGACCTTCATGGAAGGTTTCTAGGATATTCAAGTATTTACTTTTGTTGGCACCAGAAGATGCAAATATCAATATTGATGATTCCTTTTTATTTCTTTTTATTCTTTTTTTTTAATAATTGTAGTTATTACTATTGATCTTTGATTCTTTTCTCTATTGCAGTTGCCATGCTCTTCGAGTGCAGTTACCCAGAACACAACATTGTCTAAAGAATGGACCAATTATCACCTTAAAAAATTCGAGCTGTTTATGTTCAGGGATACAAGGAAGGAAATCAAGTTCGCGACTAGTGTGCTTTAGAATGCCAAGTCACTCCAGCTGATGAAGATCGATCCTCGGCCTGTTCATAATCCAAGCAGACCTCCTCTTGACTGGGTGCAGACTGGACGCGAGAAGACTTTTCAGCAGATGAAGATGAAAGCTATGCCGGGTGTTCAGCTAGTGGTCCTGTGAAGGTGTCTATTGGTTTATCTAGCAAACAATATACATACTGGTTCCCTCAACAAGTGGATCCGAGATTTAAGAATCTTATATGTAAATCCATACAAATTCATCGCTAAAAAGCAAATAGCATGTTAGGATAAGTTTGTCCTTTATGATCTATAATCTTCAATTACTGTGTGTTCCTCCTGTGTTTTGATTTTTGGTTGCTAGGGCCACATAAGATTTGACTGCTACTTCTCCCCATATCTGTATGAAAAGTTACCTCAATGTCGGCAGTCTATTGATGGTAGTAGAAAAATCCCGAGCTCACGGATTTATCATATCTGTTATTTTGAAAATGCAGCGTCTCTGTTTAGTGAAAATAAGCATCATCTATGTTTAGTACTCAACAACAACAACTAAGCCTTTATCCCAACTACTAGGAGTAGGCTACATGAACCCAAAAAGAATCACGCACGTTGATAATCATTCTCCTTTCATTCCTATCAAGTAATATCTCTTCATTTAAACCTTTAGAATCCATATTTTTTTGTATCAGCTCTGTTCATATTTTCTTTGATCTTTCCTTCGCTCTTTTAATCTGTTCTACATTGATAAACTCCTCTCGTTGAACTGGTGCATTTGTACGTCTATATTGTACATAATCAAACTGTAAGTGATTTTCTTGCATTTTCTCATTGATTAGGTTACACCTACATTAATATGAATATCTTCATTTATTATTTTATTCTCGTAGTGTTGCCGTATATCCAATAAAACATGCGCATCTCTGTTATACTTATCTTTTGTGAAAGACATTTCTTTATAGCTCAGCATTCCGTATTATATAATAAAACTGGCCTAATAGCAGTCTTATAAAATTTTTCTTTTAGCCTTAATGGAATGTTACGGTCGTATAAAACTCCCGTTACACTCATCCATTTCAACTAGCCAGCTTGTATTCTATAGTTGATATCACTATCAATCTCTCTATCATTATGAATAATATAATCTAAATTAACTGCTTATTTGTGTTCTTATTCCTCCAGTGTTATAGCACTATAGTTTAGAATCTGTCATTTACTAAATTTATACTCTATATATTCTGATTTAGACATACTCAATCTAAAACCTCTAGATTCTAATGTGTACTTTCATAAGTGTAACTTGACATTCACCCAAGCTCTTATCTCATTAACTAAAACAATATTATCAGTAAATAAGATATACCAAGGTATTTCATCCTGAATAGCTAGTAAGCTCATCCATTACTATAGTAAATAAGAACGGGTTTAATGCAGATCCTCTATGCAATCCAATTGTGATAGAAAAATCATTTGTTAAACTACTACATATTCTGATATTGGCCATTACTGTTTATACATGTTCTTAATTATATTAATATACTTGATTGAGACTTTTTTCTTTATCAATGTCCATCAAAACACCTCTCATGGTACCTTATCATAGGGTTTTCTAAATCAATAAATACCATATGCAAATCTCTATTTCTCTTTCAGAATTGCTCTATAAGTTGACGAAGTAAATGAATATTGTCGTCAATGGTCTTGGCATGAATACAAACTAGTTCTCTGATATTTTAATAGTCTGCCTCAATATATATTCAATTACCCTTTTTCAAAGCTTTACAGTATGAATCATGAGTTTTATTCCACAATAGTTAGAATAACTCTGAATATCACGTTTGTTCTTATGCAGAGGTATTATGGTATTCTCCTCCATTCATTTGACATTTTCTTAGTTTGCCAAATCTTTTTAAAAAGATCCGTCAGCTATCTCCACTAATATTTTCTAAGTATCTCCATACGTGTATAGGAATCCTATCTAGACCAATATCTTTTTTTGATTTCATCCTCTTTAAAATCTCTTTTATTTCAGATTCTTTAATTTTGTACATAAAATTACGATTCATATCTTTACATTGAATAGTAAGGTTTTCCAGTTCTCGATTAAAACTACCATTATATAATCTATCAAAATAATATTTCTATAATTTTTTAATCTCTTTGTCTAGAACTATAATATTCTGATCATCATCTTTAATACACTTACAGTACATAATTTTTTTGACTTTCTCTCTCTTATTATATATATATATATATATATATATATATATATATATATATATATATATATATATATATATATATATATATATATATATATCATTTTCTGCCTCTTTATTATCCAATTTCTCATACACTTATTTATATAATTTAGTTTTCGCATGCTGAACAACTTTCTTAGCTTGCTTCTTGGTTAGTTTATACCTCTTAAAACTTGTTCCATCATTATTCTTCTTCAAGTCTATAAAAGTCGCATGATCTTATTAGTATTTTTACCTCTTCATTCTACCATGATGTGTCTTTATATGGTGGAGCACTGCCTTTCAACTCACTAAATATATGTTTAGCTACTCTCTTAATGCAGCTAGTCATTTTGTTCAATATTACAACAAGATTATCATGGTCTTTCCAATCTGCTTCTTGAACTACTATATCTATAAAAACTTTTTGATTATCTTTTAATCGCTATCACTTAATCTTAGAATTTAAGTTATACTTAATCTTTCTAAATTTCTTTCTATTCCGAATATTTAAAACTAGGAGTCTATGTTAGTTTAATATACTCTTACCTGACCCTTACAAATAATGCAACTACCTCTATCTACCCTTCTAGTTAAAAAGAAATTTGGTTCATACTTGATCAACTTATAAAAGAAATCAAGTGAGAAACACTCATTTTAAACCAAGTATTTACTAAAATCAAATCATAAGATAAATCAAAATCTAGAATTGAGTTAATTGCTTCATTTCTTTCTCCAAAATTAAATCTCCATGTACACTATAAAACCCATTATGACTAAATCCCACATATCCATTGAGCTCACCACCAATAAATAATTTTTTTCTAGCGGCTATTTCTTATACTATTTCATTTAGGTCCTCCCAAAATTGATACTTACTGGATTCATCAAGTCTTATTTGTGGTGCATAGACACTAATAATATTAACAATCTCTCTATCTAAAATAAATTTAACTAATAAAATTCTATCAGCCTTTCTCCTAACCTCCACATATCTCTAGGTAATTATTTATTTATGATCACACTATCCTATTATGATTTCTATCTCTGCCTATAAATTAAAGTTTATAACTCCAAGACTATGATTTTAGTTTTCTCACGTACCCACTTAGTATTGTGGAAAGCAGGTATCTTACTCACACAAATGTGCACCCAAAATGATGCCATACAATAATAAATGGAATAAAAAATATAAACTAATGACAAAAAATAAAAAAACTAATGCAAATAAAAGAGAAGACATAAAATATAACGAGATTCGATAAGTGTTATCTACATTTTCGGGTGCCAATAATCAATCCACTATCACCAAGTTTTAAATTACAATGACTATTGACAAATTGGAAACTCTCCCCACGAGTAGGAGAATTTTCCCAAACTCCAAAAATCCCAAAATTACAACTTGAAATTGAAAAAATTTCCAAAATAAAAACTATTTTCTAAAAAGAGTTTTATAAAATAAAGAAAAGCTAATTGTTTTTGGATGCATAAAACCAAAAACCGAAAGCCCCTTTTACAGGGCCTGTAGATGGTATCTCGTTAGTTCCCAACCGATGTGGGACTATTAGAGCCATACGTAAATACAACAATCTTCACTTTGGCGAAGAAGGCCCACATCTTCAGCGTCCCCAAACAAAAATCTTTAAAATAGCAAAATATTGTCCACATCCAAACAATACTTGAAATTGGTCGAAATCACCACTTTAGTCATCATATCAGTGGGATTCTCTACAGTTCCAATCTTATAAAGCAATATCTTTTCATCTTTAATAATTTTTTGTACAAAGTGATACTTGAAGTCAATATGCTTTATTCATACATGATAGACTTGATTATTTACCAAGTAAATTGCATTCTGCTTATCACAATGCACAATAATATATTTCTGAACAACCCCCAAATCTTCAACCAATTCTTGTAGCCAAATTGCCTCCTTTACTGTCTTTATAACTATAATCTGCTTCTGTTATAAACAGAACAACTGTGGACTGTAAAGTAGACCTCCAACTCACTGGTGTTTTAGCAAGAGTAAACACATAACTAGTGGTTGATCAATGTTACGTAGTTAGAATCAATATATCCAACCACACACTGATCAAGAGTATCATCATGTTCAAATACCAAACCAACATTTATGGTGTTCGAAAGATACCGTAGAATCCATTTCACAGCTTGCCAATGTTTTTTTCCGAGATCATGCATATACCTGGTCACAATGCCTACTGCCTGTGAAATGTTGGGTCTCGTACACACTATAACATACATCAAGCTACCAACTGTATTTGAATAAGGAACTTTCGACATATACTCGCATCCTCATCAGTACTAGAAGATAAAACTGTACTTAATTTGAAATGAGGAGCAAGTGGGGTTATTCAAAGGTTATAATTATTCTGTTGTGCCAAAATGCTATAGCACCTTCTTCAGATATTATTTCTGGGACAAAAAAACCTCGCCTCTCTTTCGATCTCTACTTATCTCCATACCAAGAATCTCTTTAGTTTCACCCAATCTTTTATTTCAAACTCTTGATTCTACTGAGCCGTCAAATTTTACATCTCATCTTGGCTCTTCAAAGCTATAAGAGTAGATAAATGGAAGACCCATCATGTAGTTTGCGAAAATACACAGTGATCAAATCTGCTTCTGGTGTACTTCAACCATATCATAAAGCGATCAAATCGCTTGTACCATTGCCTCAGAAATTGCTTCAATTTGTACAACAATTTCTTCAATTTGCACAATAATTTCTTCAATTTGCAAATCCAATTTTCTTTTGCAGCAACCTTGAATCCATCTGACTGAACTATATAAATTTTCTCTTCCAAATTATCGTATAAAAACATGGGTTTTCACATCAAATTGAACTAGTACCAAATCAAACCGTACTACCAAGGCGAATAGAATCCGAATGGAAGACTATTTATCAACTGGAGAAAATACCGCATTATAATCAACTCCTTCTTTCTAAGCATACTTTTTCGCCACTAATCTTGCCTTATAGTAGACATCATTCTTGTCAAGAAATTCGTTTTTCTTTTCAAATATCCATTGCACCCACTTGCATTCTCATCTTTAGGTAGTTGAGTTAACTCCCAAGTCTGATTCTTCTGTAGAGACTGCATATCTTCAACTATTGTTCTCTTCCACTCCTCATCTTCTGAACTTCTAATTGCTTCTTTATAGGTTGATGGAACATCATCTATAATTGAAAGTGCATATGCCACCACTGTATCAAGGAAGCAAGTAGGTTTCTTAATTTTTTGATGTGGACTATCATGTGCAATTTAGCTTGGTTACTGTGGAGGTTCTAGGTTGAAATCTCTTCCTCTTCTACTTTAACATTCTCCTCTACCACTGGACTTTCGACATAAACTGGGTTAACTTTGGCTTCAAACTCTACCTATTGCGAAGCACTCTCCACTTGCTGTTGAACACTATTGGTCTTTTTCTCTTTTCCAGAATTGCTAAGTGTCACCTTTTCAACATATCAAATTCGTCAAAGGTAACATCCCTCCTAAAAATGATTTTATTTGAATTTGGACACCAAAGGCAATATCCCATCACACCCGAGCTAATCCCCATAAACAATGCTTTCTTGGCTCTTGGATCCAACTTATACTCATTAATATGCTAATAAGCAGTGGAACGAAACACATGTCAGGAATCATAATTACTAGCAGATTTTCCAGACCATATCTCAATCGGTGTCTTTCTTCCAATCACAATTGATGATAATCGATTACTGAGATAACACAATAAGTCACTGTCTCAGTCTAAAATTCCTTACTTAACCCAGCATTAAGCAACATATACTGGATCCGGTTCATGCATTCTATCACTCCATTTTGCTGCAATGAATCTATATTGGTAAAGTGTCGAACAATACCTTCATATTGGCAAACCTTTAGAAATTGATCACTTTATACTCACCACTGTTGTCTAATATGAACTTCTTTATCTTCCTGTCTGTTTGAGTCTCAATCATCGTTTTCTATTTTAGAAAAATTCCCAACACTTCATCTTTAGTCTTTATCAGATATACCCAAACTCTTCTAGAGTAATCATAAAAAAAAATAACAAAATAATGCATACCTTTCAAAGAAGGTGTTCTATTAGGTCCCCAAATATTAGAGTGAACGTAGTCCAAAATACGTTTAGTATTGTAGATAGTGGTACCAAACATCACTCTTATCTACTTTCCCATAATACAATGCTCACAAAAATCTAATTTATAGGTTTTTGCACCTTTTAATAAGCCTTGCTTCACGAAATTCTGCAAAGCTCCCATACTTACATGACCAAGTCACATGTGCCATAACATGATTGTTTCTGCATTGCATCCTCTTCAGAGACTATACCTACTGATCCAATAATTATACTATCATGAAAGCAATATAAATTATTCTTTCGTGTATCTTTCATCACCACAAGTGCACTTGAAGTGACTCTGAGAATTCCATCTTGGATATATATAGCGAAACCTTTTGCTTCTATGGCTCCAACAGAGATGAGATTTTTCTTCAAATTCGGTACACACCGAACATCTGTTAAAACACTGGTTGATCCATCATGATTTTTTAAACGGAATGAACCTATACCGGTTGTTTTACAAGAGCCGTCGTTGCCTATGAAAACAACTCTACTATTAAACTCTTCAAAATTGAAGAACCACTCATAGTGAGAATACATACGATAGATGCATCCAGAATCCAAAATTCACTCATCAGAATAGAAAACTGAAGGTAGACCAACCAATAAAAAATATGAGTCATCATCTTCATACTTAGTTACACATGCATCAGAATTAGCCTTACCCTTATCTTTCTTCTTCAATTTTGGACAATCTTTATTCCAATGCCCTTTTTCACGAGGCACATTTATCATTACTAAGTCTTTCTCTCGACTAGGATTTGCCTCTCCAATTGGACTTATGACTCTGAGATTAGCCTTTGGCATCATATGCCTCTACTGTATTGTACCCATCCTTTTTCTGATCTTTCTTCCTTATTTCAAAATTTTATAATGCATTATATACTTCATTAAAAGTCATCTTATTTTTACAACAAAATAGAGTAGTTGTTGGTGAAATAAGGATAGTTTTTATCCTTCAATAAGGATAGTTTTTATCCTTCAAGTCTTTTGATCCTTTCCATCGAAAGATTTGAGCTTCAGAGATTTATAATTTCTAGGAATCGTATGTTTTCCCACTCCATCGGATATGGCCTCACGACCCTATGCTCTTGCAAATCAATCTTATGAACCAGCACATTGAGCTTGTTCTGGAAGCTTTCCATTACGACAGCATGTGGATTGCTTTCGTTTTCTGAACTCTCAATTGATGACATGAGTGTTTAGAACTATTGTCTTCTTCTTCATGTTCCTCGCTGCCAGTGCTCTCAACAGGAGTACGAGGTCCATTATCTTTTCTTTTCCCTTTGTCCTTCCTTAGATTGCGGGAACTTCTGGAAGAAGATTCTCTTTTGTTCTTCGTTTTCTCTTTGATCAGGAATTGGAGCATTTCCCTGATTTCGATTATGGATTCCTATTGTTTCAAGATGATCTTCTTATGCTCATCCATCCACTTCATAAACTCCTCAGGATTTTCCTGCGCCATGTGTGCAGAGACAGAGTCTTCCAAGAATGAGTTAGAAGTTTGGAACTCTGCTATTGTAGAGTTTATGCCTTTCTCTTCGTCGAAGGAAATTTCGACCATCTCCTGTAATCTAATGGCATTGTCACTCCTTTCTGAAGTCAGGCGTTTTGAAAAACACAACGAATATCGCTGAATACAATCTTCATACTAGAAGAGTGTTCAGAATCCAACGAAATTGACTGAGAAAGTCTCCTTATCTTTTTCTTCTTCTTCCACAAAGTTATTATGTTGGACGATATTAATCAGCTGTTCACAATGATAGTGAGGCACTTGGAGTTTTTCTCTCTTCTGGTTAAGAAATTCCCTAAGATCCTCTGCATTGAAACTCGTGAGATTACTTGTAGAGGTAACATCTCCTCCAAATAGTATTTTCGGGATATAAGAATCTATCTTCTTGAAAATTCAAGGAGCAAACTTGACCTTAGCTATTGTGGCTGGAGAATGAGTTTTGATGAAGCTGGAATGATAAGAACCGAAGGACCATAAGCCTTAGAGGCTAAATTTTCTTTAGAAACACGGGCTTGAAGGCAATGTTTTTCATAAGAGATGCAGACATGAGGTCTGCGTCTAGCTTCAAGAATGCAGGTTTGTGGCCCGCGTTTGGCTTTTAAAAACCTGAATATGAGGTCCTCGTGTTGCTTCTGAAACGTGGGTCTGGGACATGCATTTGGTTTCAAAAATGCAACCCTGAGGTTTGTGTTTGGCTTATGAAATGCAGATGTAAATTCCGCATTTATAGTTAAAGATATGCTTGACTGGCGAGCGACATTTCTTGTAAGAAACGAGAATGAATCAATCTGCAACTTGGTCTAACTTCTTATTGAGGAACGTAACTTCACTTTTAGTTGCCATACGCGAATTGGAGTTTCGTGCAGTTGTTCGGTGATGGATTTTTCTTTCAGAGCTCTATGGAAAGCGTGAGCCTTACTTCTTCTAACGTTCCTCTTCATAGTGCGGGTGAGAGGAACCTTCTCATCAAGATCATCTCCTTGGAGAACAGATAATGGTCGTTTCCCTTTATTGTTATCGAAATTTTGATCTATCTCTTTGAGATCAGTGCGAGTATTGAATGGGACAGAGCCAGAGCTTTGTGCTGAAGGAGAAGAAACTCCTCCTTTAAAACTAATAAGGTCTAAAGAGTCCTTAGGCGAATTGCCTTGGACTATGGTTTTTTGAGCCTCGTTAGAGGCTAAGTTTGTAGAGATCTTATGGCATTTCCGCAAGGATTTTGGGCTCATGGAGCCAGAGAAGAAAATCTCTACATACTTCTCTGGGTTGAATTCGTGGTGAGTGATTCAACCAGGGTGCCAATAGGACCTTGTCGGATTGGGCTACGGCCGTGTCATCGGAGATGATCAGGCTCCTCAACAGAGTCGCCAATCTTCTGTTTGCCATAGAAATTGAGTTTTATTAAACTTTAAAAATTGAAGTTAATAATAATAACAGTTTTTTATTTACAGAAGATGAGAAAGTGATTCCTCTTTGTATAATGCTGGGTCCTATTGTAGCCTTGGAGGACGATCTTACTCTCCGTTGACGATCCGAGCATGAACTTGTCAGTTGGCAGTTTTTGAAAAGCTCTAAGCATGAAGAACTCTGGTTCTCTAGCACAATTTCAAAATAGAGATAATCCAACCCCATTTAAGCCCAAATCTTGGCTGTTTATAGGAGTTTGGAGACTTTTGAATTTGTGTAATTGTCCAATTAATAGCCTCCTTAGTTTGAGGTTTAATTTGCTATTTTAATCTATTGGATTTGTATAAAATCTCTAGGATTTGTAACCGAAACTTAAGTTCTCTGAATTTATAACTAAAATGAGGATCTTAGCTTTCAGATTTGTATTTTAGCTCTTTGCAGCTTGTGTGGTATGCTCAGACCTATATTTGGGTGTCATAAGACTTTGGAATGGAAACGCGACTTTCTAGAATTCGCGTTTTAGTTATCTTTAGTTTTAATCATGAGCTCAAAAAGTGATCCGGCATATGAAACATAGGTTTAGCTTCACGTTTAAGGTCAAATAGAAACAACCTTAATTTTCTAAGGTTTTGAAATTAAAACGCGACCTTATGTGGTCCACACTCAGTCTCAATGTATACTTTTCTTCTTTAGCCTTTTTGGCTTAAAAACGTGGGTCTCTCTGATGATGATCTACATTTTTAATCTCTTGGCTATTCTAATACTCCTAAGAGTCGCGTTTTTCTTTATTTAGAGAGATATTCGATCTCTCAATATTATGAGATCAAAACGTGACTTTCAGATGTTTGCGTTTTGTTGTATCTCTAGAGATGATCAATCTCCTGACATTATAAAGGTTAAACGCGACTCTCATAGGTCTGACTCTTTGTATGTATTCTCTTTTAATTTCAAAAATTTTGCCAACAGAAGTGACAGGGTGATTATACTCATCAGGAAGAGAGGCTAAAAATAACAAAGCCTGATTTTCATCTTTAACAGTCTCATCCAAATTTAACAAATCTGCTATTAATTTATTAAAAACAGCAATACAATTTTTGACAGATGTACCTGATTGATACTAGAAGCAGAACAATTTCTTCTTCAAATAAAGCCGATTCTCACTGCTCTTCTTCATAAGCTTGTTCTCTAGCTCATTCCACATCTTATTTGTAGACATCTCTCTGGTGAAAGGGTACTTCTGTTCGCTTGTGAGACAAGATCAAATGATACCACATGCTTGATGATTCATTCTTTTCCATTTTTTATCAATCATCTTCTTTGAGTTCTCCTCTTCCAAATCAACATCTAACTCTTGCTAATAAAAAGTATCTAAAATCTCACACTGTCACATGTCAAAGTTGTTACAACCATCAAACTTCTCAACTTCGAAGTTTGTATTAGTCACAGTAAATTTAGCTGGTGTAGATGAGAAAATTTCTACCATTTTTTCAATAATTTTCCTATGCCAAGGTTGAGTTTCGGCTCTGATACCACTTTTGTAGAAAGTAGGTATTTTATCCACACAAATAGACACTTAGAATAATACCACATAATAACAAACAGAATACTAAATAGAAATAATAGTAGAAAATAAAGAATCTAATGCAAATAAAAGAGAAGACATAAAATTTAATTAGATTCGGTAAATGTTATCTACATCTTCGGGCGCCTCAATCTACTATCACCAAGTTTCAAATTACAATGACTATTGACAAATTAAAAATTGCTCCTAAGATAGGAGAATTTTTCCAAATTCCAAAAATCCCAAAATTATAACTTGGATTTTTTTTTCAAATTGAAAAACTTTTCAGAGTAAAAACTATTTTCTAAATCCAGCTTTATAAAAATAGAGAAAAACTAATTGTTTTTTAGATTCATAAAACCAAAAACACAAAGCCCCTTTTTTATGGCCTGTGGGTGGTGTCTCCTTGGTTCTAAACCGATATGGGATTATTAGAGCCACACACAAATACAACACGTAATCTCCTGCACGCACAAAATATTAACTCTCTTTGCTAATCTGCATATAAGGGAACTTATATTTCATGATGCTAACCGAATCCTATGTTTATGAGTTAGCTTCTTTACCCCCACCCGCTCATTAATGTGTGGGAATTCTTTTACATTTGATAGCACATTCGAGTGCCGACATGGTGCGTCGCTTCTGTGTGACGACATAGTAACCTTCACACATTTTTCACTATACCTGGATTCCGATGTAGTGTGTCGTTCAGTAGGAAATATTCCAACGGAATTCATATTTTGGCTCATGTCAAATATGTTATAATATTTTACGTTGGCTGTCACAAGTCTACCACAACCCTCCGCTTTTATCTTGGCTTAGGACAAACAGTAAAAGACTAAATCTTTAAGTATACCACTGACGGAGTTATCTATGTTTAGTACTCAGTTCTACTAGTTTCTCGGTGATGCTGTCAAGATATTTTTTCCCCCCTCTCGAGAAATGCTTAACTAGAAATGCTGTTAAATTTTTTCTGCATAAACGCCAGTATTGTAGGTTTAAACTTTTTAATCCCTGGGGAACTTTATTTTGAATTATGGTGGCAAGCTAAGAAGGAACTGAAAATGCTATGCTGAATTAAGGCTGGCCTTACTTGAAGAACCTTTGAGCTTGAAATATCTCTGGTATATCGCTCATTTGCATAACATGAATAAACTTTTGTTTGGGCTTGATAAGATTGAGATATTGCATATACCCTGAATAGCGCAGCGCTACAAGAGAGCATGAACAGTTCAGATAATCAAATTCATAATCCAGGTAGCAATAGAAAACATGAAGAATGCAAACCGTAGGCATAAGAGCTAGCGTAGAAGCTACCTTTACTGCTCTAGCTTTAAAAATATAAGCTTATGATTAGATAAAAGCAGTTGAAATCACTTGTACTTTCACCAATAGCAACCATAGGTTCAATTTAAAACTTTTAGGGAGTGGGGGTGGGGGGAATGGTGATGAGGAGAGGTGGGGATAAAACACAACTTTCAACTTTTTAGCCATAAACATTATGTTTTTTCAAATAGTCAACTTCCTAGAAGGAGTAGGTGAGAGCTCGCCCCTACCAATGACTACCGGCGTCAGCCCAGGTGAGAGCTCATCTCCATCGAGGTAAGGCTACATGACACTTCCCTCCTGGCAATGACAGTCGGAGGTACTTCAGGTGAGACACGCCGGCGACATTCTACAGAAAAAAAAAATCTCTGAACTTTGGAGGGCTGCCAGTATCCTGATGACAAAATTCTCAAAGATTGGCCCTCCTTATTTCGATTCAACAATGTACCAATAGTTCCCTGGTGCTGGGTAACGAACAGAATCCTCACTTTGGAATAAAAAGAAATGATATTGGTGCGATCTAATCTATTATCAGGAATCAATTCCAAACCTGTCGTATCGTACCTTTTTCCGGTATATGAAAAAGTAGATTTTACTAATTCAATTCTTATGAAATCACGAATCAGATCATTTACCCTTACTTCAACAAAGAAAGCATAAACCTCTTCCATAGAACCGTTTTTTTCTTGGTTCCAATACAATACTAAGCAAGTCCGAACTAATTGAATACTTGTGTGATAAATTCCTCGAATTGACTTTCCATTTCCATAAAGGATATAATTAACAACTCTAAACTAGACATTTTCTTTTTTCTGCAAGAGATCTTGAGGGAAAAGTTTTGCTAAATTTATCCCATCAGCTATTTCATATGTGACTACAGGTCGAACCAAAACAAAATACTTGTTTTTTATAGGTGTGATCTGTTGGAAATAGATCCAATTTTTCGATTTTATTTTTGATTCCTTAGAACTTTTTTTTCCATTCTTGGTGGTATCAAAATGCCAGTGTCTGGATATCTTATCTGTCTCTCCGGGAAAATGAATATCTCCAGAAAAGATTTTTAGTTCAATACTTTTTTTTTCCTCTCCACTCGGACTAATCCACCTTCTAAGCTTCTTGTATTTGTATTTAAAACGAGTTGTGTATCTACTCCAATGTTACTATCAATGTTTAAAATAGCGATAACGGTAACGTAACGTTTTGCCTTTGTTAGGTTATGTCGCAAATAGCGTAACGCATAACGTAGGTTATGCAATTTTCTATTTATTTAATAAAAATAAATATAAAACCATATAAAATAATTTTAATAAATTAAAAAATAAATTTAAAATATCTAAAAAAATATAAAATTATTTTGTAATACATAATTTATTCAAATGTTATATTAAGTTTTACAATAATTTTCATATATTTTCATAAATTATATTAAGTCTGCAACCGTAATTCCAATCATCATTTAAATAAAAAAGCAAGATTCCAATTTTTTATTTCGATTCCAATTATTATCATTGTTGTAATTTATATTTTGTAATGTTCAATTTATCTTATTTATGATTATTAATTTCAGTTCAATTAAAAATTCAATAAAATCAACAAGTAAAATATTTTAACAACCGGACGAGAAATACAACAAGTGGATAAAAAAACAAACTTAAATTATCAAGTTAGAAATTCCAAAAACAATCAAACAAGCCAACAATTAATTAAGAAAATTACAGCAATTCGCTAATAATCAAAATAATAATCAACAACAATATATAAATTACTAAAAAGAATAATTGTAAATAACGTAGCATAACGTAATTTAACGTAACGTTATGTAATATAACGTAAAATAATGTAAAAAACGTACTGTTACGGTGCACTAAGTTATTTCCAGTTGTTACGTAGCGTTGGGATTCCGTTAGCTTACGTAACGTAAATAACGGGTTTCATAACGCGTTATTTTCAACAATGGTTACTATTATTCCGGAACATTATAGACGAAGATCCGGTAAGATATGCACCTCGGGGATAAAAAAAACCCGAGTCTCAGGAGTTTCATCATCCACGGAGTTTCCCTGGGAGGCCATCATCACCAGGGGTGTGACAACAATCAATCGAGTAAGCATCATAGACTTTGGTTGGTCTTGGCTGGGCAAGGGGAAGACAAAGAAGCACGACAACAACGATGCTGAAAAGAGCCGCAAGCACCGTCAGATGAGTTGGTCGAACGTGGCCAGAGGTGCGCCGATGGAGAGTGCAGCTGGTCTGCTAGCATTCAGGTCCATGTTGGTGAAGCCCACAACCATCGACCCGAAAGCCACATGGGGGGGGACGTGGACAGAGTACAAGTCCAAGAGTGCCTTCAAGAGGGAGAAAACTCTTTCAGGGGTTCTCTCTCGTAAAAGAAAGCTCTTGCCCACGGGTGCAGAGAAACACCCACCACGCGAGGGTGCTGGTCATGCGACAAAAACAACCACTTTAAGAACGTATGCCCTTTCATTCGATGCAAGTATTGCAAGGAGCCGGGGCATAGGACTGCTAAATGCCCAGTTATTCCGACAAGACTGAAATCGCTAAAGGAGCAGGATAAGGCCGCTCGTAGGAGTACAGGGCCAACAAAGAAGAAGATCACTTCAACAGGAAACTTGGGGAGTTCTCAACAACCCTTGGCTTTCTGCATAAGCAACACTAGCCAGGAGAAGAAGGTACACTTGCAACACTGGCCGGAGAAGGAGGTACACCAGAAATCACCAACGGTCACTCTTAAACCAAAGTCGACGGTGTACATCCCAATGTCAGATCAGGCTGCCGAAGAGGAGAGATTAAGGAGAACTATGGGGGTAATTTACTAGGGCCATGTATGGGAACCCCTCAGTGGAGGACATCATGTTGGGGGGGGGGGGGGGGGGGGGGGGGAGGAGGTACTACATCGCAAAGTTCCCGAACCTATGCAGTTGGTTGGACTTCCATTCCTTGACGAAACCATGAGGCCGATTTCACTATGTATCGGTGGTTCGGTGAGAAAGACGACAAATTCCAAGTCTTCCCAGCGAACACCTAGATTGCCATCTCGGGACTGCCTCTCCAACACTAGGATAGAACAGATATTAACAAGCTAATGGTAAAGTTCGCTCACCTTATCAACATCGATGAGAATACTGTAACAAAGAGGAATCTCAAGACGACCAACGTTTATGTCGGCTGCGACAGCTTGGCGGCAATCCTCGGTGAAATTTACACTGTTTTGGGGAACCAATTGTGCAAAATAGGCCTCAAGATCATGGCGAGCTTCACGATGGCATGAAATCCGGTGATAAATCAGGTATCTCCTCTGGAGGAGGCCGTGCACCTGTTGAGCTTGGAGGGAGCTACGGTGGCCGATCGGAAAGGTAAGGGGGTCGTTTCATTGGCACCCATATCGTCCAGATCTATTGCTGAACAATGCCCTGCCGGCATATGGAGGAACTTGACATGGCAGAGGACAGAGGATGACAATAGGAAGACTGCTGAGAAATGACAAGATCCCAAAGTCAAAAATGACTGACATCCAGCCAACAGGTGACAGCAGCTGCGGAGGCAGTAAACCTGCCCAAGTCGGGGAGGACTTCAAGATGCTTTCCAAGTCAAAGACAAAGGATGGGCTACAAATAGAAGGGGCACAACTGGCCGCCTCTCAAAACCCTAACAGTTTTCACGAAAGGGAGGAGAGTGAGGAACAAGGGAGAAAAGAGCAAGTACAGGGCCCCCTTAATTGCCTCTTCGGCTCCGACATGTGGGCAGTGCCCCTGCTTCGGAAGGGATGGGCTCCCGAGGCCCACTAGCAACCCAATTTATTCCATCTCTGAGGTGGACTCAACAGATGCCCAGGGCCCACACAATATGAGGTCTGACATGGGACACACCGCAAATAAGGGTGATTTGCCTCCGGGGCCAGGTTTTCTGGAGTCTGGTGAAACTCAAATTGTAGCTGTGGGGGACCTGCAACAATAGCAAGGGGAGACCCAAGCCTGTGGGAACTAAGGGGGCCCCCGGGACCCTATGCAACATTCTGTTGATCACCAAGTGAATTCTTTGATAATATAAGAAAAATGGGCAAAGATGAGGATGACGATGTGACAAAACCTATCACGTAGCTTGGCTTGCTCTCCATGATGCCGGGTTTGGAAAGAGAGATAATGAAAGAGGCTACTATGAGAATGATAGAGAGGATTGTAAGGGGGGAAGATACCATCCACAGATCGAAACTGAGAAGGCGACAACTATTGCGTCTGCTGAAGAGGATAAGGAACAGATTATGGGGACAGAATAAGGAGCCCCAGTCTTCAGTTTCACCCCAGAAGGAATTTGCTTCCAACATGGTGCACGATATCGCCGCTCCATCTAAGGACAAGACATGTGGAGGAGAGGGCGGTATGGGCACTAAAAACCAACATCCAGAGGGAACAATCCTGGAGGATGCAAGCTCTCGTCATGAGATTCCTATCATCATCCCGAGTAGGCATAGCAGAAGACTAGAACTAAAGAGAGGTGGAGTCGACTATCAGAATGGATAGTGGCGTCCTTGGCATCAGAGCGGAAGGCTTCCTTAACCGACTTTGACCTAGATACTCATTATAATAGATACGCATTGTAAGGCTTTAGATATACTTAATTTTCTATCATATGAAGTTTTATTAAACATTGCTCGCACATGTGATATTGATATGGGGTGATGACACAACATAAGAATGAAACTTGCTTACACTTAGAAAAGCGGATGGCTTGGACACGACTTCCGGGATCCGGAATTAGGGAGGTGGTCCCATAAGACCTAACCTCTAACATGGAGAGGGCTATACAGTCGCCATGAATATCACATTTTGGAATGTGAGTGGCTTGGGAGATCGGGCCAAACATAAGATGGTGATGGAGATGTTTCATTCGTGTAACTCAAACGTCATCTGTCTGGAAGAGACCAAACTCAGAGAACTTTAGGAAGGAATTTTGAGGGAGTCAATGGGGGTACTAGGTTCAATTGGATTTCTAAGGAGTCCATAGGAGTGTCTAGAGGGATTCTAATTAGAACATGAGCTTCGAATTTTGAACAGAAGGAATCTTGCTGCGACAGATTCACTTTTTGTCATTGTGAGACGTAAATCGGATAATTGGACGTAGATAGTTTCTGCAGTCTATGGACCTAATCATTCAGTGGACAGAGGGGACTTTTGGAACGAGATACAGGAAGTCCAGAATTGGAAACAACTTTTGTGGATCATTGGAGGTGACTTCAATTTTGTCCACTTTGCGTGAGAAAGGAGAGGAGGGGACAACAATTGAAGAGATAGATGGAGGTTCAATGACTTGATAAGTGACCTAGGGTTAATTGATGTCCCCCAATGGGAAGGATGATTTACCTAGTCGAGCATAAGGGAGGATCCTAGCCTTACAAAACTCGATGTAATACTTGTCTCCAGCGATTGGGAGGCAAGATTTTGTCTTGCGATAGCCCTCTGATAAGTTCCATATTTTGCACATTTTCTCACATATTTAATCTAATTATATATATAAATAATTGCTACTCGGATATATTTAGTATGCTTTTATAGGTAACAAAGGATTTTCAAGGATGAGAACAAATAGGGCAAATTTATGACAAATACGAGTAAATGAAGTCAACTATGGTGAAGATAGTTATCAATGTGCATCAGCAACAGTTTCAAGAGTATTTTCAGCCAAGATAAATCTTGAACTAGAAAAGTTTGTGCAGGAGAAATTTGTAGATTTCAGAATTATCTTTGAAACCCCATTAAGTGGGCTACGAGTTATATTCGAAACTCCAATAGCTCAATCGTATGCAAAAGTTATGGTCGTTTTACTAAAATGCTGCAGAATAGAAAATCCGATATAGTAGGCTACGAGTGTGCTAAACTTAATTTTATGTTTTGGACTTGAAAAATAGTATTTTGAGCCATCTAATTTTAACAATTGGTTTCTAATAACCATAGATTGATTAGATTTATATATCTTGAGATTAGTTTATGTTGGATTAGAATTATATCTTTTGTACCAAGTTCGAGTAGGAATAGGATTGTATTTGGATTATAAACCTCATGATTCCTTGTAAATTAAGATGGCTTTTTAGATGTAATTTAGGATGCACTTTTGATTTAGTAAATATTAGGGTTTTGCCAAAGGGGTAGATATATAATTCTAATCAATCTACCATATCTAACCACCATATCGAAGTTCAGATGTAATTTCATTGCTTTCTAGTGAGTAGAAATCTTTTAGTTGTTTTTGAGATAGATTTAATTGCATTTTGGTGTAGATCTTTAATAGTTTTCATAGAAAAATAGGATTTTGAATGCTTTTTAATAATAAAAAAATAATCTTGTTAATTAGTAAAATGAGTAGCTAACTTAATTTAGCTCAGGATATAGATGAAACTAGGAATCAACCATGTAATTTCTTTTTATTGTTTTCTTTCTAAAATAAAATAATAAAGATTTAATTTTCTATGAAAAGATTAAAATACAACAACTCGTAGATTAAAACATTGATAGGTTATACTTGAGTTAAATTTCTTGATAGCGTATACTTAGTTAGAGTTTGGAGTTGTTGATTTTCATCTTCTTCATAGAATTATTTAATAATTTAGTTTATTTTTATGAAAAGTAATATCTTTGATGAGTTATACTTGCACACCACTTGATAGTTCATACTTAAAACATTTTAAATGAATAGTAAAACTAAAATATCAGTTTTTATGATAAGAAGAAGATAATAGAAGTAATACTTGATTGTGAACTAGTAGATTTCATATCCTACGCTAATTAAAATAACTAAAATATCAACTTAGAATACATAATTAACTCGTTAGAATAATAAAAGAAGTTAGAATGCAAAACACTTTAGATTCTCGTGGGAATGACTTGTTTGCGCTATAACTGATACTGTGCGCTTGTAGTAAATTATTCATATCAAGTTTTGGTGCCCTTACTGGAGATCGACAGTATTTTCTTGCTTTTTCTAATATTTTATGGGCTAACAGTGTGTGTTGAGTGTGCAGAGACCTAGAAGTTCAGATACAGGAAGTAAAAAGGGATGAGAGAAGCCTCAGGAGTGCACTACAAAAACTAGAAAGCCAAACTCTCTGGTTTTGCTGCCAAATAGCGCCAATAACCGCCACTTGGCGGCAGTTCTGGTGAGTCTCTCCCCACTATTTTTCTCCTGATTTGTATTTTTGGTCTCTAGTTCTATTTTTTTAAATAAAAAAATGTAGGAATAGTAGGACATCACATTTTTGTATCATATCTCTTCCATCTTTTATCTTCACCACACTCCATTTCTTTCATTAGTTTAGAAAAGTCACGCATCCACTAACGATTATTGGTTCATGCCATATTGGACCCGTGATCAATTTGGTCAATTAGTGAGATCAGATTTGTTCATGGAAAACAAGTGAACCAACCGATCCTTATCCTTCAGGATCGACGTTATTCGCTGTGCACTTCACTATCATCATGCATAAAGCTCCCACCAGCAGGGGGTAACAATTTGAATTAAAGTCGTAGTATATTAATATGATTCAAAAATTCACTTGATTTAGTTATGCGGATGCTTATCTTTTTATCAGTGAATTTTAGGATGTATGCATAATAGTTAAACTGCAACATCTTTCGGAGGATGAATTAAGCTCTGTTTTATCTTGTTTGCTCTCAAGGATAATGCCAAGAAGTGGTTGTACAGTGTGCTTACTGATTCAATCATTATTTGGGATGAATTCGTTACGGTATTTCTAAAGAAGTATTATCCTACACATAAAACGACTAAAATATGTAATGCCATTAATCAATTCCGAAAAGTGCTAGGAAATTCCTTTTCGAAGTACTTGGAACAGTTCAAATAATCTATGAGGTTGTGTCAAATTATCTGCGAAGGACTTGATTACACATCCAAAAATCTTCTTCAGTCTATGTGTCAGGAGAAGTTCTTGAGAAAGAATGAGGATGAGGCATGGGGACTTGTCATAGAAAACTATTCAGTGGAGAGTACCGCTGAGAAACCTAATCCATCAACTTCTGTACATAAGGGTGGGATTTATAGCGTCGACAGCTCGATAGCTGTCGAAGCTAAAATTGAAACCCTTATGAGGTGAATTGAGGCGTTGGAAACTCCTAGTGCTCAACTGGTGGGTTAAGTCAATCAAATTTAAGTTACCACATGCTTCAATTGCGCTTCGAATCATATTATGGAGTGTCCATTATTAATGAATCCCATGGGTCCAACACTTGAGCAAGCTAACGCCTTGCATCAACGACCTATGAACAATTCTTACGCTCCTAAATATAATCCGGGTTGGAGGAACCACCCAAATCTCTCATAGGGTCAACGACAATATCATGGAGCCTGATGAGAATGCAAGATGTCATAATGTTCTCCCTTAATGTTTAGTCTTTTATACTTATTTTGTGCCTAAATGTACTCATTATTATTATATTTTGATTTAGGATGCAAATGGAGGTGTTAAGTGCAAAACGAAGCTAATTGGACGATTTTGGATAGTTTCGACATCACTTCGTAATCTGGGTATAACTATCTCATCTAAGCTCTGATTGAGAGGATTCAAGATGCTATGAGAAGCCAAGAAAAATCTCTAAAACTTTAATGTTTTGAGTTTTGAGAAATACAGGCTGCATCAAGGTCGAAATCGGGCATGAAGCTGCTGCGCTGCTGATGTTCTGGTGCAATTCTAATACACGGATCTGACACGGTTTATTTTAGGAAGTCTCCAGACTGGATGCACAAGAATTCCAACTGGAAACACTACTTTTTTAGTTATATTAGGACTTTATTTTATTTTTAATATTTTCCTTAATTAGTCAGATTTGGATATTGTTATTTTAGGATAAGATTTAGAATATCTTTTGGAGATTTGGTAGGTTTCTAAAACTGAATTAACGTATAAAGGGGGAGAAACCATCAGACTTCTCACAAGCCTCTTTCCTCCCCTTCTTCACTCTATTCTCCTTCGAGTTTTCATCCATGGCCCTGTGTAGCTAAACTTTCATAATTGGTCGAAGGAAACGGAAGTTTCGGAGTCAATAAAACTATGAGATCTAATTTGTTTTTCTTGTTAAATCTACGCTTTGAAAATCGAATGTTCTTCTATTTTCTTTTATGATCGTCTCATCTTATTACTAGGAGGCCTACTAGTTTATTATTCGTTGCAATCTACTGGTAGGTTAGATATCAAACCTGTAATTATTTGATCCCTCTAATTTGTGAAGCAACTAAGACTTAATGATTTGCTGTGTTAGAAATTATTAGATCTTAGGAAGAACAATAGACTAAATTAAATGCAACCGCATGTGTTTGTGTTGTTTAGCTTCATCGATCTCTCTAATTCTTAAGGCTGCTACTAGATTAAATCTTTAGCATTTGTCTTGGGTTGTTTAGTAGTTATGGTTAATTAGATTGCTTGTTTTGTAATTAACTATGACTAAGGAGAGATAGGAAAATAGATTCAACGGTGAATATTCAAAGTGTGAATTGATTTATACTTGCATCAATGATTAGTTGAAAAATTCTGATGGTGGATGTTGACTTAGACCAAGGTTTGTTCTTTTGATTGATTTCAATACCTTAATTTGAATTGGTTCTAATTTCTTTTTTAAAATTGTTTTAATTAATACTCAATCCCCCCAATCCTTATTCACGTAGCATAAAACTAGGCTAGATACTCTCTGTAGGAACGATCCTTACTCGCACTACTGCATGTATTTTTTTAGGAGTATAGGTTTTATTTTTTTTGGTTGCCTACGAAAGCACTCCAAATTTTGGTGCCATTGCCGAGGAGTGATTCTAGTTGATTTTTTTTGCTTCTTGTGATCCTTTTTTTGAAATTTTCAAGAAAAAAAATCATTAGTTTTCAATAGTTACGGTTTAGGCATTTGTGTGTTTTAGCATAGAATTTTTTTATTTATTTTCATTACATTAGATTTTTTTTCTAATTCATTTTTCATGGTTTATTAGATTTTCCTTGATTGTTTATGACTGTAACTCGATCTTCCAATCAAAGTGATTTGCAGTGTGATCCAGAAATAGAGAGAACTTTGCATAGGTTAAGGAGGGAAGCTCGGAGAAATTATGAAGAGAACGATCTAGCTTTTGATTCCCTAT